>JAYESA010000001.1:123352574-123902574 GCA_036927795.1 Iris macrosiphon
TAATGAAAAGGAGAAGAAGGGGAAGAAGAAGAAGGAAAAGAAATGAGAAGGAGAAGGAAGAAGGAGAAAAGAAATTACATACGTAGGAGAGAGGGAGGAGGCTTGTGAGGTGGGGGAAAAACCTAGGTTGTCTAGGGATTAGGGTTTGAGGGTACAAGACATTAAATAGGGAGAGAGAGGGTGTGATGGAGGGTGAGGATTTGACCCACTTTAAATGAGTGGTCCAGATTGGACATGAAGAAATTTCTCATGTGGGGATGAGGGTGAGAGATTTAATTAAAATATTAGGTTCCCTCATTGTTTAATCAAATGAGGTGTTGCCACAAAATACAAATTTGCAAATTAGCCCCCTTAAATTTGGGTATTTGCACAGACACATAAAATGACAAAAATTTGGCGGGCGATTCGGTGTCTGGTGTTTTGTAGGGTCAGGGGGCGCTGTAAGATTTGTGTGGGCTCAAATAACAGGGCACTGGAATAAAATTGGGATTTCAGAATCAGATAAAATAGTATCCTCAATTTAAATAGAAATAAATGCAAGTTGTGTTAAACAATTAATTAGGAGTACATGGAGCCAAAATCAGGTCAGGTCATCAATACCAATAATGAAGTAGACTCAGAACAGAATATTATCCTAATTTGGGCCGCACGAAAAATAGGTCAAGATTGCCTCCAATTTTAATTGGAACGCACAACGATACAAAAATAGGAATTTAAAATAACGTCCGCGACGATTTTTTGTGCGGCCAGAAATAATGTACAGGGAGCAAAATTATGAGTTACACAAAATAGCAGAATGGAAGGCGGGCATGTCTAGGGCAAGATTGTGAATTTGTTGGAAGACAAAAGATAGGGTAGCGCTCCAAATATCGAAGCAAAGGCAATGCGCAATAATTAATTAAAATACTGTAATTAATGAAAATCTCCAAAAAATTAAATTATAAATAAAACAATTAATTACATAATTCCACAATTTGGACAGGTGTTCCTCTACTGGCTTCTAGGTCAATTCTGCTAGCTAAAAATAAATGAACACTGCATATAATACTATATTTAATTACACATCATACATAATTATTTAAATTAAAAATATTATCATGCAATTATTTAATTGAATCTACCATAATATTAAATATTGTAAAAAGTCAAAAATACCCCTATCTTCGGAATGTGGTAGTGACAATGCCCCTACATGCTAATATAAGGAATAATTAAGAAAGGATATTTTTGGAAGTCTCTAACTAATTGCAATTTGTACTAATTCTCCTTAGTTAATTAGTGGAAATGGGTTCATTGGACCTAGTCCATGTTGGCTCACTATTTGTCATGAAAAGTCTAATTTAGGTCCATTAATGTCAAGTCAAATTAAATAGGCTAGTCCACTAACTAAATTAAATGCTACAAGCCTCTAATTAAATATAACACTCTAATAATTAAATAACTAATACAAACATCAAATAAATATACATGGCCCACTAATATTAATATTATATTCCTAAAATTAAATAACTATGCCAAATTACCAAATTGTCCCTAGCTGGAAAAGTAAGAGTGACACCAAGTCACACAACGGTGAACCTGAGTAGTCATATATAATGCATCACTCGACGATGAGCTAAAAATGTGTCGTACACGACGACATGCTCCAAATCCATATAGCGGGTAAATATTGACGGGGCATGGGACCTGCATGCAACCTGGAGATCCTCCCCTAATGCTCTAATCATTAAAGCTAGTTATTAATCCTTAACTGTTGATTTCAGGATTCCTAGTATGGCATTCTGCAGAATCTATCCTAGACATGATGCCCCCCCTTAGGGATAAACTAGACAAGACAATAATTTGGCAGTCACAAGAACAAGAATATACATGAATACAACCAAACAGTTATAGAAATGATGAGCGTGTACTATAACAAGCCACAACAGGTAATATACAGGTCAAGTATCATGAGTGCACCACTACGGGTCACTATCAGGTATGTACATGGTAGGTGTATAATAGGTAGATGTTTTAAACTATACCAGGACAGGTGTATAAAGGGTAGGTGTCCCATAACTATACATTACGTCAGGTATGGCAGGGATATAAAGGGTAGGTGTCCCCTAAGTATATCAGAGGACGGGTCTAGACATATGTATAAAGGGTAGGTGTCCCCTAACTATACATGATGCCAGGTCAGGACGGGTGTATAAAGTGTTGGTATCCCCTAACTATAAAGGACATCATGTCTGGACAGTATAGTACAGATAAACATGTAAGGTCGTATACGCAAATGCCAAAAGTATAATAGAAAAGAAAATATGTAAAAAAGGACATGATCGGTATACCGCAGGTATACCGTAGTATACCGTTGGTATGTCGGTCAGGATTTGGAAGAAAAATTAGTATACGTATACCGTCGGTATACCGGACAAGAGATAGCAAAATCATAGCAGGTTTTCGATTCCAACAAATCTGTATACCGTCGGTATACACCAGTATACTGATAGTATACGTCGGTATGCCGGTTCAGGTCACAACAAGTTCTACGAGTCCAAGTAGGGTCAAAATTAGCATACCGTTGGTATACACATCAGTATAACGTCAACATGCCGGTTCCTATAGGCAATTCTCGGGAAATTCAACTCAAGACGGGTATTCCGGAATAGAAATCACGTTCCGAAACTTAACAAAAACTAGTCCAGCAAGATGTCAAGACTAAGGGTAAGTCTCATATAGCATATAGATTAAGTTTTATGGCAATCACTCCGGTTATCGTTTCCGATCCGAGTTCCCTAACTAGTATATATTACGGTTTCTACCAAAAAATTCAAAACCAAGCTCAAAACAGTTTCTGAAACTAGTCCATGGCGGAAAATAACTAGAGAAACATATTTAATAAAGTAATTTCCATGAAATTCTATGCATAAAATCTCAAGGGAAAACAAAATAGCAATAAAAAACTGTCATGACCCGCACCTGGTGGGAGGGTACGAGTACGTAGATACATCCAGCCCATGCCGCAACATCGGTGGTAGAACGCTGTCTAGGTCAATAATACTATCTAAACATCTCACACAATATATATAATGTACTTGTCAATGATATCTCAACTCCAAATGGAGGATAATATGATAATCAATACTTAATATCAATATAAATCTAAAGAAAGATAACGGTACGATATGGAATAGAAGAATATAGTCACAAAGTCACAATACAATCCAAATCTAAGTCCAACAGTCTAGCCACAACACAAAAGTATCAATTAGATATAACATGCCAAAATGTCTAATCTGAGACATATCCAGTACAATAAAGAAATAGCTAAGTCTTCTCAACGGCTGGTTCTAGATCATCATGCTCTATGGGTGCTACCTCAGACGACTTGCCATCCTATAGCTCGTAGTAAGTGTGACAAAAATTCTCTAATCAACCATCTGAAAAAATATATCCAGTCAGGATTGGAGTGAATTACAAAACTCTGAAAGCAGTTCCAAATACATGGTAAAGAATATATGACAAGTAATAGAAAAGAATACAAGATGCACAAAAAATAGAAATATAGCTTAAAATGACAAGTAAATACAATAGGAAACTAGAAAGATAAATACAAACAATATGGAATGAACTACAAGTAAGAGAAACTAGAATACTGTCTATATAATTTAAAGCACAAGTTCGTTATGTGATCGACTTGGGTTGCACATGATTATTCTAAGGTAACTCGATTATACGTAAGGTGTATAATCGACATACACATGATTACACAAAGGGATTAATCACATAACCAACTTGTACTCCCCCGTCCCAACCGATACTCATGGATCCAATCACGACACGTTACGCACATAAATATAATATAAGCACACTGAGCACATGAGTATAGTGTGAGCATATAAATCATATGAATAAATACATGCACAAGGAATACCTGACACACACGATAATGAATGAGTCTCGGTGTCCAAATTGGTGTCACAAAAACGTATATATGAAATTCCAAGTCAAAACAAGGTTTTAGAATTATAAATATGCTATACAAACCAGTTACTATGTCTCCTAGTATTTTTTAGGTTTAAACTAAGTTAAACTAGGTCAATATTAAGTATTCTTGGTCCAACCCTTGCTAAACTAGGTTTTCTAGTCATACTAGTTATTATTTTGCTAATACCAAGTTATATTAGCTAACACTAACTAATAATAGAATATATTAGGTAATATTATATACCAGGCACTATATATACCCTATAATAACCCCCAACTATTCATATTCTACACCTGATACATTAAAGCTTAGCAACCTACTATCCACTAGTACACCACCCTATCAACTTTATATGACTCTAGGACCAAACAAATCAGAGACACAAAACACACAATGGTATTTATGTGTAGCAGTGCATGCATTACTCTCTAGATAACCCCTCACTTAACACTACCAAACTGAACACTAGGATATATATCTGGCACTAAGATACCCATCCTAGGATACCTACCACATTGGATATTCAAAGTTACTGTAGTTATAGTTACCTAACTGATACACACCTATATTGCATCCATCATGGACACTATACCTCACTTTCACACACAGACACTATAATAACAACTAACAATTGATACTAAATACCCCCTACCAAGCTCCAACCCTTACCTAGTCTATGAACTCAAACCCTCACTCTCTACTATCACTTACTTTGGAACTTAACATCCTTATCTAATCATGGTACTTGGGTATCAATCCCCAAGTATCACACTCACACATATTACCTTAGTATTTAGGTTAACCTTAATCTTGAACTCAACCATTCCCCTACACACACCAATCCTAATTACCAAGTACCAACGAAACTACCTCAACACTTATACATGCACTTTATAGTTACACACTCATTCACTCAATACTTACCTACTCACTTGCCTGAACTGAACTAAACCTCACCTCTAGCTTACTGATCAACCCAACTGTTACCTATAGTATCTACTGCTAAAATGTACAAATAGGTGCAAATGGCCCAGTCAATGTGCAATCACCCCTCAACCTAAAGTACCCTGATACTAACCTATCCAAGCCCTATATACCTGTGTGCATAGAAGTGCCCAACTTGCTGTACCACAATAATGCCCAGAAAAAAAAAATAGTTGCAACCCCCAAACATGTAGCAAGCAACTGCATATATTTTCTACAGAACTCCCTAGGTATGAATAGGCTTCACCCCTCCTCTAGTTCCCTTGAATGCTTGAGCACCCCCTAAAAATTCCACTGCAGGAACGGTAGTACTTGAATGTGGACTGCACACAAGTGTAGTCACCTCCCCTTATGTTGCATGATACTGTGCTGCTAACATGGCAAGCACTGCTGCTATAGAATACCTGTTTTCACACTCCTCTCTCACCTCTCTAGATATAAATACAACCCCCACAAAGTCACCGAAGAAACTTAATTGCTAATCCAACCTGCAAATAACACATCACTACACTCACAAATTCACTAACAGTTGCTTCTTCTCCTCACTTCACACTCACACAATACTAACTTCTCATAACACACTTGATACTGAAGTATCAACTCAAATTCAAGTATATAATTCTCCACACTCTACACTAACGTTGGTGATTGCGAAGCTACAAAGGTCATCTACCAAGCAATTGCACCAACATAAGTATAGCCACTTGTGCCACTTTGGTAACGTGCTAATTGATTTTTCTTAGATGGCTAAAATTATAGAATCTAGCATATTTTTAATCAATATTTTACTACTATTTCTTATTGATATTCTTTAGTTTTTATTTATTTTTAAATCAATATGAGATATGAGATATGTGAAACTAGCATGATTAGTTTAATTCTCTTTTGATTCATGGCTAGTTATTGATTAGTTCACACTGTAGAGTTATTTACTTTCTATTAGTATGGCACAATTATCTACGCATGCTTTATATATTTTAGTAAACTTTATTCATCAAGAATTATGATTCTAGATTTTAATGTTGTATGATGTTATAATTAGCATATATACCTATTAAATCTAAGTTCTTTAAAATTAATATTACTTTTGGTTATAAGCAGAAATGGCCCTTCTGTCAAAAATATGTAAATAGCCTAAGCGACACGGTACTTAAGTATCTTCGAACCACCATTAGCTGGGATCCGGACCCTACAGCTAAACCAAGATGATCAACACTTTATTGAATAATGATTTGTTAAAGTCTATTTGCAATTATTTTCATAATACAACAGTGAATCTAAGTCCTACTTTTGACCTAAAGTTGATAACTTTTAGTATAGACTATAACACTATGACTTTTAGTAAATACTACTTGGTTTTTTTAGTTGTTTCTGTACTATGTCACTTAGTTTAAAATTTAGACTTCTGACTAGTTGCAATAATATGCATATTTTATTTTCTACTACACGATTGGATGCTAGACTATGATTGGGAAATTTGAGAGAAGTTGTTTCATTGTCTCTTGCATATGACTTAGATTCATTTATGCCTCTATTGTATATTTATAGTAATGGATTGAATATATCTGCGTCTAGATACCTTCATGATATGCAAGATAACTATTCAAGACATTGTTTTGGTATACATATCATTATTCTACATAATTTCTTATGTTGCTAGTTTAGATACTTACTCTTTACCACATGATCATATTATATGATTTATAGTGCTCACCTTGTCTTCATGATATACACTTCATTTACGGGGGAGCCCTAACCAATATATTTTGACAAAGGAGGAGAAATATGTCAAATATGTGCATATTCGCTAACGTCATACTATGGTGGAGCTTATGCACATGTAGAAGCTTTGGTAAAGATTTGTATCAATATCTTCTATTATAGAGGAGCTTCTTTTTTATCATGTCAATGGGGGAGAAGCAAGTTTAAGTATGTAAGTATATGTTCAGTGATTTATGCTTATTATTTTAGATATATTCATCGATTATATTTGTCTTAAACTTAACTGATTTGCCATAATAAAAAGGAGAAGATTGTTCGCCCAATATTATATTGAGTTTTTGAATATGGCTAATCGATTAAGTTCAGCATTATGATAATCAATCAAACACTATAGTATCTTCTACTTAAACTCAATATTGTCCAGATATGCAATATTTGCTTCTGTATATTTCCTTGTTCATCTAACTTGTACTTGCATAAAGCTATAAGCATGATCAGCAATAGACATATGCTATATGATGATGAGCCAAAATGGAGTTATAGCAGAAGATTTTTCTAAACTGCCGACAAGGAAAAATGCATATTCAAGTCAGCAAATATTTCAGAAGATTAGCGTCATCATAGTGCTCTTGGTTTTCATATGTAATCTTATATTTTATTTGAGTCTAGAACTTATGTAAGTCAAGTCGCACTGGCAACTAGAAAGTAACTCAGTCCACTCAAATAGTCTAAAACCCATCCACCCAAAAATTAGGCCAAAAACATCTTGAACCTATCTACCAAACTAGTCCACATACAAACTTGGATCTACCTAAAGTAGGTAAACTGAAATTGGCCGAATTTGCCCCGAATTCGTACTGAACTCGGTCACCTATTTAGTATAAAATCATCCAGTTGTTATATCCCTGATTTTTTGGCCTCTAACGTTCGAAAATTCAAATATTTCCTACCAAGTTCTGGCCGAACTCGGTTTGGTAATAACCTATAAATAGAGTTGAATTTTCACATTCTTACTCACTCAACCATTCTCAATCATTCTATCCTATAGTGAGTAAACCCTCAAAGTCTATACTTTCTTATCTCTAAGATCAACTCCCAGCCTTCTTGTGCCAAGTGCGATCTTGGTTAGAAGTTGTTCGAGTTATAAAAGCTTGGTTCATCAAGCTCTTCTTCTATGTGAAGTTACGAGCCTTCTGATCAAAACTCGTGGTGTGTGAAGTTGCGAGACTTCGGATCAAATCTCGTGGTGTAAAGAAGTGGCAAGCCTTCAGATCAAAGCTTGTGATTCACTATTGGTGATTATAGTAGATAGAATTTTGAGCTTGAGTTCTCGGGACTGGACTAGTCCTCACAGAGAAAAACCAGTATACATCGCGGTGTTTGCGTTTGCTCTCTATTTCTCTTACTTTATTTTATTGTATATATACTGCTAGTTATTTACTACCTTCACTCTGCTTAATTTTTAATTGGGTAGATTATTCTGCTGCACTCTATTCACCACCCTCAATAGTTGCTTTACGGTCCTTTATTGCTACCCCAATCTTAGTAGAGGGCTCATCCTAGAGGGTATGTCTACCCCCAGCTAAGCTGTCATCCGTGTGCAAGATTCACTGTCCACTTGGAATGATGGGTTGACTTGGAACACCGGGGCATTACTACTCCCAGCTCCGATTATGGGCTCATTTGGGCAGGCATGACTACCCCCAGCTCTTGTTCTCGAGCATGTGCCTTGGAACACCCCCACCATTGGTGTTTGTTTGTGTCACGCCCCAGTCCTAAAAATACGTAGGACTAGGACACGTAAGCATGCCAGCCGTATGGATATGGCAACTCCAATATATGGAACCCAAAATCCACACGTACGCTGTAATATGAGTATCAATCCACAAGTGGTATAAATCTATCACAAGTCACAGGGTATAATCTAAATCTCTTCCACAGAAAATCAATATAAATAAATAACCAACATCTATATAACTAGATCTCAATATAAGTATCTAACGATGATAGTTGGAAGGAAACAAATCCACTACCAACTCAAATGGAAAAGTACAACATAATAAACACAAAATAAGAATACCTGCTAACGACCACGGGGCTCGAAGAGAAGACATCCTCGAAACATATGTAACCATCCAAATCTGTGCTCCTCCAAATACTCAAGAACAGATACACCTGGAAAGGGACCAGGTCTTCAGAGGGACATAACTAGATACATAAAAGCATGCCATAAAGTAAATACTGTAAAAACTCCAGGGTGACCTAACAATCTAGGTGAAACGCAACTTGAGGACAACTTTGAGTGTATGGGAAAGTGTAGGCTAGACATATGCTGACGTAATTCACCAATCGTGACAACCGGCTAGTATATGCCACATATGCCCCCTATAATACGGGCGCAGGAATATAATAACGTTCTCTAGAGTGTGGTATATGTAATATCCATCATTCTGAAGAATGAGATATCTGTAAAATCACCAAGTAAAGTCCAACACTCTAGGGAACGTGATATCTGTATAAATAATAACGTCCATATCACTCCGTCGAGTGCGGTATCTGTATAAAGGAGGTGGGTGTCCCATACGCCTACTAGTCGTCCTCCCCGCCTAATGATCTAAGCAAGTTGTATCTACAACACGCCTCAGCTACTACGTCGCGACGTCGTAACTCTGGCTCATAGTCTATCGTTAGAACAATAGTCCAACCTTACAACCAAATAAGGACAAGGATTGGACCATCGTACCACGATAGTCTATGTTCCGCCTACTAATAACTGCCAAGTCTTCTAACATGCATCACTATTAGCAGTTATACCCTATCCGTCGCACGCCTACACATACAGATGGATAACCACATACGCAAGTCCGTACCCTACATGAGACTCATAATACGTGTAAGAAATGTGTCAAGGCCTGGAAGTCATACCAATAACTCCACAACTTTAGGTAGGTCTACTAGACACTAGGTCAGACACTGTCCTAACGTCAACGCCTCCGTTGACTGCACCCGAGTCTCTCTCGGATGTGCACAGTTATATAATATAAATATGCAAATAATAATACAGAATTTAAACAGTACAACAAGGCAAGGTATACTTGCTTGGCAAGAAGCTGCAAAATGTAACGTCCAGCTGTCCAACACCAAGAGTCAGAAACTACGGCCTTAGAATGAACGTCTCCGTATGCTGAAATAAACATCACTAACGTTCCCAAAATAAGAAAATAGCTAGAAACCAATCCCTTTTCGTCCAATTTGGACACAGGGGCAAAATAAAAATTTCGGGTCAAAGCGAGCTCCACGTATGGGCTACCTTGCAACAAAAAGCGTGCCAAGGGTAAAGGTCTCTAAATGGGACAAATTATAGGTTAAACAAACTCTAAATGTCAGTACGAACCCAACGGTATGTCCAAATGTGGATTCCGGTGAGCCGAACATAATTTTGCCCAAAAGTCAACCGTAGAACCTGCCAATAGGCGACTTGGTCAACTGTCTCAGAATCGCGTGAAACTTGGGTCACAGGACCAGCGTGATACCACGAGTCCAGTGGCGCAAGTTTCGTCGCAACCTGACGAGCGTGCATAAAATACGTATGGCTTTCGCAAAAAGTTGCGACACGGGGATTGTCTGCGGTTACGGGCTGATTCCGGCACGTATACGCATCCGAATCAGTTTCCGCAAACTCTCACGTGTCCGGGTATACTGTGTGCACCGTTTGGTACACTTAAGCTAGCAACTGTCCAAAGGGTCGCCTATATGAAATAAATTAGAAAAAATTATAAATGGCCCCATAAATCCCCTAAATTCACAAACACCTAAAATAAAAATTAAATAAAATCTATTTCTCCTAATTAGCCACTAATTACTATATTTAAATTAATAATTAATAAAAAAATAGTTTAATACAGTTTTTAGGATTAGGGGTTTTACAGTTTGCTAACCCGTGGACGAAGAACCGAAGTCCTCAGGTCTAGCGAGCTTATTTTTGAGATCTTCTTCATAGGAGGTGATCTCTATATTGAGCAACATGAAGCAACGGGCAATTCTTCATCGTCATGTAGTTGCCTTCGAGAATATCGTCGGGTTGGCACTGTGGATTATAGCCGCTGGAACAACGAATGTCTGGTTGGAGAAAATGGTACTTTAGAGCAACAACTTTTGATGATGATGTTGGCGCAGGTGTGTCTATGAGGGGACATGTCATGCGCAAGTGTTACTTCTCTCGTCTTACGTCCGTAACTGATCATGTTATGTAAATCAGATGATGGAAGCTTCACTATCACCTCTATTTCATGCACTCGGGAAATCCTTCTGTATTTAGGTGAGAGTGGGAGATTTGCTCCCTGACCTAGTTCTCCTGTAGAAACTGCAACTGGATCATTGGTGGAAGGCTTTTTGTGAGACAGACCCACTTCATGCATGTAGCCAAGTTGGGCGCATTGGTCTGTCGTTATGATGTTTGTAACTTGACTTGGTTTAGGTGCAACTGCGGCATCCAAGTGAGTTTGGAAAGACTTTATGGGTTTACCCACTTTCGGCGTATGAGTTCCTGTGTCAGCCCTATATAGTCTTCCATCAGCAGCGCACGTGACAACCAACGGCGCATGCTTTTGGGGAGCTGGCGGTACAACTCCTCGAGCGCGCATGGCTCGAGAAGTTTTGGGTTTCTTTGAACTAGCATCCTTAGGCACATAGTACATAGTGTTCAATTCGAGACCATAGGAATCCTTATGTGAGGCATAATTATTCATAGGGGCTTCATCATCCTTTGTTCGGGTATCACGCGTCTTTTCTTGTTCGAACCGCACAGTGGACGTACTCCTTAGGACTTAGGGCCATCTTTCTCAAGAACGTAGATGGAGAGAGGATGCACCCTTGGAGTTTGAGGTATATATTTTGTTTTCATTGCTTGTGATTGCTTTGTTTAGATTGAGTGTTAAGGTGGTGTTTTTTTCTAGGTTGGCGATCTAGTGTTCTTATAGATTTCTCGGACATGGGGAACAATTTTCTTTAGCCGAGGAGGGAAGATTAGTCCATGGTACATCAGACCCTTCGGTGTTCTTGCGAGGGTTGGTGCAGTGGCCTACAGACTAGACTTGCCGCCTACACTGGAGGGAGTGAATGACGTGTTCCATGTGTAGCAGCTGAGATGCTACGTGGCAGATCCTAGTCACGTATTGGATCACTCGGAGATCGAGGTGGGTCCGACTCTCAGCTAACCAGAGCAGTCAGTGGGGATTTTGGATGTCACGACCTACATCCGGTGTAAGGATAGGAGAACGTGGGTACGTCCAGCCTATGCCGCAACATCGACGGTAGAACATTGTCTAGATCAACAATACTATCTAATCATCTCACACAATATATATATATATATATATATATATATATATATATATATATATATATATATATATATATATATATACCTGTCAAGATATCTCAACTCCAAATAGAGGATAAATAATAAACAATACTCAATCACAATAAAACTAGAGGAAGATGTAGCACGATAGGGAATAGAAGAAAGAAATGAATCACAGTCATAATACAACTCATAATCAAGTCTAATAGACTAGCATAATATTATCAAACATAATATATGACAAAATATCTAAACTGAGACATAACCAATATAGCAGTCTAAACATCTATAACTAGCTGATCATCCACCGATATCGGCTCCTCCTGAACCACCGTCTCTAACTTTACACCCACTACGTCCTGAGGTCCATAGTATGTAGGAGCCAGTCATCTAAATCATCTAAAAAATATATCCAGTCAGGATTAGAGCGTAGCAAAACACAAACAGCAGTTCCAAATAAATGATAAAGACTATGTAACAGTAAATAGAGAGAACATACAAGATAAATAGAGCATGGACAAAAAATATACAGAATATGGAAATGTCATAAATAGTACAAGAGAGATGAGCATCATATACAAGAGTTAGAAAATATAACTAACTAAGTTAGTGAGTACTAGTTTCGATATGTCATTGGCTTGGAAACTTATACAGGAATCATGGCTTGACTAATCATACATGAAGTGTATGATTAACACTAATAGGGTACTTATATAGGAACACTTGTACATTGTGGGTATGATCGCATATCTAACTAACACTCCCCAAACCCTGACTGGTATAGTGGATCCTACCATGGCACGTTACGATACGAGATTCTCCAAGAAGGTAGCAAGTCTCCCCAGGAATTAGTATCCATACAAGTACAAGAGCAACAAGGCATATACAAGATACGCCAGAAACTACAAGGAATAATGTCTCATGACGAGATCCGAAAAATACCATTTCGAGTAACCATGTATTAAGAAGTCAAGAATATCTATACTAAATACAAGAAACATAGAAGATATCATAAACAGAAAACTGTCAAAGAATGTACTCGTGTGAGGTCCTGAGCTGACAATACAAATTTGCGTCTGGACTGGTATCACACTGACCTATATATAAAATATCATGTTATTGGGTGTAAAGAAGGTGATAAATGAATTAAATGCACTAAGTATGATTTATAGGTCAGTACTAGGTCAAAATAGGTCAACTCTATGTCAAAGTATCAAACTTGGTTAAACTAGACACTTCTAGGCTATACTAGCCTATATCCAAGTTATTGGGTCCATACCTTGCTTATCTAGGCTATACTAGTTATTACAAGATACTAGAGTATCCTATCTACTAAGTATCAATATATACCCTTATATATAAATAAATAGACACTAGTATCTATAAGCTAATATTAACTTAATATTGATTTCTACTAGTTATTACAAGATACTAGAGTATCCTATCTACTAAGTATCAATAGATACCCTTATATATAAATAAATAGACACTAGTATCTATAAGCTAATATTAACTTAATATTGATTTCCTTGGCTTAACTTCTAGGTAATACTAAAACCAAGTATTAAAACTATTAGGACAAAGTGGTCACAGCCAACCCGATTCTGATAATCGTCAAACATTATATCTAAAATACAAATAAAGTAGAAACTCGATGCAAAGTATATCAAACTCCGTCAGTACTAAAGTCAGACTCTGCACCGGCTAAAAGATTTATTTATCAAATTTGGTTCAATATTCAAATATAATCTTTTATTTATTTGAGTTTATGATCGATGTAAGCTGAGTCGCACTAGCAAATTAATGTACCTATACCCATATATCTAGTCCACTCAAATAAGCCATCGAACTTATCCACCAAATTAGGCCACATTCATTAACAAAGTCTACCATATATAGAAATCGAACTCGGGCCGAATTCATGCCGAACTCGGACCGAACTCAGGCCGAATTCATGCCAATCTCGGATTGAACTCGGTTACCCATTTCGTATAAAATTAGCACAGTAGTAATATCTCTGATTTCTTGGCCTAACGTTCGAAAATTTGAATTTAACCCCATCCGAATTTTGGACGAATTCTGTTTGCCAACACACTATAAATATGATTAAATTTCTACATTTCTGCACACTCATCTTCTCTTAATCCTTCTATCCTGTTGTGAGCAAACATTTGAGCTTTAACTTTTCCATCTCCAAGAGCAACTCCCTAGCCTTCCTAGTGCCAAGTGCGGTCTACGTCTAGAAGTCTACAATGTTGTAAAGAGCTTGGCTCCATCAGTTTTCTCTCTCTCTCTCTCTCTAGCTATAAAGTTGCGAGACTTTGGATCAAATTTCATGGTGTAAAGAAGTGGCAAGCCTTTGAATCAAATCTTGTGATTCACTATTGCTGATTATATCGGTTAAACTCCGAGCTTGAGTTCTCGGGACTGGACTAGTCCTCTCAGAGGAAAACCAGTATACATCACGGTGTTTGCGTTTGCTTTCTCTCACTCTACTGCATATATATAAGTAAATGTGTCTTATATTCATAACGCTGCTAGTAGTTTCACTTACACATGAGATATATTCTAACTACTAGTAGTTGATCACCATTGCATGCCATAGAATTATTTTTTAACAGATAATTTTATTCCGCTGCATACATAAACTCTATTCACCCCCCTCTAGAGTTGCCATACACGGTCCTATAATTAGTATCAGAGCAAGTTCTCTTGATTACCGGATTAACATCCAAAGAGTATAACACATGGAAACTGTCACGACCCGCACCCGGAATTTGGGGCACGAGTACGTGGGTACGTCCAGCCTACGCCGCTTTATCGGCGGTAGAACGCTATCTAGGTCACAACACTATCTAATCAATCTCACACGAATATCCAACTCCATAAGGAGGCACATATATCACAATATAATATAAAAATACTTAACCACATAGCTAAAGCACGATAAGATATCGAAGAAAAATAAATAATCAAAATGCAACACAAGTCTAACAAAATAATCTAATCCATACAATAACATCCAAGTCTCAAAGTATGCCGGAAACAAATCCGGTACCAATAATCTGCTAAAAGAAACTAACTGAATAATTAGTGATCCCGGATAGACCTCCCGGAATCATACCTGGCTACAAGGTCCAAGGCTGCAGCTACTCTCCCTGTGGTCCATAATATGTCGGACACCAATTCTCTAAGTCGCAGTCTGGAAAAATATTTTCAGTCAGGATGGAATGAAGTACATCTCTAACAACAGTTCTAAATCAATCATATAAAATATGTAGCAGTAATTATATATAAATATACAAGATGCATATACATGTACAAGAGATACATAATAAAAAAATACTGGAAATAAATACAAGAATGAACAATATGACGATGAACAAGAATACTAATGACTCAGTGTGTGAGTACTAGCTTTAACATGTGATCGGCTTGGGAACTTGTAAATGAATAATGGCCTGGTTAGTCATACGTGCGGTGTATGACCAACATTAACTTGGAAACAAGACTTGTACATGAAGGGTATGATCACATATCTACACTAAAATACTCCCCATCCCGACTGGTATAGTAGATCCAACCATGGTACGCTATGGCACGGGATTCCCCAAGAAGATAGTGACTCTTCCCGAGAATCAGTGTCTGTACATGTACAAGATAATCAATAAAAAAAGACTTGCACAAGATACACCATATACAAGGAATAACATCTCATGATGAGATCCGATTATACCAATCCGTGTAACCATCGTGTCAAGAAATATGGATATCTACACTAAATACAATGAACATAGAGGATATCATAAACAAGAAACTATCAGAGAATGTACTCGCCTAGGGTCCTAAGCGGGCAATATCAATGTCCTGCTCCTGAAGTCTCGCAGGACGATCCAATGGTCCTATATGCATATAATGTAATATAATATAGCATCAGTCGTTACACTAGCACACACAACATAATTACGCTGAACTCAACAGCTACACTAGGGTGATACTGGTCAACTAGCAGGGTCAAGCGTGCGTCTAAATGCATGGGTGTCATGTCTTCAATGTTGTGCATAATCAGACAGTCAATCACTAACACATGTCTAGCCAGTACGTCGGAGTACACAAGGCAGTTAACTCACAAATATTCAGGGTCACATGGTCATATGCAATTATACGGGATATCCACAGTTAATACCTAGGGTCATCCAGCATATATATATATATATAAAGTCATACCTACTACTAGTAATCAATTCCCATGGAATATATATATATATATATATATATATATATATATATATATATATATATATATATATATATATATATATATATAACAACTAATTATTACACACACACACGCAACTAGTTACTGGGTTCACCAACACAGGGTCACACAACACACATCAACTAAACTATCATGAACAACACGCTAGCCTAACACTATTTACACATGCACATATATACAACATAAAAGGGAGGCAAGTCAAACCTGCGCATTAGCGTGCAAGTGCACGGGATCGAGGGTGACTACTGTAGGTCGTCTCTGGCGAGGTGGGACAGGTCGACGATGATGATGACGATGATGACGATGGTGATGATGGTGTTGATAATGATGATGATGATGGTGGTGATGATGATGATGGTGATGATGATGATGATGATGGTGATGATGATGATGATGATGATGATGATGGTGCCGGAGGCTTTAGTTTACTGCAGGATGGGAGAGGCTCGGCGAGGGTGAGAACGGAAGAGAACAGGGAAGAGGTGGAGATGAAGTCGTGCTGGACGAGTCGAGGCTGCTGTCGAGGTTATGTTGGACGGAGAAGATGGGAGAAGGAGGTGTTTACAGAGGCGGTCGGGTTCAAGCGTGCTGGTAGTGTTAATGGCGGTGGTGTTAGCCGGGGTGGCTCGGGATGATAACCGGGAAGTCGGGAAGGAGTGGTCCGCTGGGAAGAAGGCTGATAGCGGGGTCTGCAATATCGTCGAGGAGCTCGGGATGTTCGGTTGGATGGAGAGGTGATCACTGGGGATCCGGTGGGTGATCACCGGGGAAGATGGTGTAGAGCATGTCGGGTGATGGGGATGAAGGTGCTGGCGGAGGTGAAGTCGTGTAGAAGAGAAGCTCAGGACCCCGTGGAGTGGAGGATCCGGCGGTGGAGGATGTCAAGGTGAAGTGAAATATCGACGCCGGTGATGATGGGGACGGTGGACTGTGGTGCTTCCCGCGGGGTAGTCGTGAGGTGAAGGGGCTGCCGTGGTCCAGTCGTGGTACAGGCGGGTGGTTGTCAGGTGAAGTGGTGTTTCTCAGGCGGTGCTCGGTTGAGGGAGCTCGGGATCCTGTCGAGTTTGGTGGTTGCGGGGTGGAGGAGTTCAGGCGAGGTCGGCTCCGACGGTCGAACGGTGTAGAGGATAGTGATGACGATGGGAGGCAGTGAACAGCGGGGTCGCGATGACCGGCGGGATTGCTCCGGTCGGCGGGAGGAGGGAAGAAGAAGATGATGAATAATATAAGGGATGAGGGATTCGGCTAGGTTAAGGTTGATGGGGATGAAAAAAAAGGAAAAGTTATATATATGTGTGGAAAATAGGGTTGGTTGTTGACCTAGGTAGTTGGGCCGGTCAACATCCATGGCATTGGGTTTGGCTTCTTCATGTAGAAATTTGGAGGGCTAGGATTGGGTTTGTTTCAAATTGGAGGGCTAAGGTTTGATGAGGGGTAGATGTTGAGTATTACACACTCCTAAATTATGGAGAAAATTTACATGAAAGAAAATAGGGTTTCTTCATGTGTTGGTCCAATGGGGTGTGGACACCTCAATGCGCTTTTGCATAAAAGTGCCCAACAATTAGAAAATTGCACAAGGTGGGGGTTTTGGATTAATTTAATTAAAATTAATATAATTGGTGTTCAAAATTAATTGAAAGTACATGGGATTAAAATTAGGTGGCACATAAGTATCATGGACATAGAAGACTCATAACAGAATATTGTTATAATTTGGGTTGCACAAAATGGGTCGAGATTGTCTCTCCAATTTCGATTGGAACCCACAAATATACAAAGTTGGATTTATTTAGAATTAAAATAAATGTCCGTAATAAATATTATACGACTAAAATGAAGCACAAGAGAGCATATTTATGAGTCACACAAATGTCAGAATGGAGGACGGGCACGTCTAGGACAAGGGTGTAAAATTTGTTGGAAGGCAAAAGCTAGGGTAGCGCTCCAAATATCGAAGCAACGGTAAGACACAACAATTGAATAAAATTACTGTAATTAATTATAATCCTCAATATTTAATCCCGAATAATACAAATTAAAATCCATAATCCTATATTGCGGTCAGGGGTTCATCTAGTGGGCTTCTAGGTCTAGTCTACTAACTCATGCATTAAAGAACACTATATATATATCATGCAATTATTTAAATATAAATACACACAATACTTATAATAAATAAAATAACAAAAATATCCCTATTTCATAATGTGGTAGTGACAGCAACAACACGATTACTCTTTTCCATCAATGATGAAAACCAACTCCTTGATAAGCCACCTATTTTTAACAACACTAACTATTTATTCTGGAAAATACACATGAGATCTTTTCTAAAATCTATTGGCTTTAACTTATGGACTTATGTTACTAATGGTTACAAAAGAGTTGACAAAGCAGATGATGAATATACCAAAAATGAAATAAAAGCAGCAAGCGATAATGCAAAAACAATATACATGCTCTACTATGCTCTAGGCGAAGATGAATTCAAACGCATTTCCAAGTGCAAAATATCACATGAGATATGGAAAATGCTGGAAGCAACTTATAAAAATAACGACGAAAATGAAGAAAAACCTCATGGTGTTACAAGCTTGTATCAAAATAAAGAAGCTACAAGTAAAAAGAAAGATACAGACATTCAATGCAACAATGATGGCAGCAACTCAAAGGAAGAAGATGTTGCAAGCTTATGCCCAAGTGAAGGTCTAGCAACCAATGCAAGCATTCAGTACGAGAATGACAAAAACTTTCAACATACGACAGACTTGTACTTAATTGTAAGCGAGGTAAATGATGATTCACTAGCAAAATATATTTCGTATAATGAATTGTCTGATAATTTTAATGATTTATTTGAAGACTTTAATAAGCTTAAAAATAACTATAAGCAAGCTCGAAAAGATATCAAATCTTATCATCTTAAGAATGATAAGCTTATTTGCTTACTTAAGGAAGCTAGAGAAAAATTCTCTTCTGATGAATCGATTAAAATCTCCAAACTTAAGCTTAGCTTACAAGAAGCTCTTGACTTCTTTGATGAAAGCAATCAAGAAAATGCTAAACTTAAGGAGGACCTAAAACATGAAAAGAAGAAGTACTATAATGCCTCACTTAAGATTAATGATCTTTCCTCTAAATATGATGAATTACTTGTTAGCTCTAAAAAGTAAGAGAACATACTGGAAAAATAGGTTATACAACCTATAGCCCAATCTTGCACTGGACACACACGATACTTGACCAAACAAAAGGACACAAGAACTCACAAAGGAGAGACAAAATGATTGGTAAATCACATAATCACACCTTTATCTACACCAGACCAAATAAAAATAATCACGTGACATATCATGCTCATGCACCTGGTTTTAATCCAAATAACACTATTACATGTCACTACTGTGGATTAAAAGAACACTCCTCATACTTTTGCAAAGCACAAAGATTAGTGAATATGAATATGTTTATCTGGGTTCCAAAAACTAATCACTATGGATCCAAATCCTGGATACCAAAGTTTTGTTCTAATCATATAGGTGGAACAATTTACGGTAAGACGTAATATTAAAGGAGAAAGTTGGTGATTGAAAAAGTTATAATGGACATTCTCATGGCAATTGCACCAATACAAAACATGACTATTAAGTTATCATGGTAACACAAAATTTTTATACTATACTTATTCAATTTATTGGATAATGAATAATGCCGTAGTATAATTGCTCTTAATTGTGTATAAAGAAACTTTTGTAAAAAGAGTCTTCAATATTATGCTCTAAAGGTGTAGAAATTATTATTAATAGCCGAAAGGGTCATTCTGTCAATAAAGTGTAAACAACCTTAAGCGACACGGTACTTAAGAGTGTTCAATATTATGCTCTAAATACAATTATCATTCATTCAGTAATTGACTGCAATTAAAACTTCTTTTAAATAACTTGCCTAAAAATAATTACTGATAATATAGCCTGTCATAATTATAGACCTCATATAAATATATTAGTATTATGGTGAGATCACTTGTACATTTTTCATAAAACTTTTATAGCATACCATAAAATATAATTTTTTTAAATTCGGAGAATATCAGAACTCGGACAGAGTTCGGTCCGAACTCGGTACGAACTTGGTTCTAGTATTATATATAGCAGCAGCATCCCTCAGATTTGATTATATAACTTCCTCTTCCCAACTCCTTCTTCTCCAAACCGAGAAAAACCTCCTTCCTCCTAAACCCTAGTTTGGTGCTCTCCTTCCACAAAGGATTTTTTTCTCTAAACTTGGGATCTAAGGCTCTTCGTGTGATTTTCTTTTATTTCCTTCCATCTCTTTAAGGTACATCCTTCTTATTCATAATCCCCAATTTCATGGCTCCAAAATTTAGAAAAAAGAAGAGAAAAACAAATGAAGCTTCCTCTTTCCAACCCTCAAGTGATGATGTTCTATATTCCATATTTTCTCCCAACATTCCAAATCCTGGTGAATATGATGACTTTATTTTTACTTCTCTTGATGCCTCAAATTTATGGTTCAATGACTTTGTGCAAAGGAATATTTGCAAGGGCAATCCTATCAATTTTACTATTTTTCATGCCCAAAAACCTAAGCTTGTAGAATTTTATCTTCATCGTCTAGTCAAATATAGAAAACCCATTTGTTTGAACGTCATTCGCATGTTTTATTGTAATCTCTCTCATGATCAATGGTCTATTTCTTCAAAAGTGGGTGGGATTAACAATGAATTTGACGATACAACTTTGGGTAAAATCCTTGAAATTCCAAACGAGGGAGATACCCTAGTTGAGATCGACAAACTCAATCTCATAGATGACATCACTCTTGATTCTTTTAGGGACATACTTTATGCCCTCATCCTTATCCCGACGGGAAGTTTCTTTCTCGTTATTTCAACCAATACTTTTACGAACTTTACCGTATCGTTTACTCTTCTATCATTCTCAAGCAAACCTCTAAGGATTAAGTCACCTACAGGGAGATGTCTGATTTATGTCACTTTTATACATCCACTCCCTTTAGTCTTCCTAAGACCATGATTAGGCAGATGATTGACTGTTGCAAACATAAACGTCAACTTTCTTATGCCATGTATCTACCACTCATATTTGAGCACTTTCATATTCCTATGGAAGAACCTACTTATCTATCTGAGCCAGCCTATCTCATCAAAGCCCGCAGGACTCAGCCTACCTCTCTCGCTCCTGATGAGGATGACTCATTCGAATCTGATTCTGATGCACCAGCTGATCCAACTCTAGCTCCTCCTTCTCCAACTCCTACTCCATCATCCTCTGCAAAGCCTGCTATCTTGGACTCAATCCAAGAGATGTTCCGCGAGCAGTTCAAATTACAAAATGAGATTATAGCTGCTCAATACCAGGAGCAGAACACTATGATTATCACTCAACTTTGAGACCAGTCTTATCGCACCATAATCCAGGCCCACACATTGGCCAACTACCTAGCAGATCTTTATTATCACCTTGCCTATCATCCTACTGTACCTCACCCAGTGGCTCGTGATACTTTCCCTTCAGGCTACCCACTTTATGATCTATTTGTTCAGCAGTACTTCGACCCTACCGGAGCATATTTTGATAATCACCCGCCTACTGATGCTGCTGACGATGATTTATGATAGTTTCTTTTCGCTATGTGGACTTACTAGAAATATTTACATAAAACTTCTAATACTTTTATGTTAGTTTAGTTATTTGCATGTAGATATTCGCTAGTCTTGATACTTGTTTTGTTTAAACATTGCATGATATATCTTTCTCTAGTTAATATGTATTTTTCTTCTTATGTTGTCATGATCACTCATTACGGGGAGTTTTATTTCCTTCTATGATATATTGACAGGGGGAGAAATAACAAAATGAAAATTGTGGTTGATAACATGTATAAATTGTAAACTGTGATATATTTTATATTTGTATCCATAATATTCTTGATATACCTGCACCTAATTTTGCTATAAAGAAATAACAAGTTACATGTCATTCAAGTGTACCTGTTCAAAGGAAAGATCTACTTACGGGTGAGCTTTTCTTAAAAGCTTATTTTAACGGAAAGATCTACGTACGAGGGAGATTCTTCTACGTTTTAAATATTTGCATCAAAGGCTACAACAGACTCACCTATGTGTATTTTGGCATAGTTTGTCAATTATCATCATGTGGAAGATTGTTGGCACAAAGTAGTCACAGTCAACCTGATTTTGATAATCGTCAAACATTAGATCTAAAATATAAATGAAGCAGAAACTCAATGCAAAGTATATCAAACTCCGGCAGTACTAAAGTCAGACTCTACACCGGCTAAAATATTTGTTTATCAAGTTTTGTTCAATATTCAAATGTAATCTTTTATTTATTTGAGTCTAGGATCAATATTAGCTGAGTCGTACTAGAAAATCAAAGTACATATACCCAGATACCTAGTCCACACAAATAAACTATCAAACCTATCCACCAAATCATGCCACATTCATTAATAAAGTCTACCATACTTAGAAATCAAACTCGGGCCAAATTTATGCCGAACTCGGACCGAACTCGGTTTCCCCTTTGGTATAAAATCAATACAGTAGTAATATCCCTGATTTCCTGGCCCAAGATTCAAAAATTTGAATTGAACCCCATCTGAATTCTGGCCGAATTATGTTTGCCAACACACTATAAATAGGATTAGATTTCTACATTCCTAGATACTCATCTTCTCTTAATCCTTCTATCCTATTGTGAGCAAACATCTGAGTTTTAACTTTTCCATCTCCATGGGAAACTCCCTAGCCTTTCTAGTGTCAAGTGCGGTCTCAGTCTAGAAGTTTACAGAGTTGTAAAGAGATTGGCTCCATCAGTTCTCTCTCTCTCTCTCTCTAGCTGTGAAGTTGCGAGACTTCAGATCAAATCTCGTGGTGTAAAGAAGTGGCAAGCCTTCGGATCAAAGCTTGTGATTCAATATTGGTGATTATTGTGGATAAAAATCCAAGCTTGAGTTCTCGGGACTGGACTAGTCCTCTCAGAGGAAAACTAGTATACATCATGGTGTTTGTGTTTGCTTTCTCTCACTCTACTGCATATATATAAGTAAATGTATATTATATGCATAACACTGCTAGTAATTTTACTTGCACAGGAGATATATTCTAACTGCTAGTAGTTGATCATCATTGCATGCCAGAGAATTATTTTTTAACAGGTGATTTTATTCTACTGCATACATAAACTCTATTCACCCCCACTCTAGAGTTTCCATACACGGTCCTACAAAAACCAATACTAACATATACTAACTAAATTAACTATCAGCATAACTGATAACATTAACTAACTAATATCTTAACCAACTGACATTCATATATAAATTAACTTAATACCTTAACTGATACTAACATACCTAATCTGAGCAAACTATTATTGATACTCTAGATGACTGATACACCAAGTATCAGACTTGAACTTGTCCTCAATTACCCCCAACTGGTACCATACCTCACTTATCACATTGCAGCAAATAAGGTTACTGCCACTCTTTTTAGGCATTACTGACCTACAGGTAAGGGTGTGCACTAATCTGAAACCCCAACTAGTCATAACAACACTACAACAAGATATACTACTATCCTCCATGCTCAGTCCTACATCTAACTCGACTGGTAGTACATTGCTATGATGCTACTACTGCTAATGTTTTCTCATAACTATACACACATCCATACTGTGCATTGGATCACCCTCAACTTCAACTGGAAACTTTCCTCTATGAGCACACTCATGTACTTCACCTCTTCACTGTGTTGGAACTCATAAGTTCTAATACTTGCAGTAAAACTCTAATAACATGTGCACGACCCATATTGATACTTAAGGTATTAATTTACCTGCTAGCCTGACTACATCAACCTCATCAACAATATCAACTACGACAGTAACCTTAGTTTCCTCCTTGTTGTTGTGGTCAGACAGACATTAACCCGACAGCCCAACAGTTATTGCAGTAGCAGTTTTCGTCAAGCAAGAGCATGATAGTGCACTTGCCACACTACATCAGTGCTTAGTCCTTAGTCTCTAGCAATTGTGGATACATATCTAGTCCCATAACATTAATCTACGTCTAATTAGATCTAATTGGTCTCATGACACACACTTGATGCATCAATCTCGGAATTCCCCAAAAATGAGCAAAAAAACCTATGTTGTAATCACAATACAACTCATATGAACCTAGTTCTTGTTCCTATATATATCTCTAAGCCAAGGGAGGTTTTTTAATGGTCAAATGCATGAATTAGAGTCTAATTAGGGAGGAAATTTAGAATTTACCAATTAGAAGATGGATTCCCAATGAATCACTCAAATGGACATGGTTCGGACACAAGTTCATTGTTAATTCCTCCTTCTCCAAGTGCTCCTTGCAATCCAAGCTCCAATACTTCTTAATGATGTAATTAAGAGGGAATGAGAGTGAATTGGATAAAATTGGTTGAGGGATGAAGTAATTTAGGGAATAACTAAATTGGGGATCTAAAATTTAAAATAAATTAATGGGAGGAGAGAGAGAGATACCCCCCCTCATATGGCCAGCCCCCTCTTGCCGCTTCTCCAAGTAATTTATATTGACAACAATGCCCCTACTAGTTTGTTATGAGATTTAGTTAGGAGGACTATATTAGGAAGCTTTTAATTCTTCATGAATTTATCTAATCTCCTTAATTAATTAAGGGAATGGTTTAATTGGGCTTTGTCCAATGTTGGGCTCAATGTGTTATGACAAACTAATAGGTCCACTAATGACAAGTCTAAATAACATAGTCTAGCCCACTAAAAAATAATTAAATAACAAAACACAATATAATTAATTAGTAGCACATTATATAATATTAAATCACTAAATAATAAATAAGCTAATGACAAAAATATCCTCATCTAGAAATATGGCAATGACACTGGATTATAGGGAGAAGGAGCTGCGAAACCAGACGATTTTCTTGGTACGCATCACGTGGAGGCATCACTCTCTAGGAGAGTCTACTTGGGAGAGGGAAGCCAAGATGCGCGAGTGATATCCATATCTCTTTGAGCCATGAGGGATCGTTCTTTCTTTCTTGCTGTGATTGCTTGTTGTAGTGTTAGTTCTTTCCTTAAATTTTGAGGACAAATTTTTTCTTAGGACGGTAGACTTGTCACTACCACATTTTTAGATGAGGGTATTTTTGTACTTTAGCATATTTATT
Organism: Iris macrosiphon; assembly: GCA_036927795.1. Lineage (NCBI taxonomy): Eukaryota > Viridiplantae > Streptophyta > Magnoliopsida > Asparagales > Iridaceae > Iris > Iris macrosiphon. Next base: position 123,378,154 of record JAYESA010000001.1, read on the forward strand.
ATTTAGTGATTAAATATTTATATATTATGGTATAAATTAATTATATTATATTATGCTATTTATTTATTGGTTAGTAGGATAACCTATTATTGGACTGGTCATTAGTGGACCCATTAAATTGTTATGACACATTAAACCCAACATTGGGTTAGGCCCATTAGACCCATTTTCCTTAATTAATTAAGTAGATTAGATTAGTTTCTTGAAGAATTAGAAGTTTCCAAATATAGCCCTCCCTAATTAAACCTCATGAATAATTAGTAGGGGTAACTTAGACTATACACATTGCTTGAGAAGGAGGAAAGCGGCCGGCCATATGAAGAGGGGGGGTCTTTCCCTCTCTCCTCTTATTAGTTTATTCATTCTAGATACCCAATTGTGTTCTTCTCCAAATTGACTCATCCCTCCACCAAATTTACCTTAATTCAGTCTCATTCTCTTCCGATTACATCATCTAAGGAGCATTGTAGCTTGGTTAGCAAGGAGCACTTGAAGGAGGAGGAATTGCCAAGGATCTTGTGTCATAATTGTGTCCTATTGAGCATTTTATTGAGAATCAATCTCCTAATAGGTAAATTCTGATTTTCCCTATAATCTAGACTCTAATTCAAGCATTTAACCATTAGAAAACATTCTTTGTCTTAGGGCTACCCATACGAAGAAGACTAGGTTCATAGGACCTCTTTGTGATTTCTACATGGTGATTTATGTCCATTTTGGAAGAATTCCAAGATTGATGCATCAAGTGTGTGTCATGAGACCAATTAGATCTAATTAGACTTAGATTGATGATATGGGACTAGATATGTGTCCACAATTGAACACGAGTAGAGCGTATCATAGTATTTTGTGATACAGTATGATACGGGGTTCATTTTAGGTGATTTGTGTAATTACTCTTCAAATTTCTTTGTAGAAAGTTAATTTAGTTATATTATGATGATTATGATATGTATGTATAGTAGTTGTCGAGAATTGGAAGTTTTGTTATCTCATTTGAATGTGTATCATGGAATTCCTAATAATGCACTAGGTATTTGTTATATTATTCACAAGGTATTAGTATATTATATATATATATATATATATATATATATATATATATATATATATATATATATATATATATATATATATATATATATATATATATATATATATGTATGTTACTTGTTGTTGAGTGTGGTAGTGGTGATATAGATTTGATTAGAGTGAAGAGGAGAGGAGGTGTGTGTGTGTGTGTGTGTTAGTTAGTGCAAGCAGTGAGTGAACTATGTTCACAGTATGTGTGTGTGAAGGAATATAGGTAGCAACAACAAGTATGAGTCAACTTTAGGTTAACAATAGGTAGTGTGTGTCTATGTGGTGATGTGTCTTTGTGGTGTAGGTATGCTTGGGTTACTTGCTGCCACTGCAGCAGATTATATTTAGTTATTGCTGTTGTTGATGTTAGTATGAATAGTAGTGAAGGAAGAAGATAACATCTGTATGTAGGTGATAAGGAGATCGGTTTAGCACCACGAGTAATAGCAGCAACAATATTGAGATGTAAGGGGGGTGCTCAGTGATCCGGTAAGTAAAGAAGTACCAGCAGCAGCACATAGAGCATATCAGCAGCAATATTGAGATATAAGGAGGGTGCTCAGTGATCGGGCAAGTGAAGGAGTACCATCAGCAGCACATAGAGCAAGTAGCAGCAACAACTGAAGGATAAATCAGCAACAACAATACCTGCTCCTCAAGGCAGCAAGTAGAGAGCAGATTGATAGCAGTTAGTGTATTAGAATGCTAGTTAGTATTATATAACTATTTTTTTAGCAATTAGTGTTATCAATTGTGTATATTAGTTAGAGTTACGTTTATAGTTAGCAGTTAGTATATAGTGTAAAGATAAGTTAAGTTATATGTTAGTACATTAATGTATCAGTTAGTATAAGTACCAGTTGTAAGTTATGTTAAGGTATCAGTTGTTATTATAGTGTATATATGATATCAGTTAGTATAGTATCAGTTAATGTATATTAGATATTGTTAGTATATATTAAGGTATTGGTCATATCTTTAGATATTGGTATCGGGTATTAAGAGGCTAGTTAGATAACGGTGCCAAGATGGATCAAAGCCAAGGTAATCGATACTAAGTTTGTGTTAGCTAAATGATAGCTAGTGTTATATATACATGCATGCTATGTATTGATACTTAGTAGTTATGATACTCTAGTATCCTGTAATGGCTAGTATAGCCTAGATAAGCAGTGTATGGACCCAATAACCTAGATATAAACTCATACAACCTAGAAATAGCTAGTTGACCCTAAAAGTCAATATTTAGCATAATTTAACCTAGTTGGACTAGTGTGAACTAGAATTGATCTCGAAAGTCTATATTAGTGCAGTTCTACTCATTTCTCATTCATTACACCCAAGTGACATAATATTTCCTATTTTGGTCTGTGTGACACCATCTCGGATACCGAGTCATACTTATTGCTGAGGACCACAGGCGAGTACATTCTCTAATAGTTTCCTTATTTGATAGTCTCTATGTTTCATGTATTTAGTATTGAGATATTTGATTCCTGACCCAATAGTTACATGGATTGGTATACGTGGATCTTGGTCATGAGATGTTATTGTTGTGATGACTCAGTGATCGCCGTGTTGTGCTTCGGGATTACCGTAATATCTAGTGATTATATAGACCGTAATTATAGTGCATGATATTATAGACCGTGCAGTTTGATATACGTGTTATAACGTGTCATGATTTGGATCCGTGTACTAGTCGGAGGTTGGAGAAGTATTAGTGGATATGTGATCATACCTTATAGCCCGTAATAGCTAGCAGATCGTGCAACTCACGTGTAATCACGCTAGCTCACCTTTTATATATAGCCCGTGTTAGGCATAAGTTAATCACATTATCTTACTAATATTTTAAGCACATTTATTATATTTTTTCCTTTATTCCAGTTTATTACATTAATGTTCCTCACCATATTATTCTCAGTTTATTGTCATTATCTACCATACTGCTCTTTCTTGTGATATTTGCTAGTTCAATTATTTCTATCATTTATTTTCATTGCTATTGTTGTTTCATAATTTCTGTCAATTATTGGAACTGCTATTGGATTATACTTCGCTCTAATCATGACTAAATATATTTTTTAAATGATTTATTAGAGGACTGGTGTCCTACGTACTATGGGCCACAGGATGGCGAGCCAGTTGAGATTGCACCCGTAGAGCCTATTGAGATAGTACCAGCAGTCGATGAGACTTAGCTAGTTCATCTTTGATACTGTATATGTTAGTTAGACCATTTTGGCATTGTATTATATTTGATGTTATTGAGTTATGATTAAACTATTGGACTTGTGATGTATTTGACACTCTATTTCTTTCATTCTATTCCATATTGTACCATATATTTCTCTAGTTTATTATTGTGATTGAGTATTGTTTACCATTATCATATTATCATATTGTCCTCCATTTGGGAGTTAAGATATCTTGACAGGTATATTATATATTATGTGAGATGTTTAGATAGTATTGCTGACCTAGACAGCGTTCTACCGCCGATACTGCAACATAGGCTGGACGTACTCATATACTTGTGCCTTTTCACCAGGTGCAAGTCGTAAAGCATTTTTGTGGTAGCCCATGTAGGTCAAGGTAGTAGTACTCAGACTTGGAGTATTACTATAAGCCTGCGATAGAATATTGGAATAGGGATATAGGATGAGAGGATACTCAATGACAACTAGGAAATATTCCAATCTATTGATTTTTCTATCCTTATCAATCAGAATAATTGTTTTCTTTGAAATATTACTGACCTTCCTTGATGATATCGTATATTGTGCATTAATAATTTCTTTGTTTGAATCTATCTTCAGGATGCCGTCAAAGACTCGATCGTAGTGCTCTGGAGCAATTTCGGGGAGGTCAGTTACTTCATCACCTCAGAGAGAGACAACAACTACTGTTCCTCCTTATTCCGCTCAGAGGGTTGCCTCACCAGTCCAGGTAGAGATTTCAGCAATAGCTTTTGGTGGTGCTCTACCACAAGTTTCGAGGGCTGTTCCAGCAGTCACGGAGGATCTTCCACCCCCACCACCCATGCCAACAGACATGATACAGATGTTTGCCATATTCCGGGAGATGATGGCAGCGCAACAGAGGCAGACAGATATTCTACGTCAGGGTATCGAGAGTGCTTACTAGTTAGCACTAGCTACTGTGGAGAAGGTAGCTCTCGTTCAGCCACACATCGTACTGCCTCATCCTGCCCTGCACAAGCCGAGGTCGGATACCATAATTAATTTCAAGAGGATGGCGCCCAAGGATTACAAGGCCATAAAAGGAATCTTGTAAGCCAACGATTGGATCGAGGACGTAGAGAGGACCCTACAGTTGGCACATATTCCAGAGGGTCTACAGGTGGAGATAGTGAGAAGCCAGATGTTCATTATTACTCTGACATGGTTTCATATAAAAACGAGGATTGTGGCGTCAGGACTGACTTGGAAAGCTTTTAAAGGGCTTTTCAAGGAGAAGTTCTTTTCGGACGTGGCTCTAAATGCCATAGAGAGCCAGTTCCTAGACCTCGTCCAGGGGACCATGACGGTGGACAACTAAGCCGTAGACTTCTACAAATTAGGCAAATTTATGGAGGGGCAGAATCCTCTAGGGAAGGCCAAGAACTTTTGAAAGTGTTTGATTAGGGAGGTCAAATCCCTCACTAGAGGACACCGCACAACGACATTTGAGGATATCCTGATGGATGCACAGAGGGCTTAGGATGACTTGGAGCTCAAATCCAAGATAATAAGATACACAATAGGTGGAGCTAGCAGTAGTGCAAGTCCAACCAAAGGACCCTATTTTTAGTAGAAGAGGACCTTCTAGCCGCAAAGACAGCAGTTTTATGCACCATTCTGAGCACCAATATAGCAGGCACATAAGGCACCGAGACCGGCACAGCAGGCCTCATAGTATACTCACTGCGGGAAGATTGGACATACACAGAAGGTTTGCAGGAAGAGGTTTGGGGTGTGTCTCTATTATGGAGATCTAGGCCACCAATTTAGAGAGTGTCTAATGGCTCAAGTTCGAGAAGGCCATGGAGCAGCACCGACACAAAGAGCACCAGCGAGGCCACCTGAAGGATAGCAGAGGGGACCTTATTTACTGACTCAGTAATAGCGTACAACACCTGCAGCAGCAGAGAGGTGCACCGCGAGGACGAGCTTTTGTAATAACAATTGAGAAGGAAGAGCCAGTCAGAGATGTGATATCATATTCAGTTCTTCTTGATTCAATTCCAGCTTATGCTTTATTTGATTTGGGTGCTTCCTATTCTTTTGTATTTATATCTTTTGCTCTTAAGCATCATTTAGAGTCTGAACCTTTGGCTAGGACTTACAAGATCATGACTGGGGGAGGCATTATCCTGGTCAGTAATATTTGTAAGGATCAAAGTATTACACTGGGAGGCCAGGAGTTGAGTGTGTGCTTAATTGTAATGCCACTTCCGATTTATGATATTGTACTTGGGATGGATTGGTTGAGTAGGCACCATGCTAATATAGATTTTCGTGGAGGCAAAGTTTTATTTAGACTTCTAGGAGAGCCATAGTTTGAGATTGCCAGAGGAACATCGGAGTAGAAAGAGGATGCCATCTGTGGAGCCATGGTGGAAGAGAAGGAGTTGCCACACCTGTTGATAGCAAAATTCATGAATATTTTTCGGAGGAGTTTTCAGATTTCCCCCCTGACCAAGATATCGATTTCTCTATAGACTTAGTACCAGGCGCAGAGCATATATCTCAGCATGTTTATATAGTTAACAACAACAAACTGGTAGAGTTGAAGAAGTAGGTGGATGAGTTGGAAGACAAAGGCTTTATTAGATCTAGTTCATCACCATGGGGTGCTCCAGTATTGTTTGTACCAAAGAAGGATGGGTTGATACGCATGTGTATCGACTACAGGGCTCTAAAAAACCTTACTTTCATGAAAGAATACACGATGTCGAGGATTGATGATCTCTTCGTCAGTTGAGCAGAGCGAAGGTATTTTCGAAGATAAACTTGAGGTTGGGTTACCACCAGGTGAAAGTAAAGAAGGAGGATATTTTGCAGACAACTTTTCAGACTCGGTTCGGCCAGTTTGAGTTCTTGGTGATGTCGTCTGGGTTGACCAATTCCCCGGTGGTATTCATGAATCTGATGAACAAGGTATTCCACCAGTATCTTGATAAGTTTGTGGTGGTATTTATTGATGATTTTTTGGTGTATTCAAAGACCCTGGAGGAGCATGAGGAGCACCTGATGATACTTCTTGAGACTCTCAGGAAGGAGAAGCTTTATGGCAAGTTTTCGAAGTGTGAGTTCTTCCTTGACAAGGTTGAATTTCTTAGTTATGTGATTACAGGTGACGGGATCTCAGTAGACCGGAAGAAGTTTTCAGTAGTGGAGTCGTGGGCTACTCTAAGTTTAGTGGCACAGATCAGGAGTTTTCTGGGGCTAGTAGATTATTATCGAAGGTTTGTACAGGACTTCTCTAGGATTGCGGAACTGATGACTAGGCTGACCAGAAAGGATGTAGAGTTTATCTGAATAGAGGAGAGTTAGGTTGCTTTTGAGGAGCTGAAGAAGTGGTTGACGACAGCTCCAGTATTGATATTGTCATCTGGATTAGGTGGATTCACTATCTATAGTGATACTTCAGGAAAGGGTTTGGATTATGTCTTACAGCAGAATAGGAAGGTGATATCCTATGCTTCCAAGCAATTACGTCCTCATGAGAAAAACTATCCTACCCACGATTTAGAGTTGGCAGTGGTCATTTTTGTACCAAAACTGTGGAAGCACTATTTATACGGAGAGTGTGGGGAGGTCTTCACAGACCACAAGAGCTTGAAGTACATGTTTACACAGAACAAGCTAAACATGAGACAATAATAGTGGTTGGAGTTGATGAAGGACTTTGATATATCATTATAGTACCAACTAGGGAAGGCTAATGTAGTCGCTAATGCCTTGAGTAGGTATCTATTAGCTATGTGCTTGACTACGGACAGATATTTATTGGCCAATTTTAAGAGCTTGGGTATTGAGGTGCTCGTACCTGGTATCGTGATACAGTTGTGGGGATTACAGATACAGTCTGAGCTGATGGACATGATTCGAGCTACGCAGTATGACGATGAGTCTTTAAGGAGCATCAAAGCACAAATTTGGATGGGATAATTCGAGGCTTTCACTATTGCTGAGGATGGATCATTGTGGCATTATAAAATAATGTGTGTGTGCCAAGAGGGACGTTGCACAAGGAGATTCTTTAGGAGGCTCATCGATCGCAGTACTCTATACATCCAGTTGCCAACAAGATGTATAGAGATCAGAGGGAGCATGCATGGTGGTATGGTATGAAGCAGGAGGTGGCGTACTTCGTATCCAGTTGTTTAGTGTGCCAGCAGGTAAAGGCAAAGAGGTAGAGGCCAGGTGGTTTACTTCAACCTTTACCCATTCTTGAGTGGAAGTGAGGGCATGTTACTATAAATTTTATTTTGGGGCTTCCTCGTTCTCCAGGAGAGAAAGACGCAATTTGGGTCATCGTAGACAGGTTGACCAAATTGGCCTACTTCTTGCCATTTAAAGTGGATACGTCTACGGAGAAGCTACCAGAGATATATGTGCAAAAGATTGTCAGATTGCATAGAGTTCGTGTGAGCATCTTCTCGGATCGGGATAGTCGTTTCATATCCCACTTCTGGAGGAGTTTGTAGGCTAGCTTGGGTACCCAGCTCAAGTTCAGTACCGCATATCATCCCAAGATAAACGGACAGTCGAAGAGGACTATTCAGACTGTCGGGGATATGCTTCATAATTGTGCTTTAGATTTTAGAGGCTCTTGGGAGGATCATCTTCACCTGGTAGAGTTTGCTTTAAACAATAGTTACCAGGCCAATATCGAGATATCACCATTCGAGGCTTTATATTGACGGAGATATCGCACTCCACTATCTTGGAATGATGTTGGTGATAAACTTTTGTTGAGACCAGAGATGATTGTGGATACAGCTGATAAGATAAAGGTTATTAGAGATAGACTTCGGGTGGCGCAGGACAAACAACGGCATTGGGCTAATAGCCACCGGAGATCCTTGGAGTTTGTGGTATAGATTTTGTTTGTATTTCTTGTAATTTTTTGTTTTGATTGAGTGTTAAGGCGGTATTTTGTTCTAGTTTGGTGATTGGTGTTCTTGCAAATTTCTCTGACATGGGATACGATTCACTTTGGTGGAGGCAAAAAGGTTAGTCCATGGTACATCGGACCTTTGAGGTTCTTACGAGGGTCGGGGCAGTAGCCTAAATATTAGAATTTCCTCTTGTACTAGAGGGAGTGCATGATATTTTCCATGTGTCGCAGATGAGATGGTACATGGCAGATTCTAGTCACGTATTGGATCACTTGAAGATCGAGGTAGGTCTGACTCTCAACTACCCAGAGCAGTCATTGGAGATTCTAGATCGCAGGAAGAAGGTGCTGCAAAACCAGACGATTTCCTTGGTACATGTCGCGTGGAGGCATCACTCTCCAGGAGAGTCTACCTGGGAGAAGGGAGCCGAGATGAGCGAGCGATACCCTTATCTCTTTGAACCGTGAGGTATCGTTCTTTATTACTTGCTGTGATTGCTTGTTGTGGCGTTAGTTCTTTCCTTAAATTTTGAGGACGAAAATTTGCTAAGGAGGGTGGACTTTTCACTACCACATTTCTAGATGAGAGTATTTTTGTCATTTAGCATATTTATTATTTACTAATTAAATATTTATATATTATGTTACTAATTAAATATATTGTGTTGTGCTATTTATTTATTGGTTAGTAGGCTAGCCTATTATTGGACTTATCATTAATGGACCCAATAGATTGTCATGACACATTGAGTCCAACATTGGATTAGGCCCATTAGTGTCACTACCATATTTTATAGGAAATGGTATTTTAGTAATTTCCTATTTAATTAAATATTGTGGTTGATAAATAATTATTTATTGTATTATTTAATTGTTGTTAGATGTTAGTTATTTAATTTGGACTTGTGTTAGTGGACCTAACTAGTTTAGTTTGGACCCATGGACCAACATGAATTAATTAGTTAGACTTAGCCCATTTAGAAAGCCCATTGTTAAGGAGATGGATTAAATTAATTAAATCATTGGACTAGAAGCTTCCTTCCTTAATTATTTCTTCATGAGAGGCCCCAAGGGATATAATGGACATTACATGATTACTTGAGTGAGGGGTATAGGAGCCGGCCTATTTAAAAAGAGGGGGAAAATTCTCTCTCCTCTTTTTCATTCCAAATCTAGATCTGGAATTTTCTACTACCAAATTTCTTTATTCCCATTTCATTTTCTTACCAAATTCATTCCAATTCCTTCCCAAATCACCATTAGAGACTTAAAAAGCAATGATCTAGAAGAAGGAAGCAATGATCTATAAAGAGGAGCAATGATCTACAATTTGGAAGTAATTTCATCTCAATTGGAGGTTTTATTGGAAATTCATCTCCCAATAGGTACCATTCAGTTTTTTCCCTTAAAATAGCATCTAAATATGAGATTTAATCATAGAAAATCAACCCATATGTATGTACTACCCATATGATTTGGTTTTGTGTTCATTGGAGGCCTATTAAGAAAGTTATGGTGTTTTTTGTGTCAATTTTAGGAAAATTCCGAGATTGACATTTGTTGTGTGTGTCAATTGATCCTATAGATCAATTTGGCATATGTTTATGTGTTTGGGGCTAATGTTGTGTCCATAATTGGGTACGTGTAGGTCGTATCCCAATAATTTGGTGATATATATTGTTTTGGGGGGTTTTTCCTCCGACACGGGACTTTGTACATGTCGTATTTTGACACGGAGACATAGATCTATATTTGACACTTTGTTTTGTTCATAAATGATATATGTTATTTGTTTGTGTCCTTCGGGGTACAATTGGATGTGTGGTAGACTCGTGTCACATGCGTATCCTAGATCTAGTGGGATACGGTGTGATACTCTCCATTTGTTGTGTATTTATGTGTAGATCTAATTATTGTGCTTTTAATTCTTGAATTATAATTGTGTACATATATATAGATATTATATATATATATTATAGTATATTTATTATAGTGATTATTGTATCATAGATCTATGTACTATATATGTACTAATAGAATATATGTATATTATGTAGCTTTCTTCTACATGCATTTATATATATATATATTTTACAATATATTGTATGGATATATATGTATATGTTGATTATATATATACATATATGTTTAATTATTTTATAGGTAATTGTTATAGGAATATGTAGATATATGTATAGATGTAATTATAATATTTATGTATGTGTGCATATGCTATGTTGTAATATGTACATTATTATAGAGAGGGTGTAATTACATTTAGTGTATATATATATATATATATATATATATATATATATATATATATATATATTACTGTTTTTTTAGCGACAGTAGTTTTAATGACAGAGCTGCTGTCATTATTAGCAGCGGGATCAGCAGCAACCGCTGTAGCAGTGGCGGCGGCAATTAATGACAGCCACCACTGTCATTAATAGTAGCAAGTAGCACGGGAATTGCAGCAGCAGTGACAGCAGGATCGGTGACGGTTGAAAACCGTCACCAAAGCAGCAGTAGCAGTGCATATTCCAAGCAGCAGCAGCGATGGTGGCTTCAGTGACAGCCAGAACGGTCACTAAAAGCCTGGTTTCAGCGTATTAGTGTTTTTCAACACTGTTTTCAGCGACAGTTAGGCAGATTATTATATATATGTATTTATATACTATATTTATATATATATGTGTATATATATATGTATTGATATTCAGATAATATACTATTATTGCTATATTCCTTATTTGTATAATATTAGTATATATTTAATTATTATATATGAGGGTAATTATTATATCAAGGTATTGAGTATTACCTTGTGGAAACCAAGGTAAGTAGGATACTCAAGATACGGGGTTTGGGTATGAAGATTATGATTTTGTTGAGATACCAAGTTGGTTCAAAACCATGGTACCTATTTGATGTATAAATTAATATTCTATATTATTATACATAATTGTTTGATATTATGTATTATGATGTTTACCTTGGAATTTACGTATCCGGAGATACGGTATCCTAATATTTTAGGATATGATTTTATGACTTAGATTTTAATATCTTGACCCAAGATTTTGTATTAGATTTGTGCAACCTAGAAATAGATAGTTGACCTTGGTTTGACCATAGTTGACCATAGTTAACTTAGAGTTGACCATAGTTGACTTTTGACTTAGAATTGACTTATTGACCTAGAAGTTGACTAGTTTAACTTATTCTCTTTTCGGAACCTTGTATTGATGTTGTATTCCATATCTAGGTCTTTGAGGCACCGAGTCAGACATCTGTGAGACTATTCTTTGAACTTCAGGCGAATACATTCTCTGATAGTTTCTCATTTATGGTATCCTCTATGTTCATTGTATCTAGTGTAGATATCCTTGTTCTCTTGACACTATGGTTACATGGATTGGTATATCCGGATCTCGTCATGAGATATTATTCTTTGGTATATGGTGTATATAGTGCAAGTATTATTTCATTGGTTATCTTGTACATGTACATACACTGATTCTCGGGAAGAGTCGCTATCTTCTTGGGGAATCTTGTGCCATAGCATACCGTGGTTGGATCTATTATACCAGTCGGGGGTGGGGAGTATTAGTATGGATATGTGAACAATATCCCTATTGTATCAAGTACTGATTACTGAATAGTGTTGATCATACATCGCACGTATGATTAGCCAGGCCGCATTGCATCATGCCCAAGCCGATCACATGTTAAGCTAGTACTCACACACTTAGTCATTAGTATTCTTGTTTCATTAGCATATTGTTCATTATTGTATTTATTTCAGTATTTATTATTGTATATATCTCTTGTATCTATTGTGCATCTTGTTTATCCACAGCTATTTACTGTTACATAGTTTTTATCATTGATTAGAACTGCTATTAGAGATGTACTCTGCTCCTTTTCTGACTGGATATATTTTTCCAGATGACACTGAGGAGTGGTAACCTACCTATTATGGACCCTAGGATGTTGTGGTTTAGATTTTGAGACCCTGACTTAGGAGGGACTGATCCCAAATGAGACAGTTGACCCAGGAGTTGTAGCTTTGTAGTATTCTTTTGTACTGAATTTGTCTCCAGCTATTCTCTGTACTTCTTTAGACTCATTGATATATTATTTTAGACTCATGAGTTGTATCTTGACTATTCTATTCTTTATCTGATTCGTGCTCATTTCTATCTTAGTTCTGTGATTGAGTATACTATCATTATTGGTGGATCATTATATTGTTAGATAGATTATCTAGACAACGTTCTACCGCCGATTCTGCGGCGTAGGCTGGGCGTTGTTTCCGACTTGTACCCTTACACCAGGTGCGGGTCGTGACAAGTTTTTGGTGGTGGCCCATGCAGGTCAAGCTTCACAAAGTATGTGATGTCGTGGTAGTGCGACAATTTAGTTGTACTACTGCGAGCCTGCGATAGGATATATGCTGAGATACTCAATCACATCTAGGAAAATTCTTTTTATTCAACTATTCTCCTTTGATATTTTACTTGATCTCTAAACTTGTCCTTTCCTTGAATGTCTTGCATCTTGTGCCATATTGATTCTTTCTTTCGCTTTGTCTCAGGATTCCGCCTAAGACTAGATCACAGCAGGGGAGAGCAGTTTCTGAGAGGTCTGTGACATCCTGAGGGCCTACACCAGTCACGTCTCCGGTGATTGGAGTGTCAGCTGCTTTCGGAGGTCCACCACCTACTCAGAGGATTGTGCCAGCTGTATCTGAGGGGCTTCCACCTCCACCTCCTGTGCCAGCAGAGGTGTCACAGATGTTTACACTATTTTGTGAGATGCTCGAGGCACAGAAGGCTCAGTCAGAAGCACATCAGAGGCAGACCGACGTTCTACGGCAGGCCATCGAGAGTGCTCATCAGCTTGCTCATGTTGTAGTTGAGAGATGAGTTCCGATCCAGCAACAGGTTGTTTCTCAAGTTGCTCAGCTTTGGCCAGGCAACAATCAGGACTTCAAGAAACTAGAGCCTAAGGTTTTCAAGGGGACGGAGGGCATCGTCTATGCTGATGATTGGCTCGAGGACATTGAGCGTCTTATAAGGGTGTCCCGTCTTTCTGAGGATCTGAAGGTTGAGGCGGTAGGACTTCAACTATTCGACGTCGCTCGCACTTGGTTCAGGAATGAGCCGGTTCTGGTTGACGTATGACAATCTTGGGAGGTATTCAAAGACCTTTTCCAGAAGAAATTTTTTAGCCCGGGAAGACAGGCTAGACTTTGGGAGACAGTTTGAGAGTCTCATTCAGCGGAGCATGTCTGTGGAGGAGTACGCTGCTGAGTTCGGCAGGTTGAACCGATTTACAGAGTATCTGGTGAGAGAGCCGGAGAATCGAGCTATTCGTTTCCGTGAGGGTCTAAACTGGGAAGTGAAGATTCTTATTCCGTCTTTTATGAGACATACTCGGAGATACTTACGGAGGCACGCAAGGTTGAGCGGGAGTTGGTTTGAAGCCCAAAGAGAGACCGTGATTCTTTTCTGGGGGCCAACGGCAGTACAGTTGGTTTGGATAATAAACAAGAAAAGATTTGATAAATACAAAAAATGAGGCCTTGTGCGAAGACCCGCCCTTCTTTTATGTTTACAAACAAGATTGTACAAATTTGATCCTACATGAGGATGTCTGAGTACAATTTATTTAATCTGGGTGAATATTGCTATAGGTGTCTGATCTGCAGTCGATCACTTTAGCCCTTGGACCACACGATGTTGAAGAAGTGCCGTGGAAGACAGGTAGCAGCTTCAAAGGTTGCTAAAGAGGGTGGATGTCCGATGCCAAAGTAGTCGATCCCTTCTCTTTGCCTGAGCTCTGGATTCTCCTCTCTCTCTCTCTCTCCTCTATTTCTCCTTTCAATTTGTTGACCTTTTCCTATATTGATAGAGGTCTCTATTTATAGAGTTTTAGTGACAGTGACCACTCAGTCGGTGTAAAAATTGAGTAGTGGAAAGTACAGCACCCTTTTACATAACGGTTAAAATAACCAATGCCTGCGTATAGATGATCTTTTGAATGAGCATAGGTAGGTATCCCTCGTGTAGAAGTGGTTGGCATAGAAGCCAATGTTTGTCACCATGGCATAGAAGCCAAATAGTTATCAAACCGGCATAGGAGCCGAATAGGCGTAGAAGCCGAGTGGTCATAGAGGCCGAGTGGGCGTAGAAGCCGAGTGGTCATAGAGGCCGAGTAGGCGTAGAAGCCGAGCAGGCACCGAAGTTGAATAGGCGTAGAAGCCGAGCAGGCACCAAAGCTGAATAGGCGTAGAAGCCGAGCAGGCACCGAAGCTGAATAGGCGTAGAAACCGCTGCGTAATGTGCCAAAGTGATGATGTGGACGTCTTAGCCAGAATTATGGCGCTTGGAGATAATCAGATCTCTTGCATTAAATACAGAGATCTGCCCCCATCCTGTGCATTAAATGCAGATGCTTGTCTTTAAGATTTGCATTATTCTGCGCATTAAATGCAGATACACATCTTGAATCCTGTGCGAAGAGTAACCGCTGTCTTGGGAGTCTGTTCGTCTTCTGCGGAGCGTAAGAAGCTCACGTTAGCCTGTGTAAAAATGGGCAGCGTATTTTCTTGTATGCGTAGGAGTAGCTCTCGCAAAGGGGATGTCACTAAATGACGGTTCGGTGACATTTAATCAAATCTCCTGCATTAAATATGGAGATCCGCCATCATCCTGCGCATTAAATATAGAGGCATATTTTGAGGGTCTGCAACCCTTCTGTGCATCAAAGGTAGAGACGTGCCTCAGACATCTGTCAGTATTCGGAGCATTAATTGCAGAGACGTACCTTGAGGGCCTGTCACCACCCTGTGCATTAAATGCAAAGATGCACCTCGAGTCCCGTACGGAATGCAGCTCTTGACGTGGCAGGCGGTTTGTCTTTCGCGGAGCGTAAGGTGCTCTCATCTGCTTGTGTAAAACTAGGCAGCGTGTTACTCTGTGTACGTAAAAGTGTTTTACGCAAGGAAAATGGTAGTAAATGACAGCCTGGGTTGCAGTGCCGCACCATCATTATAGCCGTCGCCTGGGTAGTCGAGCGGTATCCCTTTGTCAGAAGTCCAGACGTCAGGTTCATTGCAGGATCTGACAGGTTCATTTCGGAGAATATGAAGTATCCCTCGTATACTTCAATGCTGCATTAAAAGAGGATAAGTTTTACGCCATAAAGGCGATGAAGCACCCTGTTTACGCTGAAGCAGCCTGGACATACTGCCCTACGCGGATGGTCCTCGAGCCTATATTTTACGCTATGCTCGGCGGAGAAGCTCTGTTCGTTCGTTGAAGGCTCTGAAATCCTCTGTTTATGCTGCTTTGCATCAATATGCAGCGTAGAGCTATCCAGCGTATTTTTCATGCTTCTATAAGACCCCTTTCAAACCTTTTAAATTCCTCGTAATTTGAAACGCTTTGAATGAAGCATGAACCGCTCCTCGTAACTCGAAACGCTCTGAGTGGAGCCTGAAATGGTCAAGCCTGACACGTTCTTTCATGGCTGACTTTATGGCAGAGTTATTGGCGATCGGTGCTCTCTCGTCTATAAAAAGGCTGAGGAGTTCTCCTGTTCTTCCCACACTTCCTTCATCATACAGAGATGATGGCCGGAGTTCGTCGGGTCAACTTGAGGAAGAAGGAGATCATGCTCTTCCATCATGTAAGAAGCCGAAAAAGATGGCATCTTCGAGCAAATGTCCTCTTCAACGATGGATCATGGAAGGATATCATAGCCTCCTTTGCTCGGGATAATCAGCAACTTTGTATGGTGGTTCTTCGGGAGAGAAGAAGAATCGTATTTCACCACGCTGCTTACAAGTGGCACCTTCTCCCATTACCTCCGGGGATGAGAGCAGCAACTGGCTCTGTCCTCGGGTATTGAGTTGTGTCAAATACCTCAACTCAATCTGTCACGGTGCACGAAGCATGGGATCTGCATAATTTAGGCAGGCCCAGTTTCATATTCTCCCTCTATTTATCATTTTAGTCGGTTGCGGAAACCGACCAACTGCTGGAGGAGAGATAAAGAATTGGCGTCCATGCAAGAACCTGGCAGAACAGATTCTGGGGGGGTGGCCTTCTGGCGACGATGAGAAAATCCTTTGTAGACGGGATTTTCCTCTATGTAATCATGAGAAATGAAGAAAAACCCTTGTAGATTGGATTTCCCTCATATGTAATCATGACTTTAATCTTTAATAAAATCGTCTTTCTTCCGTGCATATGATCATGTTGCCATACTTTGCTGTGAAGTCTGAATATGTGTAGCTTCGACACGTTTGATTCTTTACGCTGACTCTATTTAGAAAGAGTGCTAGGTCCTGTCCTGTCTTTTACGCATAACTAGGGGATGCATAGAAAGCCGCTTTAGCATTCGAGTGTTCGAACTGTCCTGCTGTTTAGGAGTGAGGAACCGCGTAGAGTTCTGAACTGTTACTTCTGATAAACAGAATTTCTTTGTTCAGACATCATTTTCAAGAATGATTTATCGAAAATCCCTTTGGGGCAGGGCGAGAAATGGCTGTCAAACTGATTTGCCATCTTGGTAGATGAAATATTCAGACTGGAGTCTAGATGAACTTTGAATCGACCCATGAAGAAGAGTAATTTTTCAATGTTAAACTCTGTATGCTTCGGGTACTTGGGATATCTTGAGGTTAAGAGGGAGTATCTTCTGTGTGAACTCTTCGCAATTGACCGCTTTGAGAACCGTTCAGATGTACGCGTACTCTAGCATGCATATCTCTCAGATGTGCGGGAAGTCATGGAGCACGAAATCATAAGTTGGCAGCCTCTGAGCATAAACTAAACACCATCGAGCATAAAATCATAGACTTATAGTTCCTGAGCGTGAAGTCGTAGGTTTGTAGCCTCTCGAGCATAAAAGCTACCGAGCACAAAGGCATCCGGGCGTAAAACCCGAGTTGTAGCTATCGAACGTAAAGCCGTAGATTCGTAGCTGTCGAGCGTAGAAAGCTCCTTAGCGTAAAACTGTAGATTTGTTGCTTCTGAAAAGAAAAATTTTCGAGCGTGAAGTCGTGGATCCGTCGCCTCTGAGCGTAAACTAAGCGCCACCGAGTGTGAGATCATCGATTTGGTATCTGCTGAGCGTGAAGTCATAGGTTTGTAGCCTCTCGAGCATAAAAGCTACCGAGCACAAAGGCATCCGGGCGTAAAACCATATACTTATAGCCTGCGAGCGTAAAATCGTAGATCTGTAGCTGTCGAGCGTAGAAAGCTCCTTAGCGTAGAAACCACGAACCTGCTTTGCGCAAAAAACTTTTCGAATTCGCTGACTGTCCACCTTCTCTGAATAATAGGCTGATGTAGGACCTAATCATAACCGAATATTAATTAGGAGATCTGGTTCGGGGTCCGAGGAGTCCATCCAAACTCTATATATATCCCAAGTTTTTGAGAGAAAAACTTTCCATCCGTCTTCTGCGAGAGAAAGCTTTCGATTGTTCGAGTTCTTCTCCGTTTCTTCTTCGAGTCTTCAAAGTTTCCAGCAATGGCCTCGAAGCAAGCTTCCTCCACTAAGGGAAAGAAGGTTGATTCTTCTTCTCGTTCTTCCGCTCAAGTGAGAACGTCTCTGGTTGGACAGGGCAAATCCCATTCTGAGCGGAGAATCCCGTCGACGAGTAGTGCACCCGGCCTGGAAGGTAGAGCTTTTGGGAAAAAGAGAATGACTGAAAATCCTTCGCACACGTTGAACGTGACCGCGCTAGGTTGTCTTCTGTGCTGATAGCCTCTTCGAGGAAGATGACACACGGAGATGTTTCATCTTTTTACGCCCTTATTTCTAATATGTCAGCGTAAAAACTCCATTTTTACGCAGTCGAGCGTAAAAGCTTTGACCGCCGAAAACTTGGTGTATACTATTAAAATTTGAGTTTTATGCTTGTGGATGAGAGTTCCGGCGTAACAACTCAATTTAATCAGTCCGGCGTAGAGCACGGACCGTATACTGGCAATCTTGAATTTTACGTTTAGGAAATGGATTCCATCGTAAAAGCTCAAGTTTCACAGTCCCGGCGTAGAGCACGGACTGTTGATTTTTTTGTGGATGCTGCAAGTCCTGTAATATCTAGTTATAGGAACTGACGTGTTTCTCTTTGTACTTTTACAGTCAACTTGCATGAGTCTCCGCTAGCTGAGGTGATGGGCTCTGCCGCCGGGATGCTGTACTCCAACTATCTGGAGGATCTGTCGCACGTGACATTTCCTGTCTCCGGGCCCCAGTATCCCGAAGGAAGGGCAATTCTGATATCGGCTCAGGGCGAGCGAACGCTGCTGAACTTGATCAACGGGGAGCCCCTAACGTACGTAGATGGGGAGCAATACCTGAATCCGGCTTTCCTCTTCGGGGACATGATTGACAAGCAGTCCCAGACAAAGCCCTAGAGAGAACTCTGGGTTTTCCCCGTCGAGGGTTTTGTCTTGTACCTGCCTAATATGCCGAGAGTCTACCCCATCTCGGCCTTCTTCCATGCTACGCATCCCAGGAGGATGTCGTGGACGCTGACCCATGATCTTCACGGCAAGCCAGGGAAGATCTTTCATCTGAGAGGAGCTGATCAGGGGTCGTTTGTCAGCCGCCCTTCTGGCTCTGTGACGCTGTTCAGGGGGCTGTACCCGGACAATGTTCCAAGTGAAGACAGTTTGGTGATCCAGTCGGTCTAGTTACCGACTTTCTGTAATGATTTTATGGGGCGTGGAGGAGTATACCCTAAGGTGAACCATCGGTGTGGCGGGTGGATCACCCCTTCAAGCCTTCGATGGGCTCGCTTAGTTGATTGGGCCCTGAAGCATTTCCAGACCGAGTTGGAGAGCATTGGCCTGTTTGCCGCTGTGAGTGCTACCAGTGTTGGGTTACCTCCTAACCCTAACCTGTTTCTGGCACTGATGGAGCAATATATTTCGCTCACCGGGACTTTTGCTACTCCACTGGGGGAGTTGGGATTGGCCCTCCATGAGATGGCAGAGATCTCGAGACTGCCGATGGGGGATACTCCATATGAAGAGTATGTTCCCACGAACCGGGAGCTGGGGGATTCAGACCCTCGGGTAGTGGGAGTGTATCAGGAGCTGATGTGCCACTACCTCGCTTGCACCACTTTTTATGGCGAGCCTTCAGATTTTGCTCATATCACCAAATGGACGTCCTATCTTTTCTTTCACCGGTCCAGGACTGCTAAGCCGGAGAAGGTATTGGAGGGCAAGGATCTGCCTGTGAATCTCCTGAGTGCGCTTAATGCTCAGGTAGTTGACGATCTTATGGTGGATGCTGGTGCTTCGGACCGGTTCCTCGACGAAGGGACGGGAAAGTATCCTGAAGGCACTAAGGCCTATAGTTATTTGAGGCACTGTCATAGGCCTCTGTCCAGGGAGGTTCAACTGGCTGGCTTCCTCTCCATATGGCTGCGCCGAGTAGTAGTGCCTGGCATCGCATCTGCGGACCGCATTCACCGCAACACGCTGTGGCCTGCAGTACGTCTGGTGTTCGGGGCAAGACTGGGCTTGCTTCCTGCCATGGTGTGTCGTATACAAGCTGGCCTGAGGGCCATGACTGACGGGCTGCTCGTTGATGAAATTTGGCGTGATAGCTTCCCCAGGGTAGAATTATCATACATGTATTTGATGGGATGGTTAATTTTCCATAACCCCCGGGTGATGTCTCCCGATTTTGGCAGTAGTTCGGGGGGTAGTTTCTTGTTGAACTCCCGAAAGTCTTCCTGGAACGTGAACACAGTTATAGACTGTCGACGGGCGCTAGGCTTCAGTCACAGTTGAAAGCTTTTCTGCACCGTCCCTTCTGTACATCGTAATCAATCGGGGATTAGGCTCGAGGATTCGGGTAGAGAGAAGACCATTCTATCTCCCGAAGCTTTTAATTGGTTGGTCTATATTAGACCATCCCATCTGCTGTACAGAAGCGAAGATCATTGCTTCTTGGAGCCCTACTTGCACAGTCGGTTTGCCCGGCAGTTTTGGTATGATCAGTTGCACGTGGGCAATGCCGTTACCAGCTTCAGGTCCAGAGGTGGACTCATTGATGGAGCGAGGGGATGGCAATATTTTATCATGGGCTGTACTGGGGCGATTTTTACTGTGCCCGTCATTACACTCTCCACGGAGCTGCACATTCTGTATTTGTATGTCCAGTTCTATGTGGCAATGAATACCTTCCATCGTAATTTTGATATGCATGGAAGCTTTAGGGTGCCCTCTTCCAAGCCTGGGGGAAGAGTTGAAGTCCCCTCGGTTTCTTCCGACAAGGGTGAGGAGTCCGTTACCCCGGATGAGCCTCTGGTATCGGTACCTAGGGGTGAAGTACCTCCGCCTGTGGGGGCTTTGGTAGTTTCTGGGAAGCGAAAGGCTCCTGCTCCCAAGGAGACTTCCCCCCGTAAGAGGAAGAAGAAGATGGTAAATCGTCCTCTCCGGATTCCTGGCATTGAGGCTCCTGGAGGTGAGCTTGCATCTCCCCGTGTTGGGGATGATCCTTTGATTGGAGGTTCCTCGCCTTTTAGAGAGGGACCTTCTACAGTTCCGGCTGGTGGTGCCGGAGAATCTCAGCTGGACGCCGCCATCGCCGTTACTACTTCAGGTAGTGGAACGAGGTAGCCTTCGGGGCTGAGTATAATAAAGTTCCATATACCTCTAGCCGGATCGGCATCGGGAGGGACTTCTGTCGCGCCTGTGAGCGCACCTAGTGAGATTCCAATTGATGAGCCTAGGTTGGATTTTGAGGAGGACCTGGAAGACTACTTGCCAGTGTCAGTTCGCAGACCCCTTTCTCCAGGTATGACAGCTAGCCTAGCATTATTAAGAAATGATTTAGCTGTACAGGCTGCAGATGCGACGTATATGCCGTCGACCATGGGTAAATGTCGTCTTTTATGCCTCTTCTTTGGAAAAATTAATATTATGTTGATATTAACTTCCTTTTGTCTTCTTTTCAGGGGAAGACCTCTTCGGAGAGGGTGATGTAGACGCACCTTTTGGCTCTGTGTCAGGTCCTAGTGGTGACATGGAGGTACCTGATTTTGAAGAGAAGACATCTTCGGGTGCTGGCTTGCCTGTCGAGGAGACTCTTGAGATATCTCAAGAGGAGGACGAGCCTGTCATTGCGACAGTGCCTCTTTTGAGAACGTCGGTCACTTCGTCCGGTGTTGGCGATTCTTCTTTCGTCGCACCTCCTGTTGAGGCGACGGCCGTGGCGACATTGCCTGTGGTAATTCCTGGGGGGGAAAGTCGCCACTATCGCGGACACTCCCCGTGTTCATGCGGACCTAGTTGGCCTGACCGAGCAGTACACCGGCATCTTCTACACCACTTTGAGAACGCTAATATCAATGGTGTTGGCGAAGAAGCTGGACTTTGCATCGCTGAAGAGATCCTCTCGGTTCTCGATAGAGGCGATCAGGGAATTCGATGATACCGGGGTAGCTGACGCGTTGGAGGCGATGGTTAATGGTTTAGAGCAACCCATTAACGAATACCTGCAGCTAGCTCGAGGCAATATTGAAGCTCTGGTCCAGGCCAGATACGACTCCTTGACTGTGCGTCTTGTTGAACAGATGGAGCCTCTGAATAAGTCCATCGTGGCTCGGCAGCAGGAGATGGATCATGAGCATGTCCAACTGGAGTATATCGTCCCGAGTTGACCCGGTGCAAAGCCGAATATGAGGAAGAGGTAGCGAGGGTCCGCATATTAAAAGATGAGCTTGCTCGTACAGAGGCGAAGGCTCTGTCTTTGTCAGCAGCCCGAGATGTGCTGAAGGAGCGACGGGCGGCTGTTCAGAAGAACCTGACACATGTGGGTGTTATCCATGCTGATTTTGTGCAGGCTCGGTCTGAGCTAGTTGCCTTGAATAATGATGCAGCAAGGCTGGAGCGGGCTCGTGCCGACGTCTTGAACTCCCGGGATGAGAGGATGGCCGTACTGGCGCAGCAGCTTCGCGACCTGACCGCTCCCCCTTCATGATGTACTTTTGCTTTTGCTTTTCAATGTACTTTCACTCTTTTCTGGGAATAATAAAGAGGCTTTTCATCTGACTTTGTGGACCCATTATTTCAGAATGTAAATGACAGGTTTGGGTGAAAGTGATATCAGAGGTAGTATGGACATGATATACTTTTGGTAAGCTTTAGCAGAGCATATCTATTCAGAGGTCATATGGACATGATAGAATATGATCCAACTAGTTTTGTTTCGGAAGTAGTTTTGTCATAATGAGGTCTTCGCCATATTCCACTTGAGCAGAGGAGGTTTAAGCATAGTACATTTTCAGGAATTTGCCATTGATAGAAGCCATTAGCAGGTCTCCATTAGGCTGGGCTAATCTGTAAGCGCCGTTTGAGAACGTTGTCTCGATCACGTAAGGGCCTTCCCATTTGGGCTGGAATTTGCCTTTACTTCTGTGAGTAAGGATCATCGGCCTTCTCACGGCTAAGACTAGCTCGCCGATTTTGAACACCTTTTCCTTTACTTTTTGATTAAAAGCTCTGGAAATACGTGCTTGGTAGAGCGTGATGCGCTGCTGAGCTTGGAGGCGTTTCTCGTCTAATCCTTCTAGCTCTTGAAGCCTTAACAGGTCATTCTTTTCTTGAGTTAACTCATTAGCCACGGCTATCCTGAGTGACAAAATTTGAATTTTGATAGGAAGAACTGCTTCACTCCCGTAGACCAATGAGAATGGTGTGCAACCTGTCGATGCTCGGACCGTTGTGCGGTATGCCCAGAGACATTCTCCCAGCTTCTCGTTCCAATCTCTCTTGTTCGAAGAGACGAACTTCTTTAAGAGCTTGATAATGGTTTTGTTGAAGGCTTCCGCCAAACCATTAGCAGCCGGATAATATGCCGTAGAGGCCACATTTTGTATTCAATTTTTATCGCAAAATCGGTGGAACGCATGGCTGATGAACTGAGGCCCATTGTCATGGATTATCCTTCGGGGAACCCCAAAGCGGTAAATGACATGATGCTTGATGAAGCTGGTCACGTTAGATGTCTTTACCTCAGCAAAAGGGATCGCCTCTGCCCATTTGGAGAAGTAATCCGTGATGGCCAGTATGAACCGGTGACCTCTGGAAGAAGATGGGTGAATAGGACCAATGATATCCATACCCCATGCTTCAAAAGGCCAGGATGCAACTGTAGGATGTAGATGTTCGGACGGTTGATGTATGAAGTCTGCATGCACCTGACAGGCTCTGCATCGTCTGGCATACTTGATTGCGTCTGCGATCATAGTGGGCTAGTAATAGCCCATTCTTATGATACGATCCTGTAGCTTAGGACCGGGTTGATGCACCCCGCACACGCCGTCGTGAGTTTTACGGATAATCCACTGTGCTTAATCACCGGAGAGACATCGTAATAATAGCCCATCATAAGACCGGCGATATAGGCATTGTGATGATGCGTCGAAGTAGAAGCGTAGTGATCGTCTTTTGACAGATATTGCTTCTTTAGGGTCCTCCGGCAAGATTTCGTATGCTACAAAATCTATAAAGGGACTTCTCCAGTCTCTCCTGGGAGGATCTGTGTCCACCGCGTGGCTGCGTTCGATGTGGAAGTTATTTTTTATATAGAATAAATCTCTGTTAAGAAGGATTATCGAATTATGCCTTCTTATAGGAGTAGCTAAATCTGCAGCTAGACTTGCTAGGGCATCAGCTTCCAGATTCTTAGATCGAGGTATATGCTCAAGGAAGAATCCCTTGAATGTCATGGCTATCTCGACCGTTGCTTGGTGATAGGGGATGAGGTCGGGATTCCGGACTTCATATATTCCTCTGACTTGATTAACGATCAGCAGAGAATCACCGAAGGCTTCCAGAGATCCGACCCCCAGCTCTTTAGCGACTTGGAGCCTGATTAGTAGAGCGTTGTACTCCGTCACATTGTTAGAACAGGGCTCGCTAAGAGAATATGCTCGGTAGATAACGAGTTTATCAGGGGTGACTAGGACGATCCCTACTCCTGAAACCACGTTTCCCTGGGACTAGTCCTGGAGGCACCATCGAAGAACAGTTGTCATGCATCATCTTCCATTATGGAATTACACTCTACAACTTCGTCGGGAATGTCCTCGTACCGTTTGGAGGACTCTGGGATCGGATGAGCAGCTAAAAAGTCAGCCAATGCTTGGCCTTTGACGGACTTCTGAGGGACGTACACCATGTCATATGGCGTTAATAACATCGCCCAAGTCGCGAGTCGGGAATTAAGGACACTTGGCTTGCTCATCAGCACCCGAAGAGGATTGATCCTGGAGATGATATGAATGGTTTGGCCCGTGACGTAGTGTCGCATTTTCTGAATAGCGAACATCAGAGCCAAGCATTATTTCTCCACAGGATTGTACCGGTGTTCGGCTCCGACCATCATCTTGCTGAGGTAGTAGATAGCCTGCTCGTGGCCCATATCGTTCTTTTGTGCGAGAAGGGCTCCCAGAGAATGATCCATTGCTCAAACATATAGTACGAATGGTCTTCCTATGACGGGAGGTACCAGAACTGGCGGGCTAGTGAGGTAGCGCTTGATATTTTGCTGACAGGCTTCGTCCCATACGAAGGATACACCTTTCTTTATGAGACGAGAAAAGGGCTGGCATCTCCCGGAGAGGTTGGATATGAATCTTCAGATATAAGCCAGACGACCTTGAAATCCCCTGAGTTCCCTCAGATTGCGGGACGGTCGCATTTCTAAGATGGCCTTGACTTTATCCGGGTCTACTTGAATGCCTTTGGCGGTGATGACAAATCCTAAAAATTTGCCCCTAGATACCCCCAGAAAGGACTTTGTAGGGTTCATTTTGAGTTGATGTTGGCGCATCAATTCAAATACTGTCTTCAAGTCTTGGATGTGATTATCCCTGAGGTGACTTTTGACAGCTATATCGTCCACGTAACACTCCACTGTCTTGCGTAAATGCTTATGGAATATGTTGCTTATAGCCCGTTGGTACGTAGCCCCGGCATTTTTTAATCCGAAGGGCATGACCGTATAGCAATATACCCGCAGTGGTGTCCGGAAGGCGGTATGCTTCTCGTCTTTGGGATGCATCATGATCTGATTGTATCCTGAGAATCCGTCCATGAAAGACATACGTTCAAAACCGTATGTATTGTCAATCATGACATCTGTGATGGGAAGAGGGAACTCATCCTTGGGGCAGGCTGTGTTCAGATCTCGGTAATCGATACAGATACGTACTTTCCCATTCTTCTTCATGACCGGGACAGCATTGGCGAGCCAGTCGGGATGTTGCTCCTCACGGATGAAGCTGTAGGCTATCAACTTCTTGACTTCAGCTTCAATGGCGTCCATCATGTCCAGGAGGAACCGGCGTTGGTGCTGCTTCACAGGCTTTGAATCGGGCAGTATGTTGAGTTAGCATCATTTGGTGCATGTTCTCCATCATGGATTGTATTTGTTTCAGAGATGTCTCTAGTGTAGTAATGCGTTGCTCAGCGTTCCCTGATGGCGAGGCTTCCTCGTGTTCATCTCCAATGGCATAAACTCCCATCTCCTTGGGCGTCATTGAAGGATGAGTATAGGTCGCTGCAGAAGTTGACTCTATACTCTCAGTATCTGATTCGGGAGACTGGCGACCCCTAGCATCAGAATCAGAAGAGTACGAAGTCAGTTGTCGTGACTTCGAACGAGTGTTCTGGAACACCCCAGCTTCGGTGTCCCTAAGGAGCATGTTGAATTTCCTTCTGCTCGAAGTTCTAGAGGATGGACGTTTTGAGCCTGAGCTTCCTCCAGGTATATGTGAAGCCATGTTCACAGATGCATGCGTGGGCTCTTCTTCTAGGAAAGATGGAGAGTAGCTCAGCCGGTCGAAAACCGACCGTTTTGCTTTAGAACAGCAACAATTAATTACAATCTTGTGATTATTACAACAGCGCTCACTAGGAGGCGTAATAGCCACGCTGGAAGATCCCCTTTCCTTGCGTTTCTGGATTAGATATTTGCGCAAGTCAGGAGGAATTGCAGAAGAAGAAGATGATGGCTTGTTCTTCTGCTCCCATTGGTGGGCATGCGGATGATGGGAACCATGGTCTTCCCTGTGCCACCCGTATACAACAGGTTGGCCATCTAGGTGGCGGACAATCCCCGAGGAGGGTATCTTTCTGCAACTGGAGCCTTTTTTACGCTTAAGGACTTCACCTGGCGTAATTTGGAGGTTCTCTCTGGTTAGCGTAAAGCTGAGGATGTCCTCAGGCGGCCATCAGCGTCTCGCGTAATTCGGAGGGCATGCAGATTGTTCCCTTCCTGGCGTAAAGGCTGAGAAGTTGAGTAGTCCGCCGCTTGCTTTCCCTTGCGAAGATTACAGGGATCATCTGGTTCTCCGTAGAGGTCAGATATTATTTTACGTGCGGAGCGTGTCTTGTACTTCTGATTTGGCGCTGAGGCTTTATCAGAAGTTCTGTCTATTCTGCCAGGGACGGGAGACTGAATTTCACGCGCAAAGCGCGGAGTATACTTCTGGGTTAGCGCTGAGGCATTGCCAGAAGTTTTGTCTGTTTCGCCAGGGACGGGAGACTGAACTTCACGCGCAGAGCGTGGAGTATACTTCTGGGTTAGCGCTGAGGCATTGCCAGAAGTTTTGTCGATCCTGTCAGAGACAGGCGACTAAAGTTTACGTGCAGGGCGCGGAGGGAGCAATGCTACAACCTTATTGGTCAGAGAGATCGGAGAGATCGAAGAGTCCACAGGAATGGTAGAGGATGTCTTGGGCATCCAGACCTTACGCAGCTTCCTGTTGTTTTGGACAGAGAGAGAGTGAGAGCTACCCCTTGTTCGGAGCATATCTTCGTAGGCAGACTGGTCGAACTGGACGACCAGTATCTTCTTCACAGATCCCACGGATACCGCATCGTGTCTAGTAATAGCTTCCTCATCAGAAGAGAAAGATGTCCCCAGCAGAGTCGCCATCTTATTTTGGATAATAAACGAGAAAAGATTTGATGAATGCGAAAAACGAGGCCTTGTGCGAAGACCCGCCCTTCTTTTATGTTTACAAACAAGATTGTACAAATTTGATCCTACACGAGGATATCTGAGTATAATTTATTTAATCTGGGTGAATATTGCTATAGGTGTCTGATCTGCAGTCGATCACTTTAGCCCTTGGACCACACGATGTTGAAGAAGTGCCGTGGAAGATAGGTAGCAGTTTCGAAGGTTGCTAAAGAGGGTGGATGCCCTATGCCAAAGTCGTCGATCCCTTCTCTTTGCCTGAGCTCTGGATTCTCCTCTCTCTCTCTCTCTCTCCTCTATTTCTCCTTTTAATTTTTCGACCTTTTCCTCTGTTGATAGAGGTCTCTATTTATAGAGTTTTAGTGACAGTGACCACTCAGTCGGTTTAAAAACCAAGTAGTGGAAAGTACAGCACCCTTTTACACAACGGTTAAAATAACCAATGCCTGCGTATAGATGATCTTTGAATGAGCGTGTGACGCGGGTCCAACTAAGGGACAAAATGCGTATAGCTGCTACGAAGATCACGACGTAGAAGCCACATAGGTAGGTACCCTCGTGTAGAAGAGGTTGGCATAGAAGCCAATGTCTGTCACCATGGCATAGAAGCCAAATAGTTATCAAACCGGCATAGGAGCCGAATAGGCATGGAAGCCGAGTGGTCATAGAGGCCGAGTGGGCGTAGAAGCCGAGTGGTCATAGAGGCCGAGTAGACATAGAAGCCGAGCAGGCACCAAAGCTGAATAGGCGTAGAAGCCGAGCAGGCACCGAAGCTGAATAGGCGTAGAAGTCGAGCAGGCACCGAAGCTGAATAGGCGTAGAAGCCGCTGCATAACGTGCCAGAGTGATGATATAGACGTCTTAGCCAGAATTACGGCTCTTGGAGATAATCAGATCTCTTACATTAAATGCAGAGATCTGCCCCCATCCTGTGCATTAAATGCAGATGCTTGTTTTTAAGATTTGCATCATTCTGCGCATTAAATGCAGATACGTACCTTGAATCATGTGCGAAGAGTAACCGTTGTCGTGGTAGTCTGTTCGTCTTCTGCGGAGCATAAGGAGCTCACGTTTGCCTGTGTAAAACTAGGCAGCGTATTCCCTTGTATGCGTAGAAGCAGCTCTTGCAAAGGGGATGTCACTAAACGACGGTTCAGTGACATTTAATCAAATCTCCTGCATTAAATATGGAGATCCGCCATCATCCTGCGCATTAAATACAGAGGCGTATTTTGAGGGTCTGCCACCCTTCTGTGCATCAAACGCAGAGACGTGCCTCAGGCATCTGTCAGTATTCGGCACATTAATTGCAGAGACGTGCCTTGAGGGCCTGTCACCATCCTGTGCATTAAATGCAGAGACGCACCTCGAGTCCCGTACGGAGTATAACTCTTGACGTGGCAGGCGGTTTGTCTTCCGCGGAGTGTAAGAAGCTCTCATCTGCCTGTGTAAAACTAGGCAGCGTGTTCCTCTATGTACGTAAAAGTGGTTTACGCAAAGAAAATGGCAGTAAATGACAGCCTAGGTTGCAGTGCCGCGCCATCATTATAGCCGTCGCCTGGGTAGTCAAGCGGTATCCCTTTGTCATAAGTCCAGACGTCAGGTTCATTGCAGGATCTGACAGGTTCATTTCGGAGAATACGAAGCATCCCTCGTACACTTCAATGCTGCATTGAAAGAGGATGAGTTTTATGCCATAAAGGCGATGAAGTACCCTGTTTACGCTGAAGCAGCCTGGACATACTGCCTTACGCGGATGGTCCTCGAGCCTATATTTTACGCTGTGCTCGACGGAGAAGCTCTGTTCGTTCGTTGAAGGCTCTGAAGTCCTCTGTTTATGCTGCTTTGCATCAATATGCTGCGTAGAGCTATCCAGCATATTTTTCATGCTTCTACAGCAGTATCTGCTAAACGTCCTCATTTCCAGTCCAGACCTTTCCAGCAGCCACAGCAGAACCAGACTTCAGCTAGGGCATCTTTTCACCAGGTACCTCAGCAGCAGAGACAGTCATAGCAAGCTCCATGCAACTACTGTAAGAAGCCCTGCCACATCTGGGAAGTTTGCAGGAGGAGGTAGGAGTTTATTTGTATTATGGTACTGAAGGGCTTCAATCGAGGGAGTGTCCTTGTCGTGCAGTTCAGGGAGCAGCTTCATCTCTGAGGGCACAGACGAGACCACCTACAACACAACCGAGGGGACCGCTTCCGACACAACAACAGCGTTTTGTCCAGCATCAGCAGTAGGAGGTTCTCGGCAGAGACGAGCATTTGCTATGACCGTCAAGGAGGATGAACCCACCGGATATGTCATTGCAGGTTCTATTCTTCTCGATTCTATTCCAGCTTTAGCTTTGTTTGATAGTGGTGCTTCCCATAGTTTTGTATCTGTTTTTTTTGCTCTGAAGCATAGTTTGGTAGCTGAGTCTTTGCTTAGGACTTGCAAGATCATGACCGGGGAAGGCATTATCCTGGTTAATGATATTTACAAGGATCGAAGAGTTACTCTGGGAGGCCGGGAGTTGAGTGCATGTCTACTTGTAATGCCACTTCCGAGCTACGATATTGTACTCGGGATGGATTGGTTGAGTAGGCACCGTGATAGCATAGATTGTAGAGGAGGTAGAGTTTTGTTTGGTCCGCTAGGAGAGCCAGAGTTCGAGTTTGCTAGAGGAGCTGCAGAACAGGGAGAAGGCATTATTTATGGAACTATGGTGGAAGACAAGGAGTTGCCGCATTCGTTGATAGCAGAGTTCTTGGATGTGTTTCCTGAGGAATTGCCAAGATTGCCGCCAGATCGAGATGTTGAATTTTCTATAGACTTGGTGCCAGGTGCAGAACCAATTTTGCAGCATGTCTATAGAGTAAACAACAACGAGCTGGTTGAGTTGAAGAAGCAGGTGGACGAATTACAGGATAAGGGGTTTATCAAATCGAGTTCTTCACCATGGGGAGCCCCGGTATTGTTTGTACCGAAGAAGGATTGATCGGTGCGCATGTGCATTGATTATAGGGCTTTGAATAATCTCACTATCAAGAATAAGTATCCTTTGCCACGGATTGATGATCTATTTGATCAGTTGAGTGGAGCCAAGGTATTTTCTAAGATAGATTTGAGATCAGGCTACCATCAGGTGAAGGTGAAGCCGGAGGACATACCGAAGACTGCTTTTAGAACTCGGTATGGTCAGTACAAGTTTATGGTGATGCCGTTTGGTTTGACTAATGTACCAGCGGTATTTATGAACTTGATGAACAAGGTGTTCCACCAGTACCTTGACAAGTTCATGGTGGTGTTGATCGACGACATACTCATATACTCGAGGACACCGGAGGAGCATGAGGAGCATTTGAGGATTGTGTTGGATGTACTGAGGAAGGAGAAACTGTATGGGAAGTTGTCCATGTGTGAGTTTTTCTTTGACAAGGTAGAATTCTTGGGGCATGTTGTGACTGGTGATGGTATTTCAGTGGATCCGAAGAAGATTTCAGCAGTGGAATCTTGGAAGACTCCGAGCTAGGTAGCAGAGATCAGGAGTTTCTTGGGATTGTCAGGCTACTACAGGAAGTTTGTGTAAGATTTTTCGAGGATTGTCGAGCCGATGACCAGACTCACAAGGAAGGATGTGGAGTTTGTTTGGACGGAGGACTGCCAGGTTACTTTTGAGGAGTTGAAGAATAGGTTGACGTCTGCTCCTATTTTGACGTTGCCATCAGGGTCCGGAGGTTTCACTATTTATAGTGATTCATCGGAGAAGGGTTTGGGTTGTGTTCTTCAGCAGCATGGGAAAATGATTGCCTATACATCCAGGCAATTGCGACCTCATGAAAAGAACTATCCTACCCATGATTTGGAGTTGGCAGTCGTCATATTCGCTCTAAAGTTATGGAAATATTATTTGTACGGAGAGCGTATGGAGATCTTCACAGACCAAAAAAGCTTGAAGTACGTTTTCACGCAAAAGGAGTTGAACATGAGGCAGCGTCGGTGGCACAGTTTGTATCCAGATGCTTAGTGTGCCAGCAGTTAAAAGCTGAGAGGCAGAGGCTAGGAGGTTTACTTCATCCATTACCCATTCTATAGTGGAAATGGGAACACATTACTTTAGATTTTGTGTTTGGACTTCCACGATCTCCAGGAGGAAAATACGTGATTTGGGTCATCGTTGATAGGTTGACCAAGACGACCCACTTTTTGCCTTTCAAGGTGGGTTTGTCTACGGAGAAGCTGGCAGAGATGTATGTGAGGCAGATCGTTAGGATACATGTAGTTCCCGTCAGCATAGTCTCAGATCGGGATAGTCGTTTCACTTCTAATTTCTGGAGGAGTTTGTAGGAGAGTTTGGGCACTCAGCTCAAGTTCAGTACTGCATATCATCCCCAGACAGATGGGCAGTCAGAGAGGATATTCAGACTCTCGAGGATATGTTGTGCACTTGTGTACTAGATTTTAGGGGTTCTTGGGTGGACCATCTCCATTTGGTAGAGTTTGCTTACAATAACAGTTACCAGGCCAGTATAGAGATGTCGCCTTTTGAAGCTCTGTATGGTCGGAGGTGTCGTACTCCTTTGTCTTGGGATGATGTTGGAGAAAGAGTTTTGCTTGGGCTAGAGATGGTTGTGGATGCAGCAGAGAAGGTTCAGTTGATCAGAGATAGACTTCGAGTGGCGTAGGACAGACAGCGGCATTGGGCCGGTAGCCATCGGAGACCTTTGGAGTTCGAGGTATAGTTTAGATTTTTGTTTTGTGTTTGTTCTTGGTTGTTTGTTATAGATTAAGTTCTTAAGGTAGTTGTAGAAGCATGAAAAATACGCTGGCAAAAGCTACGCGGCGTATTGATACAGAGCAGCGCAAACAAAGGCCTTCAGTGCCATCATGCGTAAGAGCTCAAGGGTGCAGCGCGTCCAAAACCGCTTCGGCATAGACGGGACCCCCCCATCGCCTCCAGGGCGTAAAAACTCAGCCGCTCTCAAAGCAGCGTTAAAATAGCGTACGAGGAATGCTTCGTCTTCCCCGAAATGAACCTGTCAAGTCACGCAGTGAACCTGGCCTCTGACTCCTGACAAAAAGTGCTGCACGGCGACCAGACGACGGCTGGAAACAGGCGCAGACCCCTCGGGACGCATACCACAGTATGATGGCGGATCCCTGCATTTAATGCAGAGGATTGGGTTAAGATACCACCGAACCGTCGTTTACTGACGTCCCCTCAGCATAAACCGCTCTTTTTTGCACAGAGGGATACGTTGCATTATTTTACACAGGCAGGCATAAGCCGGTTTACGCTCCGCAGTAGACAACCTGCCTGCCACGTCAAAAGCTGCACATCGTACGGGGCTCGATGCACGTCTCTACGTCTAATTGTACGGAGCGGTGACAGGTTCAGTCAAGGCACGTCTCTGCAACGGATGCACAGAAGGGCTGCAGACCTTCGAAACACGTCTTCGCATTTAATGCACAGGATGATGGCAGATCTCTGTAGAAGATTTGATTACATCTTCGAAAGCCGTGATTCCGGCTAAGACGTCCCCGTCAGCACTCGGGCACGGTACGCAGCGGCTTCTACGCCCATTCAAGACCTGTGCCCCTTCGGCTCTCAATGCCTCTCCGGCTTCAACGCCTCTCCGGCTTCAACGCCTCTCCGGCTCCTACGCCTATCCGGCTTCAACGCCTCTCCGGCTTCTACGCCTATCCCGCTTCAACGCCTCTCCGGCTTCTATGCCTATCCGGCTTCCACGCCTATCCGGCTTCTACGCCTATCCGGCTTCTATGCCTATCTGGCCTCTGTGCCAGGGTGACAGTCATTTGGCTTCTACGCCAACCGTTTCTACACACGGGATACCTACCTGCGTGGCTCTTACGCCGTGATCTTCGTAGCAATAGTACGCGTTGTGTTCCCTTAGTTAGACCCGCGTCTTACGCTTATTCAAAAGATCATCCATACGCAGGCATTGGTTACTTTAACCGTTGTGTAAAAGGGTGTTGTACTTTCCACTCCTCGGTTTTTACACCGACGGAGTGGTCATTGTCACCAAAACTCTATAAATAGAGACCCCTATCAATGGGGAAAAAAGGAGAGAAAAACAAAAAGAATTATCATCCAGGAGAGAATTATCGTCCAAGGAGAGAGGGAGAGAGAGGGAGAGAGCCCGGAGAGCAGGCAAAGAGCAGGGATCGACGACCTTGGCCTCGTGCGTCCAACCTCTTCTGCAACCTTCGAAGCTGCTACCTGTCTTCCACGACACTTCTTCAACATCGTGTGGTCCAAGGGCTAAAGTGATCGACCGCAGATCAGACACCTATAGCAATTTATACCCAGATTAAATAAATTGTACTCCCACATCCTCGTATAGGATTACATTGTACAAGTTTGTTTGTAAACAGAAGGGCGCGGGTTTCGCATAAACCCCGCCATTGAAATACAATTTCATTCCTTTCGTTTAAAACCACAAACAAGATGGCGACTCTGCTGGGGACATCTTTCTCTTCTGACGAGGAAGTAATTGCTCAACACGATACGGTATCCATGGGAACCGTGAAGAAGACGCTGGTCGTTCATTTCGACCAGTCAGCCTACGAAGACATGCTTCGAGCCGGGGGTAGCTCTCGCCCTCTCTCCGTCCAGGACAACAGGAAGCTGCGCAATGTGTGGATGCCCAAGACATCCTCTACTATTCCTGTGGACTCTCCGATCTCTCCGGACTCTCCGATCTCTCCGATCTCTCCGATCTCTCCGATCTCTTCGGCCAACGAGGTTGTAGCAACGCTCCCTCCGTGCCCCGCACATAAAATTCAGTCTCCTGCTACGCGTGGTACAGACAAAACTTCGGGCGAAGCCTTAGCGCTAACCCCGAAGAATCTACTGCGCTTTACGCGTAGGAAACAGTCTCCCGCTACGCGCGGTAAAGACAAAACTTCGGGCGAAGCCTCAGCGCTAACCCAGAAGCCTTCACTGCGCTTTACGCGTAGAAATCTGTCTCCCGCTCCACGCGGTACAGACAGAACTTCCGATGGTGCCTCGGCGCCAAGACGGAAGAACAGATCTCGCTCCACGCGCAAGACATCATCTGACCTCTACGATAAACCAGATGAGCGCTGTGATCTCCGCGAAGGAA
Source organism: Iris macrosiphon (assembly GCA_036927795.1). NCBI lineage: Eukaryota > Viridiplantae > Streptophyta > Magnoliopsida > Asparagales > Iridaceae > Iris > Iris macrosiphon. Next base: position 123,412,519 of record JAYESA010000001.1, read on the forward strand.
AGCAAGCGGCAAGCTACTTAACCTCTCGGCCTTCACGCCAGCGAAGGAACAGAATGCCTACCCTCCGGATCATGCGAGAAACCAATGGCCGACTAAGGGCCTCTCCGACAACTCCTCCTGACCTACGCAAATATCTAGTCCAGAAGCGTAAAGAGAGGGGACCTTCCAACATGTCTATTATGCCTCCTAGCGAGCATCATTGTAATAGCCACAAGGTTGTGATTAATTGCTGCTATCCCAAAACAAAACGATCGGTCTTCGACCGATTGGGCTACTCTCTGTCTTTCCAGGGAGAGGAACCCGCACATGCGCCTGTAAACATGGCCTCACACCTGCGTAGAGGAGGGTCGAGTTCAAGACGTCATCCCTCCAAGCCCCCGAGCCGAGGGAGGTTCAGTGACACTGAAGCCGGAGTATTCCAGAACACTCGCGCAAAGTCATGACAGCCAGCTCCATCCTCTTCCGATTCTGACGCTGGGGGTCACCAAGAATCAGAAGCAGAAAGTGTAGAGTCGACTTCTACAGCGACCTATACTAATCCTTCAATGACGCCCAGGGAGATGGGAGCCTATGCCGTTGAAGATGAACGCGAGGAAGCTTCACCGTCAGGAGACGCGGAACAACGCCTCACCACGCTGGAAGCATCTCTGCAACAAATATAATCCATGATGGAAAACATGCACCAGATGATGCTAACTCAGCACGCAGCTACCATGGCTCAAGCGTCGGTCCCGCCAAATCAGATACGTGTGGGGGTGGACTTACCACCATCCCACCCGAGCCAAGAGCCCACGCTGGATCAAGAGTCAAAAGTTCCTCCGCTTCCTCACTCAGAGAGTGCCTTACCTCCCGCTGGGGTTACGATACAACCAACTCCGCACCACTCCATGGCCCCGCTTCCGACTGAAAATCCGATGCAGGCAGTCCGGGAGTTGAAGGCCCAGTTTGACGCCTTGAAACACAAGGATCAGCTCAAGAAACTGGGAATCAACCAGCCCTACCCAGCTATCTGGGAGGAAGTCCCTTTCCCGCCAAGGTACAAACCTCAGACCATGGCCCTGTTCGAGGGAAAAACATCGCCGAGCCAGTACATAAATTATTTCAGCATGATGACGGTGTTGCTACAAGGGAACGACGCCCTCCTTACTCGGGTGTTCAAAGGTTGCCTCTCAGGAGTAGCCTATCAATGGTACCGCAGCTTGGCGGATAACTGCATCACTTTCTTCGAAGACTTCAGAACTTTATTCTTCACACGGTTCTACGAGGGAGGAATGGACATGTCTATGTCCTCTCTCATCGAAGTCAAGCAAAAGGAAAAGGTAGACGTTCGCATCTTCATCGAACGTTTTCGTCAGGCCACCTTACAAATGCCTCAAGGAGTTTCCGACTCTGCATTGGTGGACATTTGCAGGAAGAACCTCCTTCCCGTGGTCTCGGTGTTCACAGGACCATATCAGTTCCGTGATTGGCCCTCGTTCATCATCTCGGCGGTAGCAGCCGAAGACAATAGTCGCAAGGCGCGCGACAATGGCATCATGATCTCCGCCTCCGACAGAGGCAAGAGGCCATCTCCTAGCAGCGACCACCCTCGTGGTCCCGAAGGAAAAGAAGCCCTGGCAATTAATACGGCCAGACCAAAGATTGTGGCAACTGCGCAAGCGAAACCCGGGACTTCCAGACCCGTTGAAGTCTACTCCTTCGACGACGACGACGTCCCGAGCATATTCGAGTGTCTCGTCAAGAGTGGCAAGATCACCCTTCCAGAGCTGAGGCGGCCCCAGGAAGTTGGCAATACTAACGACCCTAAAAGCTGTGTCTTCCACCGATACGTACACCACCCAACAAAGGCGTGTGACATACTGAAAAGGAAGATCCAGGGGTTAATCGATGCTAAAGCGATCACCCTGCACAACACCGAGAAGACGGTCACGGCCAACATGATCTCTCTCCAGTTTGGCAATCTGCCTCCCCGAACGATCCTGGATGGTGTCACGCCTAATTTTTGAGCAACGATGAACATCATCAATCTCCCTCCAGCTCGGGATCAAAATCGCAACCTGGTACCCCTAACTACCCGGCAAGGCGAGATTATGTGGGTTCATCCCGACCTGGTGTCAGAAATCGGGGAAAAGACGGATGCTATCAGAGCTAAGTCTAGAAAGAACTCCAAATGCAAACCATGCCATATGGTTGCAACTCCAGAAGAAGACGAGGTGTTGGCTACAGCAACCCGATCAGGGAAAGCCTACCTCAAGGACTACGGCGCGAGCCCGGAAGATGCCCCAGCCACCAAGCCTTCGGGACCCGAGCCCGCCACACCAGAGACCGGTCCTTCAAGACCAACTCCAGCGGACAAGGGAAAACAAAAGGAAGTACGCTTCGATGTACCTGTGAAGAACATTCCAAACAAAGGTTTAGAGAAACCGTACAACTTCGACATCCTGGCCCAACTGGCCAATACGCCAGCCAGGTTGTCCATCTTCGAGCTACTCAGGCTCTCCCAAGACACTCGTCTAGCCCTGAGCGAAGCGTTGATGCAAGCGGATGTGTGCCTAAGCCAGCTCAAGTCCCCCAACGAGGAACCCGTGGCGTGCCCTCAATGCCACAGTGTGATGGAGGTGGTACCAAACATCACTTTCACCCAAGACGACATGCTGTTGAAACACAACAGGCATGACAGGCCTCTCTATCACACCGGATACATCGGTTCCATGGAAGTCGACCGGATTCACATAGATCCGGGATCGTCAATCAGCATCATTCCTCACAGTCTGCTCAGGCCTTTGAGGATCCCCACCAGCGAACTGGCCTATACCACTACTATAATTGTGGGTTTCAACGCTGAAAAGAGTAAACCATTGGGGAAGATTCGCTTGAGAATCCAGATTGGCAACCTTAGATCAGTGGCTACATGCTACGTCATTGATTCAGAGGTGTCCTACAACATCCTGCTGGGAAGACCGTGGATCCACGACCATAACATTGTCCCTTCAACTCTACATCAATGCTTCAAATATGTAGATGCCAAAGGAGCGGTGCAAACCGAGTTTGCAGACTTAAACCCGTTCAGAGGGGTGGAATCCTAGTACTCCGATGCCGTATTTTACTCTCAGAGCTACACAGAAGAGGTAACGACCCAGACAGAGAAGGAATCCCGTCGGGAGCCAGAAGAACCCTCTGTCAAACAACCTCTGTCGATCAAGGTGAAAGGACGGACTGCTCGTCCAAAGGCCACAGAGCCTATGACCGCCCACCTGAACGATGCTAGGTCAGGAAAGGGGGGTGATCCTTTGGCAATTACCTTAAACAAAAAGCCTCCACCATTGGTCATCAACCTTCGGTACGACAAAAAACCAAGGGATGTAAAAACTACTAACGCGGTTGCTAGTGACAATAAAAGTCCCCTTTCCCCGTACATTGACGAGATAGAACCAATAGCACAAAAATTCTTGGGAGATATAAAGGCCTATCATCCATATGTATGGGAAGTAGCGTCATCATCCAACGTCGTCGCAACGTATGGGCCCCATGAGGATTCTATCTTCATCGTCCCACCTACCTACAGCACTCAGCGTCCGATATTCTTCGGCCGTATGGGCAATCAACCAGCTATCCAAGAAAATGCTTTCGACGACGATACTGGAGAAATACAGGTTCGCCGATACAGCCCACAAGCGCTTAAGATCATGCAGAATATGGGCTACAATCTGAAGCGGAACCAAGGTCTCAACAATGGGAGGGGCAGGCGTACGCCGCTGCTCGACAACTCTTGCTACCGACAAACCCGCTTCGGGTTAGGATATCCGACACTACCAAAAAAAGTCAAATTAGCGACGCCAAAAAATGTTGCCAAATGACAATAAAACGTCGCTAAACTCGTTTAGCGACGTAATTAGCGACGTTTTAACGCAGTCGGAAAAAACCAAGTCGCTGAACGGAAAAACGTCGCTAAACGTCGCTATGCCGACGTTTTTTAGCGACTTTATTGAGTCGCTAAATGTAGCGACGTTTAGCGACACGGCGTCACGAAATAGCGACGTTTATTAAAGTCGCTAAACGTCGCTCATTAGCGACTTTTATAGCGACGTAACAGCGACGTCTTTAATGACCTGGCAGTACTGCCATGTCAGGAATTTGCGACGTACAGCGACATATTTAGCGACGTTTAGCGACGTTGTTAGCGACGGCTATTTACACGTCGCTAATTAGCGACTTGTTTAGCGACTTATAAAAACGTCGCTAGACGTCGCTAAACGTCGCTAAATACGTCGCTAAATTTACAAAAAAATTAAAAAAAAACTGAATTGTTCCAAACTATTATTCCTCTAATTTATAAATTTGTAATTAAAAATAGACCCGGAGCAACCCTCCGTTGAATTCTATGGGTTCGCCGACCCCTTCGATGGAACACAAACATTATAGACAGACAATAAAAGTATCACAGTTATAAAAGTATCACAGTCACACAAAATGGGCATAAACAGCATCACAAAATACATAATATATAAGTATCAGAGTATCACAGTAACACAAAATGCATAATATATAAGTATATGAAACATTATAGTATCAATCTTGAGGATTTCCAAAACGGGGCTGATACCAGTCCCTCAAATACTGCGCATAAACAGCGTTTATGTTATCAAGCTCCGCTATGGGTGCTGGGTGACTGGAACTCCCCGTCTGAGATACAGCCGCGATAGGTGCTGGGTGACTGGAACTCCCCGCAGGTGGTATCTCTTCCTCCTTAACAGTAGGAGGCATCACTTCCTCCTTAACAGTAGGAGGCATCACTTCCTCCTTAACAGTAGGAGGTGTCGCTCTCTTGGGTGCCATCTGGTAAGATAGATGAAAACAAAGAATTAGCAGTATAATAATGATACCATAATATCTTATAATAATGATAATTCTTTGCAATTGAAATTGAAATTGAATTATGAGATTTGGATGATAAAGATTAAAGTAAATAGTAGTATCTAAGACACACACCCAAAACCAGTGGCTCGACTGATACACTGAGACACAGTGGTTGAGGCACACTGTGCACATACACAAAACCAGTTTTCACAGTGTGCACTGACGGAGGAACCCGACACTCTCACATCCCCCAAATGCAAAAACCCAAACTCATACTACAACTAACAATTGATGCCTAGGTCTTATACACCTACACACACGTATGGTTGAGCTATTTTCAAATTCCAGTCTTATATAACCTAAAGACAGGTAGACTTTGATACCAAATTTATATCTGAAGATGGGAGTAGCTTGCTAAGTCCAACAAGTATATTTTGTCTCCATATTGTGTACTCTAGTGAACTATAAGCCAAATTTCAAAACTCATTTTGGTTTATTTTGGTCTGCGCCAAAAAAATTTATCACACAGATTTAATTCCTAGACACTAATCAGGATATAACTGTAAAGAGACTGGCTAGAACATCATATCAAGGCCTTGAAGAATTCAAGAATGAGGTGGTGCTCATTGCCAAACTCCAGCACAGAAACCTTGTCCGACTTCTCGGTTGCTGCATACAAGGGGATGAAATGATGTTGATATATGAGTACAAGGGGATGAAATATTAAAATTGTCTTTACTTAAATACTTATGATTTTGTTATGTTAATTAAAATTTTCATATGATAGAAAGTTTTACCTATTTTGGCAGAACTTGAAAACTTATGACACATTACAATTGCTTCTAGATAAAGAGAAAGGAGCATTAGTGGATTGGCAGACACGGTACCAGATTATCCTAGGAATTGCTCGTGGACTTCTCTATCTCCATCAAGATTCACGATTAAGAGTTATACATAGAGATCTCAAAGCAAGCAACATTCTCCTTGACAAGGACATGGACCCCAAAATTTCAGATTTTGGTATGGCTAGAATATTCGGTGGAGATGAAACAGATTTTAAAATGAGAAAAGTTGTTGGTACATAGTAAGTTTTGACTCATAATCATAAGATATGTAGTTTTTTTTAGTCAACCCTAACCCTAATCTGCGTCTGTGGTACATAGTAAGTTGTTGGTACATAGTAAGTTTTGATCTCAAAGCAAGCAACATTCTCCTAAACCTAACCCTAACCCTAATCTGCGTCTGTGTGTGTGTATGCGTCTGTGTCGTGTGTGTATCGTGTGTGTGTCTGCGTCTGTGTGTGTGTCGTCTATGTGTGTCGTGTGTGTGTGTCTGCGTGTGCGTGTGTGTGTCGTGTGTGTCTGTGTGCGTGTGTCGTGTCTGTCAAGTGTGTCTTGTGTCAGTGTCACATAAGAGAGAGAGAGAGAGAGAGAGAGAGATTACCTAGAGCTCGAGGAGGAGGAGGGGGATGCCGGAGTAGCCGTAGCCGTGGAGACCCGGTCGCCGGAGAGGGGGGGGCGGGGGAAATCGAAACGTTTTCGAAATTTTTGATAGATCGAGAAAAGAAACCTGAGCCCTAATTAAACAAAATTTAGCGACGTTTAGCGACGTCCAATAAAAACATCGCTAAAATAAAAATTAGCGACGCCAACGATAGATACGACGTCGCTAAATACGTTGCTAAATGTTTTTCATATATACGTCGCTAATTACGACGCTAAACGTCGCTAAATCAGATATATTAGCGACGTTTAGCGACCTTAATTGAACTTATAGCGACTATTCGTTTAAAATCTTAATAAAAGTCACTAAACGTCGCTATATGTCGCCATTTAGCGACGACTAGCGACAATTTTTACCGAGTCGCTAATTTAGCGACGTTTTTACTTGGAGTCGCTAAAATAGGTCGCTAATCCCGCTTATTCTTGTAGTGCGACCTCCCTTGCGGCTTCTGAAGACGCCATTGCCTCTCCTCAAGGCGGCTCAACGTCCTCCGACTCATCCAACGATCTCGGACAAACATTCTCGGTGAATATGGCGTCGACAGATCCCTTAGAGGCAAGCGAACAAGAATCTGAGTTGTTCGAAAATGACGCTTGGGCTCAACACATGGATACGCAGTGGGAATTTCGCTTCGAGCAAAGGGAACCTCCCACTAAAGACGAAGTTGTCCAAATCGACGTTGGGGGTGAACTCTCACCAAAGCCAATATTTATCAGTAACTATCTTTCCCCAGCTGAAAGGGAAGAAATCATCCAACTGATAAAAGAATACGTCGACGTCTTCGCGTGGAATTATGAGGATATGCCAGGCCTCGATCCGAAGGTGGCTACTCACAAGCTCAATATTTTGACCGACTCAAGGCCTGTCAAACAGTACCAACGTCGGTTCCGCCCGGATATGATGGACGCCATTGAAGCTGAAGTCAAGAAGTTGATAGCCTGCGGCTTCATCCGTGAAGAGCAACATCCCGACTGGGTCGCCAATGTTGTCCCAGTCATGAAAAAGAATGGGAAGGTGCGTATCTGCATCGATTACCGGGATCTAAATGTGGCCTATCCCAAAGATGAATTCCCTCTTCCTATCACCGACATTATGATCGACAACACCTGCAGTTTCGAACGCATGTCTTTCATGGACGGGTTCTCGGGATACAATCAGATCAAGATGCATCCTGAAGACGAGAAGCACACTGCTTTCCGGACACCACTGGGGGTATATTGCTATACGGTCATGCCCTTCGGATTGAAGAATGCCGGGGCTACATACCAGCGGGCCATGAGTAACATATTCCATGAGCATTTACGCAAAACAGTGGAATGTTACGTAGACGACATAGCCGTCAAGAGCCGCCTCAAAGGTGATCACCTCCAAGACTTGAGGACGGTGTTCGAGCTAATGCGTTGCCATCAACTCAAGATGAACCCTACGAAATCATTTCTGGGTGTATCTAGTGGCAAGTTCCTGGGATTTGTCATCACCACCAAAGGCATCCAGGTAGACCCTGACAAAGTCCAGGCAATCGTAGAAATGCGACCACCCCGTAATCTGAGGGAACTCCGGGGATTTCAAGGCCGTCTGGCCTATATCCGGCGATTCATATCCAACCTCTCGGGGAGATGTCAGCCTTTTTCTCACCTCATGAAGAAAGGTGTATCTTTCGTGTGGGACGAAACCTGTCAGCAGGCGTTCGGAGACATCAAACGCTACCTCACCAGTCCGCCAGTTCTGGCACCTCCCGTCATGGGAAAACCATTCTTGCTGTACGTTCGAGCAATGGATCATTCACTAGGAGCTCTTCTTGCACAGAAGAACGACATGGGGCATGAACAAGCTATCTACTACCTCAGCAGGATGATGGTCGGGGTCGAGCACCGGTACAACCCAGTGGAGAAGGAATGCTTGGCTCTGATGTTCGCCGTCCAGAAGACACGACACTATGTCACCGGACAGACCATTCATATCATCTCCAGGATCAACCCTCTGCGGGTACTAATGAGCAAACCGAGTGTTCTTAACTCCCGACTCGCAACTTGGGCGATGCTATTAACGCCATATGACATGGTGTACGTACCGCAGAAGTCCATTAAAGGCCAAGCACTGGTTGACTTCCTAGCTGCCAATCCGATCCCGGAGTCCTCCAAGTTATACGAGGACATTCCCGACGAAGTTGCAGAATGTAACTCCGCAATAGAGACCGACGCATGGCAACTCTTCTTCGATGGGGCCTCCAGAACCGGTCCCAAGGGAAACATCGTCTCAGGAGTAGGAGTCGTCCTGGTCACTCCTGATCAGCTCGTCATCTATCGAGCATATTCTCTTAGCGAGCCTTGCTCCAACAATGTGGCAGAATACAACGCTCTGTTAATCAGGCTCCGAGCCACCAAAGAGCTAGGGGTCGAATCCCTGGAAGCTTTCGGTGACTCTCTGCTTATCGTCAATCAAGTCAGAGGGATTTATGAAGTCCAGAATCTAGACCTCATCCCCTACCACCAAGCAACGGTCGAGATAGCCATGACCTTCAAATTATTCTTCCTGGAGCATGTACCTCGGTCTCAGAATCTGGAAGCCGATGCCCTGGCCAGTCTAGCCGCAGACTTAGCCACTCCTATAAGAAGGCAGGATTCGGTAATCCTTCTTAACAGAGACTTATTCTGTGCGAAGAACAACCTTCACATAGGACGCGGCCATGCTGTGAACACAGATCTCCCCGGAAAAGACTAGAGAAGTCCCTTCATAGATTTTGTCGCATACGGAATCTTGCCGGAGGACCCCAAAGGAGCAGTGTCCATCAAGCGACGATCATTATGCTTCTATTACGATGCATCTGCACAATGCCTATATCGCCGGACCTACGACGGATTACTGTTGAGATGTCTGTCTAACGACGAAGCACAGCAGATTATCCGGGAAGCTCACGACGGCGTATGCGGAGCACACCAACCGGGTCCTAAGCTACAGGATCGCATCAAGAGAATGGGCTATTATTGGCCTACTATGATCACAGATGCGATACGGTATGCAAGACAATGCAGAGCCTGTCAGATTCACGCAGACTTCATACACCGACCATCTGAGCATCTGCATCCTACAGTTGCATCCTGGCCTTTCGAAGCATGGGGTATGGACGTCATTGGTCCCATTCACCCGTCTTCTTCCCGAGGTCACCAGTTCATACTGGCCATCACGGACTACTTCTCCAAATGGGCAGAGGCAATCCCTCTTGCTGAGGTAAAGGCGTCTAATGTGATCAGCTTCATCAAGCATCACGTTATTTATCGCTTCGGGGTCCCCCGAAGGATAATCCATGACAACGGGCCCCAGTTCATCAGCCAAGCGTTTCATCGATTTTGCGATAAAAATCGAATACACAATATCGTCTCTACGGCATACTATCCAGCTGCTAATGGTTTGGCGGAAGCTTTCAACAAAACCATTATCAAACTCTTGAAGAAGTTCGTCTCTTCAAACAAAAGAGATTGGAACGAAAAGCTGGGCGAATGTCTCTGGGCATACCGCACAACGGTACGAACGCCGACAGGCTGTACCCCATTCTCACTGGTATACGGGAGCGAGGCAGTTCTCCCCATTGAAATCCAGATCCCATCGCTCAGGATAGCCGTGGCTAACGGGCTGACTCAAGAAAAGAATGACCTGTTAAGGCTTCAGGAGCTAGAAGGATTAGACGAGAAATGCCTCCAAGCTCAACAGTGCATCGCGCTCTACCAAGCACGCATTTCCAGAGCTTTTAATCGTAAAGTAAAGGAAAGGGTGTTCAAAGTCGGCGAGCTAGTTTTAGCCGTAAGAAGGCCGATGATTCTTACTCATAGGAGTAAAGGCAAATTCCAGTCCAAATGGGAAGGCCCTTATGCGATCGAGACAACATTCTCGAATGGAGCCTACAGACTAGCCCAGCCCAATGGAGACCTATTAATGGCTCCTATCAACGGCAAATTCCTGAAGAAGTACTACGCCTAATCTCCTCCACTCAGGAGGAATACGGCGAGATTCTCGTAATCTGACGAAACTACTTCAAAGAAGAAACTAGTATAGGCCCACAAATCAGTCATGTCCATATCACCTCTGAACTGTATTTCCTTGGAGAATCTGCCATGTTCATATCACCTCTGAACAGGCTTTCCAAGATTCTGACCATCGATTATCACCTCTGATATCGATCGTTACTTCAACTAACGCCCGTACTAAATCTAAGTACGCTAGTGGTGTTAGGTCCACAAAATCTGCTACGTCCATATTACCTCTAGCAGGGCTTGTCCTAGAACCTATTACATGCACCTAGGTGCGCAAAAAGCAATAGGCCCACAAATCAGTCATGTCCATATCACCTCTGAACTGTATTTCCTTGGAGAATCTGCCATGTTCATATCACCTCTGAACAGGCTTTCCAAGATTCTGACCATCGATTATCACCTCTGATATCGATCGTCACTTCAACTAACGCCCGTACTAAATCTAAGTACGCCAGTGGTGTTAGGTCCACAAAATCTGCTACGTCCATATTACCTCTAGCAGGGCTTGTCCTCAAACCTATTACTTGCACCTAGGTGCGCAAAAAGCAATAGGCCCACAAATCAGTCATGTCCATATCACCTCTGAACTGTATTTCCTTGGAGAATCTGCCATGTCCATATCACCTCTGAACAGGCTTTCCAAGATTCTGACCATCGATTATCACCTCTGATATCGATCGTCACTTCAACTAACGCCCGTACTAAATCTAAGTACGCCAGTGGTGTTAGGTCCACAAAATCTGCTACGTCCATATTACCTCTAGCAGGGCTTGTCCTCAAACCTATTACTTGCACCTAGGTGCGCAAAAAGCAATAGGCCCACAAATCAGTCATGTCCATATCACCTCTGAACTGTATTTCCTTGGAGAATCTGCCATGTTCATATCACCTCTGAACAGGCTTTCCAAGATTCTGACCATCGATTATCACCTCTGATATCGATCGTCACTTCAACTAACGCCCGTACTAAATCTAAGTACGCCAGTGGTGTTAGGTCCACAAAATCTGCTACGTCCATATTACCTCTAGCAGGGCTTGTCCTCAAACCTATTACTTGCACCTAGGTGCGCAAAAAGCAATAGGCCCACAAATCAGTCATGTCCATATCACCTCTGAACTGTATTTCCTTGGAGAATCTGCCATGTCCATATCACCTCTGAACAGGCTTTCCAAGATTCTGACCATCGATTATCACCTCTGATATCGATCGTCACTTCAACTAACGCCCGTACTAAATCTAAGTACGCCAGTGGTGTTAGGTCCACAAAATCTGCTACGTCCATATTACCTCTAGCAGGGCTTGTCCTCAAACCTATTACTTGCACCTAGGTGCGCAAAAAGCAATAGGCCCACAAATCAGTCATGTCCATATCACCTCTGAACTGTATTTCCTTGGAGAATCTGCCATGTCCATATCACCTCTGAACAGGCTTTCCAAGATTCTGACCATCGATTATCACCTCTGATATCGATCGTCACTTCAACTAACACCTGTACTAAATCTAAGTACGCCAGTGGTGTTAGGTCCACAAAATCTGCTACGTCCATATTACCTCTAGCAGGGCTTGTCCTCAAACCTATTACTTGCACCTAGGTGCGCAACAAGTAATAGGCCCACAAAACAGCTATGTCCATATTACCTCTGAGCTGTAAACTCTAGTAAAGCCTCTCACGTCTATCTCACCTCTGATAGTACTTTACCTACAAAAACTTGGCCAAAGCACGTTCTATCATGTCCGTATGACCTCTGGATAGACGTGCCCTGCTGAAGTTTACCGAGAGTTTATCACGTCCATACTACCTCTGATACCACTCTCGCCCTAACCTGTCATTTATATTCCGAAATGATGGGTCCAAAGTTAGGAAAAAGTCTCTTTTTATTCCCAAGAAAGAACAAAATTACATCTGGGAAAGCAAAAAAAAAAAAGAGAGAGTACATCATTACGGCGGAGCAGTCATGTCACGGATCTGCCGCGCTAGCACGGCCATCCTCTCGTCCCTAATGGCCAGAGCATCAGCACGGGCCCGCTCCATCAGTGCCTCGTTGTCACTCGAATGGGACAGCTCGGCTATCGTCCGACGCACGCCCGCACAGGCACCTTCCGCGCAATCCAGATCCCGCCGCGCTGTGCTCAGTCGACCGACCACCACATCCAAGTCTGCCAACGACTGGGAAGCCCACTCTTCTGCCTGAGCGAGTTTCTCCCTCAACCTGTGAATCCTCGCTACATTCCCCTCGAGCTCGGATTGGCATGTTGTCTGGAGGGCGAGGATCTCATCCACGGCGGCTTTCCTCTGAATCACCTCCAGCTGGCGAGTTCGAAGGAGTTCCTTCAGGTCTTCCATCCGTTTGGCAAGATGCGCAGTCATAAGACCGTATCTGGTCTGGGCCTCAGCATCAAGACTGCCCTGAGCCAACCGCAAATACTCGTTAATGGGTTGTTCTAAACCATTAACCATCGCCTCCAGGGCATCGGCTCCCCCGGAATCGCCGAACTCCCTGACAACCCCGATCGAGAACTGGGCAGTTCTCTTCAGGCGCTCGAAATCCAGACTCTTCGCCAACACCATTGATATCATCGCTCCCAAACCGGTGTAAAAGAGGCTGGTATGTTGCTCAGTCAGCGCAACTAAACCCGACTGAACGCCAGGAGAGACCGCGATATCAGCGAGTCCCCCACCAGAGACGATTGCAGACGAGGTAGCCACTGCTGCAGCCTCGACGGTTGGTGCGACCGAAGGCAAGGTCACGGTGACAGGCTCATCCTCCTCTCGAGGCGACGAAACCACTCCGGGCGAGCTAGCCCCCGAGGGTGTTTCCTCCTCAGGATCATGTGCCTCCGTATCACCACCAGGGGCCGGAGCAGAGCCGGAAGGCGGCTCAACGCTACACTCCCCGTGGGCTCCATCCCCTGAGAAGAAAGAACCCGAAAGTCGATATCAGTACAACGGTAACCTTTCTAAAAGGAGACATGAAAACGATATTTACCCGGGGCCAATGGTATATATGGCGCATCTGCAGCCGAGGCAGCTAAACCTCGCTCTAAGGACGCAATGCGAACTATCATACCTGGGGAAGGAGGTGGACCAACTGACATCGCCTGCAATTCCTGCAAGTCTCCACCAAGACGCGGTCAAGGTTCGTCAACTGGAATCTCGCTAGGCACAGCAGGAGCTTTATCCGTTGCGGGTCCAGGGAAGGATCATCCCATCTGCCATGGCCACCTAGGCGATCTCGTTCCACTACCCGGAGCAGTAGCCACAGCAGCGACCCCTAGCGAAGATCCTCCGGCGCCGCCAACCGAAACCATAGAGGGTCCCTCTCTAAAAGGCGAGGAACCTCCAGCCAAAGACTCATCCCCGACATGGGGAGATGTAGGCCCACTCCCGGTAGCTTCAACACCAAGAATACGGAAAGGACGAGCAACTGTCTCCTTCCTCCTCTTACGAGCAGAAGCCTCCTTAGGAGCAGGCGCCCTTCGCTTCTGAGGAACTACCAAAGCCCCCGCAGGCGGAGGCACTTCATACCCCGGCATCGACTCCAGGGGTTCATCCGGGGTATCAAACTCCTCACCCTCATCGGGAGAAACCGAGGGAACTTCAACTCCTCCCCCAGCAATGGGAGAGGACACCCTAAGACTTCCGCGTATGTCGAAATCGCGGTGGAAGGTGTTGATCGCCACGTAAAACTGGGCGTAAGAATGAAGGATGCGCAGCTCCGTAGAGGGGGTGACATCCGGCACGACGAAGGCTGCTCCAGTGCAACTCGTGGTGAAATATCGCCATCCTCTGGCTCCATCAATGAGCCCACCTCTGGACCTGAAGCTGGTGACGGCATTGCCCACGTGCAGCTGGCCGTACCCAAATTGCCTGGCGAACCGACTAGGCAAATAAGGCTCGAAGAAGCAATGGTCTTCACTCCTGTACAGGAGATGGGAGGGTCTAATGCAGACCAGCCAATTAAAAGCCTCCGGAGAAAGATCGGTCTTCTCTCTACCCGAGTCCTCAAGCCTCATCCCTAATTGATGGCGATCTACAGGAGGGAGAGTACAGAGGAACTTCCAGCCATGGCTGAGGTTCAATGCCAACCGACAATCTAGAACGGTATCCATGTTCCAGGGAGAATCCTTGTAGTTCAACAAGAAATTTCCCCCTGAGCTGCTACCAGAGCCAGGAGACATCACCCGGGGATTGTGGAGAATTAACCAACCCATCAGATACAGGTATGGTAATTCCACCCTGGGAAAACTCTTACGCCGGGCTTCATCAGCAAGCAACCCATCGGTCAGAGCTCTCAAGCCCGCCTGTATACGGCACACCATGGCAGGAAGCAAGCCCAGTCTTGCCCCGAACACCAGGCGCACTGCCAGCCACAAGATGTTCCGGTGAATGCGGTCCGCGGACGCAGTACCAGGCACTACTACTCGACGCAGCCATAACGAGAGGAAACCAGCCAGCTGGGCTTCCTTGGATAGAGACCCGCGACAGCGCCTCAGGTAACTACGGGCCGTAGTACCTTCGGGGTACTTTCCTACCCTCTCAACGAGGATCTGGTCCGAAGCTTTGGCCTCCTCCATAAGGCCATCCATGACCTGGACACTAAGCACGCCCAAACAGTTCACGGGCTCATTCTTGCCTCCCGAAACTTTCTCCAACCTGGCAGCTCTAGCTCGGTGGAAGAAAAGGTAGGAGATCCACTTGGTAGTATGGGCCAAACCAGAGGGCTCGTTGTAAAAAGCGGTGCAGGCGAGATATTGGCACATCAGCTCCTGATACACATCCGCCACCCGAGGGTCCGAATCCTCCAACTCCCGGTTGGTGGGAACATACTCTTCATACGGGGTATCCCCCATCGGCAGCCTCGAGACAACCGCCATCTCATGAAGGGCCAATCCCAACTCCCCCAGTGGAGTGGCAAAGGTCCCAGTGAGCGAAACGTATCGCTCCATCAGTGCCAAGAACATATTAGGGTTGGGAGGCAACCCGACGCTCATCGCGCTCACAGCGGCATACAGTCCAATGCCCTCTAGCTCTTGCCGAAAGCGCTTCAAGACCCAGTTAACTAGGCTGGTCCACCGGAGGTTTACTGGGGTGACCCACCCATTACACCGAGGATTCTCCTTGGGGTACACCCCACCTCGTCCCATGAAGCTGTTGCAGAAAGTCGACAGTTGGACCGGCTGGATCACAGAGCTATCTTCGCTCGGGACGCCACCCGGGTATAATCCCCGGAACAACGTCACAGGACCAGAAGGGCGACTGACAAACGATCCCTGGTCAGCTCCTTTCTGATGAAAGATCTTCCCCGGCTTGCCATGAAGGTCGGGAGTCAACGTCCATGACATCTTTCTGGGATGAGTGGCATGGAAGAAAGCCGAGATGGGATAATCCCTCGGCATCGTCGGCAGGTACAGAACCAAGCTCTCGACAGCAAAGACCCAAGGTTCCCTCTTAGGCTTCGTCTGGGACCGCTTGTCGATCATGTCCCCGAAAAGGAAAGTCGGCTTTACGTACCGCTCTCCGCCTACATACGTTAGGGGCTCCCCATTGATCATACTCAGCAGTGCCCGCTCGCCCTGAGCCGCCAACAAAAATCCCCTTCCCTCAGGATACTGGGATCCGGAGAGGGAAAATGCCACGTGGGACAAGTCCTCCAGGTAGTTCGAGTACAGCATCCCGGCGGAGGAACCCATCACCTCGGTCAGCGGAGACTCACCCAGGTTAACTACAAAGGTGCAAAGAAAGTATGTCATTACAAAAATCTTGCACAAACATACAAAACCAAAGAAACGACAAACTGTGCTCTACGCCAGGATTGTACGAATTCGGTTATTATACGCCGGGAGTCCCCTCCGCAAACGTAAAATGCTTATTTTACGACATACGCCAGTTTTCGGTAGCCAGAGCTTTTACGCTCGGAACTACGAAAATATGGCACCTTTACGCTAGCACACGAGAAATGTGGGCGTAAAAGATGAAAACGCCTCCGTGCATCATCTTCCTCAGAAGAGGCTATCAGCACAGAAGGCGACCTAGCGCGGTCACGTTCAACGTGTGCGAAGGATTTTCGTTATTCTTGTCACCCCAAAGGATCTACCTCTCAGACCGGGTGCGCTGCCCGTCGGCGGGATACTTCCGGAAGGAAGTCCACCTTGCCCGACCGAAGACTCCCTCGCTGGGGCAGTGGGAGAAAAAGAAGAACCTATGCTCTTTTCCTTAGCGGAGGAGGTTTGTTTCGTCGCCATTTCTGAAAGCTCGAAGTGCTCAGAGAAGGAATGAAGGAGAAAAGCTCGAACAATCAAGAACTCTCGTTCGCAGAAGACGGATGAAAAGTTTCTCTCTCCAAAGCTTGGGATATATATAGAGTCTGGGTCGACTCCTCGAATCCTCGGACGGACTCCTCGAGACCCTAACCAAGTCTCGCATTAATAGTCGGATATGATTGGGTGCTGCGTCAAAACCACTACCCTCAAAAGACGGACAGTCAGCGAATTCGAAAAATTCTTCGCGCAAGACAGTTCAGCAGTTCTACGCTAAAGGAGCTTTCTACGCTTGACAGCAACAGATCTACGATTTTACGCTCGCAAGCTACAAGTCTATGGTTTTTCTCGCCCGGATGCCTTTGTGCTCGGTAGCTTTTACGCTCGAGAGGCGACAAACCTACGGCTTTACGCTCAGCAGATACCAAATCGATGATCTCACGCTCGGTGGCGCTCAGTTTACGCTCAGAAGCAACAGATCCGCAGAACTTCACGCTCGAAGAAATTCTCTTTTCAGGAGCTACAGATCCACAAGTCCTACGCTAAAGGAGCTTTCTACACTCAACAGCAACGATTCTACGGCTTTACGTTCAAGCAGCTATAAGTCTATGGTTTTTCTCGCCCGGATGCCTTTGTGCTCGGTAGCTTTTACGCTCGAGAGGCGACAAACCTACGACTTCACGCTCAGGAACCACAAGTCTACGACTTCGCGCTCAACGGTGTCTTACGCCCAGACGCTACAGGCTGAGGATTTCGCACTCCGCGACTTTCCGCTTATCCAAAACAGTTCTGACCCGGTCAAGTGCAAAGAGTTCACACAGAAGATACTCGTTCTTGACCCCAAGTACCCGAAACGGACAGAGTACAACCATTAAGAAATTACACTTTTCGGGTCCTAAAATTGGAGGTTCATCCGGACTCCAATCTGAACATCTCGTCTGTCAAAGATGACAAAGCTCAGCCAGAATCCTCGACCCTGTTTCAAGGGAGTTCCGAGAGATCATTCTTGAAGACGAAGACTGAACAAAGTTCTGCTCATCAGAAGCAGCAGTTCAGAAATCTACGCGGTTCCTTAGCCCTAGCAACAGGACAGTTCTAAGTGTTCAAAATGCTAAAGCAGCGCTCTATGCACTATCCGCTGCACGTAAAGAATAGGACAGAACCTAGTACTCTCTATACAGGGTCGCGTAAAGTATCAGACGTGTCAAAGCTGCACACATTCAGACTTCACGGCAACGTATGGCAAGTGATCATATGAAGAAAAGACGACTTTATTGAAGATTAAAATCATGATTACATATGAGGGAAACCCTGTCTACAGGGGTTTTTCTCTACTTTTCATGATTACATATGAGGGAAACTCCGTCTACAAAAGACTCCCTTGTCGTCTGAAGATCGCGCTCAGATCTTCCTCTTCCTCCATGGCTGTTCATGACCACCACAGTCATGAACAACAAGATCCTCCATTCGTCATGGCCGATCCGGTTGGGGTTTTCTTAAACCCAACCCAATCAGGACGACAGATTACGGTTTGTCCAATCTCGTCCGCAGGGGTCTCAGGAAGAAATAAACAGTCTGCAAGCTGTGTGGTCCAAAGCGGCCCTTCCTCTCCCCTGATGCAACACCATACAAAGTTGCTGATTATCCCGAGCAAGGGAGGCTAAGATATCCTTCCATGATCCATCGCTGCAGTGGACATTTGCTCGAAGACGCCATCTTTTTCGGCTCCCAACATGCTGGAAGAACATGATCTCCTTCTTCCTCAGATCGACCCGACGAACTCCGGCGATCATTTTAGCATGGTGATGGGAATATGGGGAAACAGGTTAACCCCCCGCCTTTTTATAGGCAAAAGAGATCACAGCGGTCCCCAATAAATCCGCCATAAAGGCCGCACCGACCGTTTTAACGCTCCATTCAGAAATGTTTCGAGTCACGAGGGGCCATTCATGCTTCATTCAAAGCGTTTCAAATTCTAAAGGATTTTAAAAGCTTTGAAGGGGGTCTTGTAGAAGCATGAAAAATACGCTGGCAAAAGCTACGCGACGTATTGATACAGAGCAGCGCAAACAAAGGCCTTCAGTGCCATCAGGCGTAAGAGCTCAAGGGTGCAGCGCGTCCAAAACTGCTTCGGCGTAGACGGGACCCCCCCCATCGCCTCCAGGGCGTAAAAACTCAGCCGCTCTCAAAGCAGCGTTAAAATAGCGTACGAGGAATGCTTTGTCTTCCCCGAAATGAACCTGTCAAGTCACGCAGTGAACCTGGCCTCTGACTCCTGACAAAAAGTGCTGCACGGCGACCCAGACGACGGCTAGAAACAGGCGCAGACCCCTCGGGACGCACACCACAGTATGATGGCGGATCCCTGTATTTAATACAGAGGATTGGGTTAAGATACCACCGAACCGTCGTTTACTGACGTCCCCTCAGCATAAACCGCTCTTTTTCGCACAGAGGGATACGCTGCATTATTTTACACAGGCAGGCATAAGCCGGTTTACTCTCCGCAGTAGACAAACCGCCTGCCACGTCAAAAGCTGCACATCGTACGGGGCTCGAGGCACGTCTCTACGTCTAATTGCACGGAGCGGTGACAGGTTCAGTCAAGGCACGTCTCTGCAACGGATGCACAGAAGGGCTGCAGACCTTCGAAATACGTCTTCGCATTTAATGCACAGGATGATGGCAGATCTCTGTAGAAGATTTGATTACATCTTCGAAAGCCGTGATTCCGGCTAAGACGTCCCCGTCAGCACTCGGGCACGGTACGCAGCGGCTTCTACGCCCATTCAAGACCTGTGCCCCTTCGGCTCTCAACGCCTCTCCGGCTTCAACGCCTCTCCGGCTCCTACGCCTATCTGGCTTCAACGCCTCTCCGGCTCCTACGCCTATCCGGCTTCAACGCCTCTCCGGCTTCTATGCCTATCCGGCTTCCACGCCTATCCGGCTTCTACGCCTATCCGGCTTCTATGCCTATCTGGCCTCTGTGCCAGGGTGACAGTCATTTGGCTTCTACGCCAACCGTTTCTACACACGGGATACCTACCTACGTGGCTCTTACGCCGTGATCTTCGTAGCAATAGTACGCGTCATACGCTCATTCAAAAGATCATCCATACGCAGGTATTGGTTACTTTAACCGTTGTATAAAAGGGTGTTGTACTTCCCACTCCTCGGTTTTTACACCGACGGAGTGGTCACTGTCACCAAAACTCTATAAATAGAGACCCCTATCAATGGGGAAAAAAGGAGAGAAAAACAAAAAGAATTATCATCCAGGAGAGAATTATCGTCCAAGGAGAGAGAGAGAGAGAGAGGGAGAGAGCCCGGAGAGCAGGCAAAGAGCAGGGATAGACGACCTTGGCCTCGTGCGTCCAACCTCTTCTGCAACCTTCAAAGCTGCTACCTGTCTTCCACGACACTTCTTCAACATCGTGTGGTCCAAGGGCTAAAGTGATCGACCGTAGATCAGACACCTATAGCAATTTATACCCAGATTAAATAAATTGTACTCCCACATCCTCGTATAGGATTACATTGTACAAGTTTGTTTATAAACAGAAGGGCGCGGGTTTCGCATAAACCCCGTCATTGAAATACAATTTCATTCCTTTCGTTTAAAACCACAAACAGTAGTATTTTGTTCTAGGTGGGTGGTTTGGTATTTCTGAGGATTTCTCTGACACGAGGCACGATTCGCTTCGATGGAGGCAGAAAGCTTAGTCCGCGATTCATCGGACCTTTCACTATTCTAGAGAGGGTCGGTGCAGTTGCTTATAGACTAGACTTGCCACCTGCATTGGAGAAAGTACAGAAGGTGTTTCACGTGTCGCAGTTGAGATGATATGTGGCAGATCCTAGTCATGTATTGGATCACTCGGAGATAGAGGTGGGCCCTACTCTTAGCTATCCAGAGTAGCCAGTTAAGATTCTAGATCGGAGAGAGAAGGTGCTGAGGAACCAGACTATTCCTTTGGTGTGCGTCGCATGGGGGCATCACTCTCCGGGGCAGTCTACCTGGGAGAGAGAGGATGAAATGCGAGAGCGTTATCCATATTTGTTTGTGCCTTGAGGTATGTTACTTCCTAGTTATGTTCTGTTCATTGTTATGTTCTTTCATAGTTAGTTATCATTCTTTAGTTTTGTTCTGTTATTTTCTGGGGGTAGTTTTCGTCTTTGAATTTCGAGGACGAAATTATTTTAAGGAGGGTAGACTTGTCACTACCACATTTTATAGGAAATAATATTTTAGTAATTTTCTATTTAATTAATTATTGTGCTTGATAAATAATTATTTGTTGTATTATTTATTTGTTGTTAGATATTAGTTATTTAATTTGGACTTGTGTTAGTGGACCTAACTAGTTTAGTTTGGACCCATAGACCAACATGAATTAATTAGTTAGACTTAGCCCATTTAGAAAGCCCATTGTTAAGGAGATGGATTAAATTAATTAAATCATTGGACTAGAAGCTTCCTTCCTTAATTATTTCTTTATGAGAGGCCCCAAGGGGTATAATGGACATTACATGATTACTTGAGGGAGGGGAATAGGGGCCGGCCTATTTAAAAAGAGGGAGAAAATTCTCTCTCCTCTTTTTCATTCCAAATCTAGATCTAGAATTTCCCACTACAAAATTTCCTTCATTCCTATTTTATTTCCCTACCAAATTCATTCAAATTCCTTCCCAAATCACCATTAGAGACTTGAAAAGCAAGGATCTAGAAGGAGAAAGCAAGGATCTACAAAGAGGAGCAAGTATCTACAATTTGGAAGCAATTTTATCTCAATTGGAGGTTTCATTGGGAATCCATCTCCCAATAGGTATAATTCAGTTTCTTTCCTTAAAATAGCTTCTAAATATGATATTTAATAATAGAAAATTAACCCATATGTATGTACTACCCATAGGATTTGGTTTTGTGTTTATAGGAGGCCTATTGAGAAAATTATGGTACTTTTTGTGTCAATTTTGGGGGAATTCCGAGATTGACATTTGTTGTGTGTGTCAATTGATCCTATAGATTAATTTAGCATGTGTTTTTGTGTTTGGGGCTAGTGTCGTGTCCACAATTGGGTCCGTGTAGGTCGTATCCCAATAATTTGGTGATACGTGTTATTTTGGAGTTTTTTTCTCCCACACGGGACTTTGTACATGTCGTATTTTGACACTGACACATAGATCTATATTTGACACTTTGTTTTGTTCATAAATGATATATGTGACTTATTTGTGTCCTTCGGGGTATAATTGTATGTGTGGTGGACTCGTGTCACATGCGTATCCTAGATCTAGTGGGATACGGTGTGATACTCTCCATTTGTTGTGTATTTATGTGTAGATCTAATTATTGTGCTTTTAATTCTTGAATTATAATTGTGTACGTATATATAGATATTATATATATATATATATTATAGTGTATTTATTATAGTGATTATTGTATCATAGATCTATATACTATATATGTACTAATAGAATATATATATGTATATATATATATATATGTATTTATATATATATGTATATATATATGTACTGATATTGAGATAATATACTATTATTGCTATATTCCTTATTTGTATAATATTAGTATTTATTTAATTATTATATATGAAGGTAATTATTATATCAAGGTATTGAGTATTACCTTGTGGAAACCAAGGTAAGTAGGATACTCAAGATACGGGGTTTGGGTATCAAGATTATGATTTTGTTGAGATACCAAGTTGGTTCAAAACTATAGTACCTATTTGATATGTAAATTAATATTCTATATTATTATACATAATTGTTTGATATATATGTATTGTGATGTTTACATTGGAATTTACGTATCCGGAGATACGGTATCCTAATATTTTAGGATGTGGTTTTATGACTTAGATTTTAATATCTTGACCCAAGATTTTTGTACTAGATTTGTGCAACCTATAAATAGATAGTTGACCTTGGTTTGACCATAGTTGACCATCGTTGACCATAGTTGACTTAGAGTTGACCATAGTTGACTTTTGACTTAGAATTGACTTATTGACCTAGAAGTTGACTAGTTTAACTTATTCTCTTTTTGGAACCTTGTATTGATGTTGTATTCCATATCTAGGTCTTCGAAGCACCGAGTTAGACATTTGTGAGACTATTCTTTGGACTTCAGGCGAGTACATTCTCTGATAGTTTCTCATTTATGATATCCTCTATGTTTATTGTATCTAGTATAGATATCCATGTTCTCTTGACACTATGGTTACACGGATTGGTATATCCAGATCTCGTCATGAGATGTTATTCCTTGGTATATGGTGTATATGGTGTAAGTATTGTTTCATTGGTTATCTTGTACATGTACAGACACTGATTCTCGGGAAGAGTCGCTATCTTCTAAGGGAATCAAGTACTGATTACCGAATAGTGTTGATCATACACCGCACATATGATTAGCCAAGCCGTATTGCATCTTGCCCAAGCCGATCACATTTTAAGCTAGTATTCACACACTTAGTCATTAGTATTCTTGTTTTATTAGCATATTATTCATTATTGTATTTATTCCAGTATTCTTTATTGTATATATCTCTTGTATCTATTGTGCATCTTGTTTATCCACAGCTATTTACCGTTATATAGTTTTTATCATTGATTAGAACTGCTGTTAGAGATGTACTCTACTCCTTTCCTGACTGGATATATTTTTCCAGATGACACTGAGGAGTGGTAACCTACCTATTATGGACCCCAGGATGTTCTAGATTTAGATTCTGACACCCTGGCTCAGGAGGGACTGATCCCAACTGAGACAGTTGACCCAAGAGTTGTAGCTTTGTAGTATTCTTTTGTACTGGATTTGTCTCCCACTATTCTCTGTACTTCTTCAGACTCATTGATGTATTATTTTAGACTCATGAGTTGTATCGTGACTATTCTATTTTTTATCTGATTCGTGCTCATTTCTATCTTAGTTCTGCGATTGAGTATACTATAATTATTGGTGGTTAATTATATTGTTAGATAGATTATCTAGATAGCGTTCTACCACCGATTCTGTGGCGGAGGCTGGGCATTGTTTTCGATTTGTACCCTTACACCGGGTGCTGGTCGTGACAATTAGACCCATTTTTCTTAATTAATTAAGGAGATTAGATTAGTTTCATGAAGAATTAGAAGTTTTCTAATATAGCCCTCCCTAATTAAATCTCATAACTAACTAGGAGGGGTAACTTAGACTTTACAAATTAATTGGAAAGGAGGAAAGGGGCCGGCCACATGAAGAGGGGGGTCTTTCTCTCTCTCCTCTTTTATTAGTTCATTCATTTTATATCTCCAATTGTGTTCTTCCCCAAATTGAATCATCCATATCCCAAATTCACCTCAATTAACTCTCATTCCCTACCAATTATATCATCTAAGGAGCATTGGAGCTTGGTTAGCAAGGAGAACTTGAAGGAGAAAGAATTGACAAGGAACTTGTGTCCTAATTGTGTCATATTGAGAATTTTATTGGAAATCCATCTCCTAATTGGTAAATCCTGATTTCCCCTATAATTTATACTCTAATTCATGCATTTAAATATTAGAAAATATTTCTTGGCTTATGGCTACCCATAAGAACAAGAACCAGGTTTATAGGATCTTTATTGTGATTTCAACATGGTAATTTGTGTCCATTTTGGAGGAATTCCGATATTGATGCATCATGTAAACCCCTCACCCAAAATTAGACCTACTTGGCATAGATAGAGAAACTAAGGCTAGTTTGAATCCAAATAGAAATAGAACACGATAATTATTTAATTTTGTATTGCTGAGGACATGTAGCGCACCTTACTGTTGCTTCGATAATTGGAGCACTACACTAGCTATTGCCTTCCTACAAATTTTACAACCTTGTCCTAGACATTCCCGCTTACTATTCTGACTCTTGTGTAACTTATAATTATGCTCTCTTGTGCTACATTTTAGTTGCACAATATTCTTCGTGGACGTTTATATTTAATTATATATAATTATGACTTGGTACCCCTGTGCGTTCCAATCAAAATTGGAGACACAATCTTGACCCGTTTTGTGCAACCCAAATTTTGTTAATATTCTACTCTAAGCCCTCTACGTCCATGACCCTTGCGTCCCACCTAATTTTGATCCCATGTACTTATAATTAATTCCAGAACATCTTGCACACTAATTTTAATCAATTAAATCCAATTTCCATCTTTTTGTAATTTTCCAAATTATTGGGCATTTTTATGCAAAAATGCATTGAGGTGTCCACACCATTGGACAATACATGAAGAAACCCAATTTTTCCTTCACATAAAGTTTTTCCATAATTTTTGGAATGTGCAACGCGCACATCGCCCCCTCAATTAAACCTATCCTTGAATTTTAAATAATGCATTTATAGCCCTCCCAAACATCCCCATGTGAGCCTAAGGCCCAACCCAAAAGGATGTTGACCAAAGTCAAACTTGTCTAGGTCAAATTCTGTATGTATAAATAATCCTTTCCTATATTTTTCCCTACATCAAAACTCCAAACCCTATTTCTAGCCGACCACCCCAAATCCCCTACTATTCATCCCCTTCCCTCTTCCTGTGCATCCCCCTCTCCGGTGATCTTCTCCGGCCAACCGACCGGAGACCCCGCCATTCTCCACCCTGCACCCCCGCCATTGACAGTAGCCTGACGAGCCGCAACCACCCCAGTCCTCTCCTCCGTCCCCGACATCACGACCTCCTGCTCGACCACGATGCCTCCGCGTAGCCCCGACCACTGCCCCCACCTCCGCCGTCGACCTCCCTCGCAGGATCCTCTATACCACCATCGCCATTAATGTCACCATCATCACCCCGACCTCTCCCTCTCTTCTCCGACTGCCTTTCTTCCTCACCTGAGCAGCAGCTCTGAGCCACCGGTCTGATCTCCTCGACCCGCTGGCCTTCCCGAGCCGCTGCTCTCCACTGAACCGCCTCGCCGGAGCCGCCTGCATCCCGACCTCGACATCCTCGGTCATCCCCAATGAGACCTGACAGCACCTCCTCCTCTCCCTGAACTCCTTCCCAAGCCTCCGGCCATCCACCATTGCCGTCATCACCACCACCATTAACACCAGCAACACCATCACACCACCAACGCTTCACCACCCCGCTCCCTGCCTCTCCTCCTCCTCAACTATAACCCCGGCCACCTCCTCCCTGTCAGCAGCTCCTCCCCTTCCTGAGCTCCTCCTCCTTGACTTCCTCCTCCCCCTTCGTTGGAGCCTCCGGGTTCCGGTCAGTAATCATCATCAACACCCATCATCATTCTCAACATGAACATCTCATCATCATCACCAACACCAACTCTAATCACTTATTCATTATCCACCTCAGCATCGTCCTCGTCATCGCCATTGTCCACATTATTGTCCTTATCATCGCCATTGTCCACATCATCGTCCTCGTCATCGCCATTATCCACATCATTATCCTCGTCATCACCATCGCCCACATCATCTTCCTCGTCATCACCATCATGTAATCATTATCTCACCTTAATCATCGTCGTATCATCATCAACACCCATCATCCTCACCTCCATCTTAACCCTTATCGTCATCATTGACATCGTCGTCATCATCACCATCGCCATCGTTGTCATCATCGTCGTTAACTTCGTCATCGTCATCCACATCGTTGCCATCATCATCGTCATTATCATCGTTTACCATCATCATCGTCACCGTCATTCCCGTGCGCGTACCCCGAGGATATTAGATTTATCTGCGCGACTTCAGGAGCAGGTTATTGGTGCTACGCAGCTTTCTTGTCAAGAAAATATACATTGCCTTGTTATACTGTTTAAATTCAGTTATATATTTAGTTGCATGTTTATTATTTTAGATTATATAACTGTGCGCATCCGAGAGAGACTCGGGTGCAGTCAACGAATACGTTAGGACTTGTGTCTGACCTAGTGTTTAGTGGACCCCCCTAAAGTTATGGAGTTATTGGTATTACTCTCCAGGCCTTGATACGTATCATTGCACGTCACAGAGTGAGTTCATGTAGGGACGCGTGCCTCATACTCGACTGGCCATCGGTGTGAGCAATACGTGTAACGGTATTTAGCTTAGTTATTTATTTCTATAGAGACTTGCATTATAGTACGGGATGTCCACGTCGTGTTCATGACTTGTATATCTTTATTTGGCGGGGAGGACGACTAGTAGGCGTATGGGACACCCACTTACTTTATTCAGATGTCACACTCGACAGAGTGATATGGACGTTATATACTATGCAGATGCCACACTCTTCGGGGTGATATGGACGTTATATTATTCAGATGACACACTCTTCGGGGTGATATGGACGTTATATTATACAGATGTCATGCTCTTCGGAGATGGACGTTATACAGTGCCCTTGTATGGGGGCATATGTGGCATATACTAGCCAGTCATGACGATTGGTGAATTATGTCAGCATATGTGTAGCTTACACTTCCCATACGTACCAATATTGTCCTGAAAATTGCATTCACTTAGATAGTTAGCACACCCCTTTTATTTATTCATATTTACTTTATGGCATGCTTTTATGTATCTTGTTATGTCCCTCTAAGGACCTGGTCCCTTTCCAGGTGTAGATGTTCATGAGTATTCGCAGGAGCGCAGATCCGGACTGGCTACTTATATTTCGATGAGTTCTTCCCTTCGTACCTCGTGATTGTTAGAGGTTGTACTTATATTGTATTTATCTTGTTTATTCTATATTCTAGTTCGGCAGTGGATTTGTTTCCATCCGACTGTCAGCTGGAGATGCTTTATATCGAGATCTAGGTTCATAGATATTGGTTCTTTATTTATATATGATTTACGTAGATGAGATTTAGATGATACCTTGTGACTTGTGATAGTTTTACCACTTATGAATTATTATTCATTATACAGAGTACGCATGAGTTATGGTTTCCATATATTAGAGTTACCATATACATGCGGCTGGCATGCTTACGTGTCCTACGTATTTTTGAGACTGGGGCGTTACATGTTTTTAGTGGTGGCCCATGTAGGTCAAGAGCATATTGTCTCGGTTACGTTACTGTACCGAGCAAGCCTACACCTAGGATTATAGTATAGGATCTCATCCACATTTGACTATGATTCACCTCCCTCCTGATCTGTTCTATTTATAGCTACATCCTGCTTGATTCATGTGCTTCCCTAATAGTTCCCTGAGTATAGCCTTCTCCTAGAATATAGAAGTCCTGTTGCTAGATGAAAAAGTAGGGTAACCTTCTTATTAAGAGTACAACTAGGATAATGACACATCACTAAGTTAGAATACTTAATGAACCCTAGCATCCCTTACCTATAGAATAATTTACCATTATCCCTTGATATGTTTATGATTGACTTGAGAGTAGTATAAACACTACTAGAGCTATATAGAGATTTGACCATAATGTTTGACCCTAGTATTGAGGAACCAATAGAAATCTGAGATCGAATATTAGGACTGAACCTAATTTTTATAGTGAGATAGTATTAGAGAACTATAAATATAGATCATTGTCTTGATATTAGCAGACAGTACCCTAGGAAGCCAAGAGGAACGAATATAACATTTTTCTCGATCAAACCTTGAACACAGAGAAAAGCTCACCACCTTCCCCTTAGAAACCATGACCTCATCTAGAGTCTTTCTACTTTTAATTTTATATCTTGTTCTCTGCAACCTTAGCGCTATCTATTAGTGAAACGACTAAAATTTTTTCGTCATCCTTCAAATTTGTGTCACATAACTCTTATGATTGTAGGCCAAGTGATTTTATTTCATATTAGGATATATAGTTTGCTAGGATTATAGTTGTTACTCTTGAATTTTGAATTATGTGATCGGTAGTTGGAATTTGATAGTTTAAGTTATTCTTGTAGATTATGACCTAATGATTATCCCTTAGTTTTAAATTACGTAACTTGTACCACACCTCGATATGAGTTATACTTCCCTTTTTTCCGTTGGAGGCCATTAACGCTTCCATTCTTAATGTTAACCCTTCTGTTCTATGAGCACTATGATTAAGACTTAAGATGACCATGACCTATATAATGTAAGAGGATACCCTAATAAGTACCAAGACCTCTTCTCGTAAAACTTAATAGGAGTTTCTATATTATCCTTAAGGCATTACCGTATTAATTTATTATTTTAAGTTGGATAGTATACCTCAGCACATAGTATCACATAGTCCTATCGACCCATTGATGAAGTGTAAAGGAATGACACAACTTTAGACTTGCATAAGAAGATGTTGTTTATTCAAACAATAGAACTTAGAGGCCCATACCCCTATTTGGTCGACTAGCAACTTAGACAAGGAGTTAGTATGACAACTGTAGAGTCTTATCTTTTGTGACCTTGAATTATGGTGTACCTTCTCTCATCATAATCTAGCGTACTTATATTTTCTGTACTACCTCAACTTATGTTGCTATTTTATAGCCTAGTTTTGCAAGCTTATTCTTTTATCGAGCTTGTTCATGATATATATGTTATTGGGGACGCCTACTAATACATTGTCTAATCAGAATCAGCATATTAAGGTCTAGCTAACCTTAGTACATTAGGTTCGCCCTTCGTAATACTACTTTACGTGGATTGAGATATATAGTTGACTAGTGGACGAATATACTTTCCCTCTAGATATGTCTGAGCATATCGTATCGGTTACATAACTGTACTGACACGTACATGCGAATAAGAAACTATCAAATAGGATTTCAATCCATAACTGCCTTGACAAATTCCCATTTAAATTCTTTAAATGCCTTGATTCCCACACTTCTATTCTATTACCTTTCCCTTGAATCTTTATTATTGCTTTCCGTCTTTCCTTATTTCGGAAAGACGAAACCTCGTGCTTGGTATATGTTGATACACTGATAAGTACTAGATATACACCATAGGCCAATCCTATTACTAGATGACTGCCTTTTATAACTGATCAAGGGTATATCATAGGTGATATATTTGGTATTTAAATTTTTGAGGATTTAGTAACATGATTAAGTAAATTTGAGGACTAAGATTTCTTAAATGTAAGAGCCTTATGTGATAGATGGATAAATTCTAAGTTGGGTAGTAGTTGCATTGTCAACTTGAGAGGAATTTCTTTTAGATTGTGATCAAGTAAAATTAGATTGAGAGGTTTAAGTCACTTAATTTTTTTTGAATTTTGGAAGAATGATTAAGATGATGAGGATCAATGAATTTCAAAAACCGGGATATGACGAACCAAATATTTATACTTTGAGCACTTAATTTAAATTTGGAGTATTGAAGGTTGAATCATCGACTTAAATCGGGAGAAAAATAAAATAGAACTCTAAATATGAATATGGTAGGATTGAATTCCAAATTCGATGATTTGAATTAAGAATTAAATTTTTGATGGTTGGATCACCTATTTGAAATATTGAGGATGTAAATTGAAAGTAAAATCTGAAGAGTACGGAATTCACAAGTTGAAAATAGAAATAAAATGTGGTTATAATCATATTTTTAGAGGAGATTATGATAATTGGAGATTGCGATACAAAATTTTAATGTGGGATGTCATATAGAATTGAATTAGATTGGATGTGGATTATTTAATTTGAAAAATTGAGAAGATAGTGTGAGGGGTTGAAGTTTGAATTAAACAATGGTTAATCTAATTTAAAAGTGATTGCGATGGATTTAAATAAGTTTTTAAATTTTTAGAAGAGATCGCGATTGACTTTCCTTATGTACGTAAAGAATTAACTAATTATGCCTTATTTTAATTTCGAGGATGAAATTATTTTAAGTTGGGTAGATTGTAAACCCCCTTACCCAAAATTAGACCTACTTGGCATAGATAGAGAAACTAAGGCTACTTTGAATCCAAATAGAAATAGAACACGGTAATTATTTAATTTTGTATTGCTTTGGACACGTAGCGCACCTTACTGTTGCTTCGATAATTGGAGCACTACACTAGCCATTGCCTTCCTACAAATTTCACAACCTTGTCCTAGACATGCCCGCTTACTATTCTGACCCTTGTGTAACTTATAATTATGCTCTCTTGTGCTACATTTTAGTCGCACAATATTCGTCATGGACGTTTATATTTAATTCTATATAATTATGACTTGGTACCCCTGTGCGTTCCAATCGAAATTGGAGACACAATCTTAACCCGTTTTGTGCAACCCGAATTTTGTTAATATTCTACTCTAAGCCCTCTACGTCCATGACCCTTGCGTCCCACCTAATTTTGATCCCATGTACTTATAATTAATTCCAGAACATCTTGCGCACTAATTTTAATCAATTAAATCCAATTTCCATCTTTGTGCATTTTCCTAATTGTTGGACATTTTTATGCAAAAATGCATTGAGGTGTCCACACTATTGGACAATCATGAAGAAATCCAATTTTTTATATATTGGAGTTATGGTTTCCATATATTGGAGTTACCATATACATGCGGCTGGCATGCTTACGTGTCCTAGTCCTACATTTTTTTGGGACTGGGGCGTTACACATCAAGTGTGTGTTATGAGATCAATTAGATCTAATTTTACTTAGATTGATGATATGGGACTAGATACGTGTCCATAATTGGACACGAGTTGAGCATATCATAGTATTTTGTGATACGGTATGATATGGGGTTCATTTTTGGTGATTTGTGTAATTCCTCTTCAAATTCCTTTGTAGCAAGTTACTTTAGTTGTATTATGATGCTTATGATATGTATGTATAGTAGTTGTGGAGAATTATGAGTTTTGGTATCTCATTTGAATGTGTATCATGGAATTCCTAATAGTGCACTAGGTGTTTGTAATATTGTTCATTGGGTATTAGTATATTTTATATAATTTGTGTATACATATATATATATATATATATATATATATATATATATATATATATATATATATATATATATATATATATATGGATACTTATATATTTATATATGTATGTTACTTGTTGTTGAGTGTGGTGGTGGAGGTGATTTGGATTTGATAAGAGTGAAGACGAGAGGAGGGGCGTGTATGTGTGTTAGTACAAGCAGTGAGTGAACTATATTTATTGTGCGCGGTGTTCACAGTGTGTATGTATGTGTTTGTGAAGGAATATTGGTAGCAACAACTGGTATGAGGCAACTACAGGTTAACAATAGGTCGTGTGTGTCTATGTGGTGAAGTGTCTTGGTAGTGCAGGTATGCTCGGGTTACTTGCTGCCACTGTAACATATTATATTTAGTTATTTTTGTTGTTGATGTTGGTGTGAATATCAGTGAAGGGGGGATATCGGGTTAGCAACACAAGTAATAGCAGTAGCAATATTGAGATATAAGGGGGTGCTCAGTGATCGAGCAAGTGAAGGAGTACTAGCAGCAGCACAACGCATAAAAGTAGCAATATTGAGATGTAAGGAGGGTGCTCTATGATCGGGCAAGGGAAGGAGTACAAGCAGAAGCATATAAAGCAAGTACCAGCATCAACTGAAGGATAAAGCAACAGCAACAATACCTGCTCCTCAACGCAGCAGGTAGAGAGTAGAGTGATAGAAGTTAATGTATTCGAATTCTATTTAGTATTAGATACCTGTTATTTAGCAATTAGTGTTATCAGTTGTGTATATTAGTTAGAGTTAAGTTATAGTTAGCAGTTTGTATATAGTCTAAAGATAAGTTAAGTTATATGTTAGTACATTAGTGTATCAGTTAGTATAAGTATCAGTTGTAAGTTATGTTAAGGTATCAGTTGTTAGTATAGTGTATATATGATATCAGCTAGTATAGTGGCAGTTAGTGCATATTAGATATAGTTAGTATATGTTAAGGTATTGGTCCTATCTTTAGATGTTGGTATCAGGTATCAAGAGGGTAGTTAGATAAAGGTACAAAGATGGCTTAAAGCCAAGGTAATCGATACTAAGTTAGTGTTAGCTAAAGGATAGCTAGTGTTATATATATATATATATATATATATATATATATATATATATATATATATATATATATATATATATATATATATACATTCTATGTATTGATACTTAGTAGATTCTCTAGTATCCTGTAATAGCTAGTATAGCCTAGATAAGCAGTGTATAGACCCAATAACCTAGATATAAATTCATACAAACTAGAAATAGCTAGTTGAACCTAAAAGTCAACATTTGGCCAAGTTTAACCTAGTTGGAGTAGTGTGTACTATTATTGACCTAGATAAAGGACCGTAAGGAAACTAAAGAGGGGGGGGGGTGAATAGAGTACAGCAGAATAATCTACCCAATTTAAGATTATCAGAATGAAGAAAGTTGCTAACTAACAGTTACATAAAGACAATGAAGTAAAGTGGAGAGAGAAAGCAAACGCAAATACCAAGATATATATTGGTTTCCCTCTGAGAGGACTAGTCCAGTCCCGATAAATCAAGCTCAGAGTTTTATAAACTATAATCACCAGTAGTGAATCACAAGATTTGATCCGAACGCTTGCCACTTCTTTACACCACGAGGTTTGATCCTAAGTCTCGCAACTTCACAGCTAGAGAGAGAGAAACTGATAGAGCCAAGCTCTTTACAACTCTGTAGACTTCTAAACCGAGACCGCACTTGTACTTGGAAAGCTAGGGAGTTGCTCTTGGAGATGGAAAAGTTAAGGCTCGGATGTTTGCTCATAATAGGATAGAAGGATTAAGAATGGTTGAGTGAGTAGGAATGTAGAAATCCAATCTTATTTATAGTATATTGGCAAAATGAATTCGGTCAGAATTCGGATGGGGTTTATTCAAAATTTTGAACGTTGGGACAGGAAATTAGGGATATTACTACTGTGCTAATTTCAAACCAAAGGGGTAACCGAGTTCGGTCTGAGTTCGGCATGAATTTAGCCCAAGTTCGGTTTTAAAGTATG
Organism: Iris macrosiphon; assembly: GCA_036927795.1. Lineage (NCBI taxonomy): Eukaryota > Viridiplantae > Streptophyta > Magnoliopsida > Asparagales > Iridaceae > Iris > Iris macrosiphon. The sequence goes on from JAYESA010000001.1 coordinate 123,446,113, forward strand.
GTAGACTTTGTTAATGAATGTGGCCTGATTTGGTAGATATGTTCGTTGGTTTACTTGAGTAGACTAGGTATCTAGGTATAAGTACTTTGATTTGCCAGTGCGACTCAGCTTACATCAATCCTAGACTCAAATAAATAAAAGATTATATTTTTATAGATGCAATACATAGAACATATAATAACAGTGTTGAGGCTTTAGATCGCGACATATCATTGCATGGTTTAGCTAACTATCAAAATCAAGTTGACTGAGACCGGATGGGCCAAATATCTCCCCTATTTTGATAATTGACAAACTATGAATGATACTGCAAGTCTTTGCTATACATGGTACCCCCGTAACTGTGGAGCAGTTGACATGCGGAAGGCAACGTTTATCAAGTATCATCTTGTAAGCTAGTATCATGTATGTCTTTCTCCCCCGTTGTCATTTGATCGAAATGGCATGCTCCCCCAAAATAGGTGAGGTGGCAAGAAAACAAGAGACTAAAGTGTATACAGGATAACATATAATGGCCATAAAAAATTGCTTTAAACTTTATTCATTTGAAAAAAATACAAAAGTAGATGTGTAGTATAAACATCATAGTAGAGCAATTAAAAGTAAACTTTTTTTAAACATTCAAATCCATTGAGTAACTAGTTGTCATTTTCTTCATCTTCATCATCAGGTTCAACTATTCTGTTAGGATCAAAGAAGGCATTAGCTGGATCCAAATATCGCTGAACATAGGGGTGATCAATGTGAAAATCTTGTTGATTTGGATTCCGTATAATTGGTAAAGGTCCGACTGGGTGCTTCGATAGGGTGTATTGGATGTCTATCAAGGTATTATAAAGAGCCTGAGTCTGAAGAGTTTAGCGATGATCAGTAGCATGATTGCGTATATCTTCTTTGTGGAAGCGATCATACAACAGATTGAAAATAGACTTTAAGGTTTCAGTTGTTCAACAACAGGAGGGACGGAATCAGCAGGATGTGAGTTGGAGTTTGATGATGAGTTACATCGTAGAAGCATAGATGGATCAATTCTCCGAACTCTATTGAGGGATAAAGGTTCCTCAAGATATGGATATGTATCCAATAGAATATTGAAATAGCTAAAAATGGTTGGCAAGTACATGACGTAGAGTAGTGGACGCCATTTCTTGCAACATTGAACCATTTGATATAAGAAGGTTAGTGGAACATTGAAGTTAATGACGAAATACAAGTGGTATAAAGTTGATATTTCTATATAAGAGACCTCATCAAAGTAAGTCTTCTAAGGAAAAAAAAGTTGAAAAGATAATACGATGCATTTCAAAGAAGTGACCATTCAAATATCTAGCATAAAATTTTTCAGTGGACATTTGAGAGGATGACAAAGGATATTTTTGAAAGAGTCTCGAGTTAAGCCATGGTCTAATTGAACTTGAGTGATATTGACAAGGGTTTGTCCATCAGTGAGAATGCGTAGGATTTTGCCCAAGTCGTCTGCATTGAATTCAATTGGGATGCCACGAACTCTAGATAAAATAGTATTACGTTTATATATTAAGTTACAATAGAACATTTGAATAACATTGGTTTAAATATTGGTACGGGTCGTAACAAGTTCTTCAAGTTGAAGTTTTTGAAGAATAAGTAGATAGTCAATGTGTTGGGAGAAAAAATCAATAGGATGGCCAAGACAAATGTGCTTCTTAGAGAAGTCATTAAACCAATCATTTAAAATTTTGAGGCATCGAAAAGTGAAACCGTTGAATTCTCCTATGTTTGGCATAATGGGACAGAAAAGAGAGTCGAAAAAGGGATCTAATTTTTTTTTAGGGGCCATTGGGAAAGGATGTAAGAAGAAAAACAAAGTTTATATGTGGAGGAGGGGATATTTTTCGTTGGTTTGAATGAATGAACCACAACAGGATGTATAAATAGAGTAGCAGAAACCAAAATTAGGAAAAAGATTATTGACATAGCATATTCTGGAATTAAACTAACCGAGTTCGGTCCGAGCTCGGCCCGAGTTTGGCACGAATTCTGTGTACGTTTATTTTTAGAATCTCAATATAACTTTAATCAATATTATGTCTTTCTTGACTTGATATAAATATAGAATAATAAGTGCTGAATTTAAATCGTATATTTTTAAGAGTTTAAATCATCTCGGAGTAGCTGTACGGGCCAGATCCCAGCTAGCGGTGGTTCGAAGATACTTAAATATCGTATCGCTTAAGGTTATTTACACATTTTTGAAAGAAGGGACCTTTCGGATTGTATCCAAAAAAGTTTAGAACTTTTGAAAAATGTGACAAAATATTTGTAAAGCATCTTATGATTCTTTTTATTTTATCAAAATCCAAATAACCTAATTTTTGACGGATAAAGTTAAATCGATCTTCAACTAATGGTTTAGTAAAGATGTCTGCTAATTGATGTTCCGTATCCATATATTCCAAATAAATATCTCCGTGTAATTGATGATCCCTTAAAAAATAATGTCAGATTTCTATGTGCATAGTGCGTGAATGGCATACTGGATTTTTGGTGAGATTAATGGTGCAAGTGTTATCACAGAGAATAGGAATATTCTTATAGTGCAGATTAAAGTTGTCTAGGGTTTGCTTCATCCATAAAATTTGAGCACAACAACATCCTGCGGCGATATACTCAGCCTCAGTTGTTGATAATGCAACAAAATTTAGTTTTTTGCTAAACCAGGAGACTAGAGACTTTCCTAGGAAATGATAGGTGTCGCTGGTGCTTTTTCGATCGACTTCGAATCTAGCAAAGTCAACATCCGAGTAACCAGCAAGGTCCAAGGATGTGGTTTTGGTATACCATAAGCCTGCGAAAAAAGTCTCTTTATGGTATCTAAAGATACGGTTAACTGCGCACATATGTGATTCCATAGGATTAGCCTGATATCTAAAACATAAGCATATAGCAAACATAATATCTGGGCGACTAGCAGTTAGATATAACAAATTACCAAGCATATCTCGATACTTACGTATGTCTATTGGTTTACTACTTTTATCAAGGTCAAGCTAGTGGATGTTGCTATTGGAGTTCTGATAGGCTTTGCATTATCCATGTCGAACTTTTTGAGCAAATCCTTCGTGTACTTAACCTGATAGATAAAGTTTCCTTGTGAATCTTGCTTGATTTACAATCCTTGGAAGAATGTCAGTTCTCCCATCATGCTCATCTCAAATTTACTCTGCATACACTTAGCAAACTCATTACATAACATCTCATTAGTGGATCCAAATATGATATCATCAACATATATTTGCACTAATAATAAAGAATCAGCAGAAGATTTTTCCTTTTGAAAAATTATTTCCAAGTAGAAAGAATGACGTTCATACTAAGCACGTGGGGCTTGTTTGAGTCCATATAGAGCCTTTCATAGCTTGAATACGTGGTCAGGATGTTTGAAATCTTCAAAACCAGGGGGTTGTTTGACAAAAATATCTTTTTTGATAACTCCATTTAGATAGGCACATTTAACGTCCATTTAAAAAAGTTTAAAGTTATAAAAACTAGCAAAAGTGCAAAGCATTCAGATAGATTCAAGCCTAGCAACAGATGCATAGGTCTCATCGTAGTCAATACCTTCCTCTTGATTGTAACCTTGAGCTACGAGATGTGCTTTGTTACGTGTAACTGAACCATCATCATTTAATTTATTATGAAAAACCCATTTAGTACCAATGATCGGATAATCATTAAGTTTAGGAACGAGTTCCCAAACTTGATTACGTTCAAATTGGTTAAGTTCCTCTTGCATAGCAGAAATCCAAAATTTATCAACAAAAGCTTCAACATTATTTTTAGGTTCTATTTGAGAAATAAAAGCAACATTTGCAATGGTATCTCTATATAAGGAACATGTACTTACACCTTTCGGTACATCACCTATTACCAAGCCCTCAGGATGATCTGTGGAGAATATTAGTCTCCTTGGCAGACTTTCCAGATGACTTGCATTGTTTGTATCTTCAGATGTCTTGTTGGTTGCGGGTTGACTACCTTCATCATCGCTGTCGTTTAGTACTTGAGTGTTGTGTTCATCAAATGTAACTTTGATTGATTCTTCAATAGTCAATGAGTTTTTGTTGAATACCTTGAATCCTTTACTTTTGGTGGCATAACCTAGAAAAATACCTTCATCAGCCTTGGAGTCAAACTTTTCTAAGTTATCTTTCGTATTGAGAATAAAATATTTGCAGCCAAAAACTTTAAAGTAACTAATTGTGGGGATTCTACCAAACCAAAGTTCATAGGGGATTTATTCGATATAGGTCGAATAAGCACCCTATTTAAAATATGGCATGAAGTACTTACAGCTTCAGCCCAAAAGTATTTCAGAAGGTTATACTGATTTAACATAACTCTAGCCATATCGCCAAGAGTTCTATTCTTCCGCTCCACGATACCATTTTGTTGATGAGTTCTAGGACAAGAAAATTCATGAGAAAAACTATTTTTATTGCAAAATCTTTTGAAATCACTATTTTTGAATTCGCCTCCATGATCACTTCGGCTACGAGTAATCATGAAACACTTTTCGTTTTGAACATTTTTGCAAAAAGTGACAAATTCAGAGAATGCATTATTTTTGTTTGCAAGAAAATAAACCCATGTGTATCTAGAAAAATTATCAATAATAACATAAGCATAAAGCTTACCGCCAAGATTGGTGACTCTATTGGGTCCAGACAAGTCCATATGCAAGAGTTGTAGAGGCCTAGAGGTACTTACATAGTTGATTGATTTAAAGGAAGATTTAGTAGCTTTATTCTTTTCACAGTCAGCACATAACATATCTTTTTTTGAAAGTAATCTCTGGTATGCCTCTTACGAGCTTCTTTGTGGATAGTCTTGCAATCGTGTCCATATTTACGTGTCCTAGACGCATATGCCATAACCAACTATCATCTTTGTTGGCGTATAGACATTTGCCTGCATTATTAGTATCTTTTGCAAGTTAGAAAAAATATATATTATCTTCCCTGATCCCTTCAAAGATAACCTTACCTCTGGATCTTTTATAAATAGAGTATTTATTTTTAATCAAGTTAATACCATAACCATGGTCAGCTAGATGACTGATGCTGAGTAGGATATATTTTAATTTTGTTACTAGACAAACGTCTTTAATGACAGGATAGGGAGGAATACCTATATTACCATTACCAATAATATATCCTCTGATGTTATTGTCGAAGAAGATATAACCTTCTTTCTTCATTGATAGTGTTGCAAACAGGTTAGCATCATCAGTCCTATGTCCTGAGCAACCACTATCGTGAATCCACTTGCTTCTAGCATGAGAGGGTTGGCCTACCTACAAAATGAATTGTAGATGTAACCCTTGGTACCCATTTTTTTGAGGGTGATATTATGTTAGTTTTTGGTACCCATGCATAAACATTTATATCTACTAACTTTATTGTTTTACATAATCTAGATATATGTTATTTCTTACCACAGTAGTGACATATAGCTGTGTGGTTGGTGCTTGGTGCAGCATGATAGATATAATTGTGTGAAGCAGTTCTTTGTAGTCTATGTGGATAGAATGCATGATTGTGTGGGACATTTCTTTGTGGTCTTCGTGAATATCTATAATAGAATGCATGATTATGTTTAGTTCTATGTGTATAATGTGTTCTGAACATATTATTGCATGAACTGTTATGCATGTAAGTAGGAGCGTAGCTGTGAGTGTTTGTTTGTCTTGCTATGTGTCTCGTGTTAGGTTGGGTGGAGGTTTGTTCAATTTGTTTACCCAATCTAATCTCTAATCTTTTAGAGGTAGCATATACTTATCATATTTAGCAGTGAGAGCATTTATTCTACGTGCAGCAATAGAATACTTCTTCTTTTCAGATTCGAGTTCTTCCTTAAGTTTAGCGTTCTCCTGAGAGTTTTTGTCAAGAATGGCAAGTGCTTGGTGGAAGTTAAGCTTAAGTCTAGAATTCTCGTCTGAATCGTTAGAGGTATCCTTTACTTTACTTAGTTGAGACGTTAGTCTTTCTATTTCAGTCTGACATTCTTGAACATCTTTCTTAGCATGCTTGTACTTATTTCTAAGTTTCCTAAAAATCATCAAGAATATCACTAAAAGCATTACCTAATTCATCTAAAGTAAAATTATCATAAGAGTTTTTATCTGTTACCTGATCAGCTAACGCCATGAAGCTTAGGTTTGCTTCTTATCGAGGATTCTCTTCTTCGGATTCACTAGCTTCACTTTTATGCCAGATACTAGTGTTTGCATATTTTCATGATGATGTTCTTCTGGATGAATGATTATGGCAATTTCCTTTTCTTAGGGTTGGACAATCTTTCTTTATATGCCCTATCTTTTTACAGTTGTAGCATATAGGCTCTTCATCACTATTGTCAGTAGGCTCCTTCTTCTTTGATCTCTCAAGCTTTAGAAATTTCTGGAAGTTTCTAGTGATCAGGACAACTTCCTCATCTTGAGACTCATCGTCGTCGGAGTTATAGTTGGAGACCTTTTGTGATGTGCCTTAAGAGCGATTATCTTCTCATTTGGAGTGGGTTATTCAAATTCCTTGAGATCCAGCTCGTGAGTCATCAACTTGCCCATGAGTGTCTCGAGGGTCATCATGGTAAGAACATTCCCTTCAATGATTGTAGTAGCCTTGGGATTCTAATTCTTGGTGAGTCCCTTGAGTACCTTGCGAATCTTCTCATGATGGTTGTACTCTTTGCCAAGTGATAGTAGAGGATTGACAATGTCGAGGAATCATGTGAACATTTGAGTGATCGTCTCATTTTGATTTATCTTGAATGCTTCATACTCTTGTATTAGATGACTTATTTTTGATTCCTTCACTTAAGAGGTTCCTTCATGAGTGACCTCAAGAAGTTTTTATACTTCGTGCGAAGTTTCGCAAGTGGAGACCCTGTTAAATTCAATTCTATCTACAGGAAAAAATATAGCGTTAATAGCTTTAGCATCAAGACTAGCTTGTTTTTTTATGTCTGTGTACTTATCATGAGGTTTCTCTATAAGGTTACCATCTATGACTATTCTAGTTGGCTTCTTGTATCCTTCTACTACTACAACCCAAAGGTCAAAATCAAGTGACTTTAGGTAGAAACTCATACATGTCTTCCAGTATGTGTAGTTAGTATCATCAAATAGGGGTGCCCTATTTGTGGACTGGCCTTCACCATTGTTGGTGTGGATAGATCTAACAGTTACCAAAAGTCTCTTAGGATGTTAAGACAAATATCAAGAGAACTTGCTCTGATACCAATTAAAGGAGCAATTAGGATCAAAAACTAAATAAGAGACTACATGCTCTGATACTAATTGAAGGACCGTAAGGCAACTCTAGAGGAAGGGTGAATAGAGCGTAGAGGAATAATCTATCCAATTTAAGATTATTAGAATGAAGGCAGTTGCTAACTAATAGTGTATATAAAGACTGAAGTAAAAAAGTAAAATAGGGAAAGAAAGCAAACACAAACACCAAGATGTATACTTATTTCCCTCTGAGAGGACTAGTCCAGTCCCGAGAACTCAAGCTCAAAAATCAGGGATGTTACTACTGTGCTAATTTTATACCAAAAGGGTAACTTAGTTCGGTCCGAGTTCAACATGAATTTGGTCCGAGTTCGGTTTTAAAGTATGGTAGACTTTGTTAATGAATGTGGTCTAATTTGGTGGATAGGTTGATTGGTTTATTTGAGTGGACTATGTATCTAGGTATATGTACTTTGATTTGCCAGTGTGACTCAGCTTACATCAATTCTAGACTCAAATAAATAAAATATTATATTTGAATAGACGCAATACAGACGACATATAATAGCAGTGTTGAGGCTTCAGATCGCGACATATCATTGAATGGTTTAGTTAACTTTCAAAATCAAGTTGACTGAGACTGGATGGGCCAATACTAGAAAGGATATATTTGAGCATTTTTACTTATTTCTCATTCATTACACCGAACTGACATAATATTTTCTATTTAGGTGTATGTGACACCAGCTCGGATACCGACTCATACTTGTTGCTCAAGACTACAAGCGAGTACATTCTCTGATAGTTTTCTTATTTGATAGCCTTTATGTTTCATGTATTTAGTATTGAGATATTTGATTTCTGACACGATGATTACACGAATTGTTATACGTTGATCTTGATCATGAGATTGTAGTGCTCCGTTCCCCCCTATTCGGAAGCGCAGCTAAGAAATACTTGGTATCGTTCTATCGGGACTGATTGAGTCAAGTTTCTTTCCTCGTTATGGATTGGTTTTTTCGAAATTAGGTCCTACATTCAGTGGATCGTGCCTCAAGGGTGGACTCGACGGCAGAGTCGAGAGGGGCCTTTCTGTTGCACTGGTTTCTTTGCCCATTTTCGATGCCGCTTGGTTGCTTTCTTGTTAGTTTTATGACTAGCATTTTCTTGAACGATTTTGATGGATTTTATTGTCTTCATTCATTGAATTTTTTATTTTATATTGAACCCTTGGAGACCGAGGTAGGAGATATTGATCATCTGTTGGTGTGTGCAGGTGATCGCGCAGGCGACGCGCAAGCGGATTCTTGAAGATCTTTCCTTTCTCTTCCCCGATTCACCAACTATGTGAGTGGCCTTACTCTTGAATTGCGCCCTTCTTCCAAGTCTCCATTCCTAATAATTTGACTAGTTTGTGCATTCCGATCAACGATAACAAAAGAATAAAATTGAGTCAAGATAAAAGAAGAAGTAGACATGAAATACTTAATATTTGTCACATAAATTTATATACGGTCATATTGTTACGTGCTTGTCCACTATATATGTATCTATTTTGTGTTCAGTTGTAGTTAAAACTTATTCACTATAAATGTTCAATGGGTAGTACATAACTTCTGATTTGATCATATCAGCAAGTAGACTATCCCATCGTACTGTGCTAAAGTAGTTATATTCATGTTGATGTCTTGAAATGCTTCATATGTTATCTTAGTGTTTAGATCGTCAATGGTCATGGAGAAATTGTGTACGAGGTATATGGTTCCTACGAATGGTCATCGGGGCATCAGGGCCATTTCATCGCGGGCAGAACAATAATTAGTCATGCGAGCAAGTTAGCACGGGTGAGCCAGAAGTTTGTAGCGGGGCTCGCTACCTGCGCTGCAAGCATCGCCGTCTACCAAGACTATAGTCCATGATGGCTAGTCAAGACAGTGATCCTTATTTATATTTAAACTGTGTAAACTAACTATGTCTTCGTGGTAGGGAAGATAATGGTAAGTTTTATACAGGTGGTTCAGGCGGTGCAGGTAAAAGTCACCGAACGGTGGCACATATTGTTATGTCATTCCATTCTATCGTATATATAAAGAATTGAACTAAGGCAAGATAGAAAGATCACATAATAATAATGTTGCATGTTCACATGAATACGATGTCAATTTGGTATATTGGGTTAGCTCGCCCTCATTGGTACTTTTTGAAGTACTGACGCTCGTTGCAGCAGTTTCCCCGGGCCAAGGCTATGCGGCGAGGAGCTGAAGCTTCCTCCAACTTTATACTGGTGTGGCGTATTCGTGTTTGTGACTTTTGGAGAGCAAGTACATAATCTCAAGGAGCTCGCACATACCCTTTTCAAGCTCCTAAATGATGGTGCTAATACGTACCCAAGGTGGTTTGCTCTTTTAAAATATTAGTAACGGATGTAATAATATAGATCGGCTATCACATTTTGCGTCCAAGCTGTAAGCCCGTGCGACATCCTTATTACTTTTGAGTCAAGAATATGTAACCAGATATTCATTATCAATAAAGAGAACTTTTTTATATCTCATTTGTGTACTCTATTGCATATGTTTCTAAAGTATATCATTATGCCTAGGTCTTGTGCACGTGCGCCATACACGTGCACAATATCATGCCCAGGAGACGATTATCGATGTAGCAGAAAATTGGGACGTGACATATTGGTATCAGAGCATAGCCTCAGATCCTCTGACCTTGTTGTAAGAAGAATTTTCTTGAAATAACCCTGTCCCTCCTAGTTGAACTCTTGAATTCGCTTGGCCAAAATGAGATGTGTTCCATACAGTGAGTCCATAATATGTTTTGATACTGATGTAAGTTGCTTTTCTTTCAAGGAACGGCCTCAGAGCCAGAGGCACAAGCACAGTTAGTGGTGCAGGTACAAGGGAGCAGTTTCGGCACTTCGGGTAGCTTAGGAAGTCCAGCAACCGCGCCCTCTGTCGATCCATTCGAGCGGATGATGCGTTTGATGGAAACGCAGCAGAGGCAGGCAGAACTACGTCAGAGCCAATTTGAGTCCCGGATTGAGGCTCAATTTCAGGCGCAGCCGACTCCGGCCGAGGCACAACAGAAGCAAATAAATACCTTTGAAACGATTGTGATGACGCTCGTGGCCAAAAACCATATTGTATCAACGGCCATCGCGATAATGCTAATTGTGGTCAAGACCGCGGGACTTCAGGGCTCTCAGGAACCTCCGCCCTCAGACGAGAAGGGTTCCATCCTTCAAATATCTGAGTTTAAAAAGATGTGTCATGCTACGTTCAAAGGGATTGAGGACCCCTATGTGGCGTTGGATTGGCTGGTTGAGTTAAAGACCACTTTAAAGTGCTTTGTATGGATGAGACGAAGAGAGTTGCTTGCGCTCTGCTTCAGCTCCGATTAAACACACACGATTGGTGGGATGTGCATAAACAAGCTATATTATGTGAAGATGACAAGACGACTATCTCGTTGTCTGTGTTCCATGAAGCCTTAAAAGAGGAGTACCTTCCACCCGCCGTCCATCACGAGAAGGAAGATGAATTTACACATCTTCAACAAGAAAATATGATAGTATGGCAGTACGCCGCAGAATTTAATAGGCTTGCAAAATTTGCTAATCTCATCTATATAACGCTGGAAGTCGAGCTTGAAGGTTTGAGATAGGATTATAACCTTCTATTCGTGCCCACGTCATTGTCCCTCTGTACCATACCATGCGAGAGTCTCTAAACCATGCCCACTCCCTAGAGTCGCAGTACCCCCCCAGTTCGCACCGGCGTTGTGTAAAATTTCTAACACAAGCACCCTAGCAACACAGGTAGTAACAATGTGCACAAGCGCTACAATAACGGTGACTCTTAGGACCATGATCCAGGGAAGAACCAAGGGCCACCTTGTGCCTACTGCCATAGGCCAGGACACCATGTCAACGACTGTCGTATTCTAATAGGGGGATATTTCGTTTGTGGTAAGCTTGGCCACGTAGCTCGCGATTGTCGATATCGTCCTAACGATCCTCCTCTGTGTCGTCTACAGCAACAACATCGTCCACCTCAAAATCAGGGTCAAGCACCTCGAGCGAACCAGACAGCATCGCAGAACGCTCAAGCCGGTTCTATGCTCTGACTCGGGAAGAGGCGTTCACATCAAATACGACGCTGTCAGGTATATTACTTTTTAATAATGTACTTGCTCGAGTATTATTTGATTCTGGTGCCACATATAGTTTCATTGTGGAAATTTTTTTGCTGAGAATATATTTCCTATAACACTACTAGCCTTAAACCTTACCGTCAGTACTCCATCGGACCTAGATTTGCTGGCTCACTTAGTTTGTCGTGAATGTAATATTTGCATCGAAGGAAGGAAATTATCACTTGATGCGATAATCTTAGACATCAGGGACAATGACATCATTCTGGGGATGGATTGGCTCAGTGCTTGCTTGGCTACCATTGATTGTGCGAAAAAGAAAGTCATATTTTGTCTACCTAGCGAGATCGAATTTTGCTATACATACAGTCCATCGTCAAGATTGCTGAATGCCTGTATGGTGATCTCTTTAATGTCTACTCGACGGATGATACATTCACTACCAGAATAAGTCAAATTAGTGACGTAAAGAAACGTCGCTAAATGATCAATAAACATCACTAATTAATTTTAGTGACATAATTAGCGACATTTTACAGAAGTCGCCTTTAAGCTAGTCGCTGACAGAAAAAACGTCGCCAAACGTCGCTATACTAAAGTTTTCTAGCGACACATTTACGTCGCTAGATTAGCGACGTTTAGTAACTCAACATCGCTAATTAGCGACGTGTATATTTGTCGCTTTATGTTGCAAATTAGCGACGTAAGTAGCGACTTTTATAGCGACGTTACTATGACCTGGCAATACTGCCATGTCAGCAATTTGCGACGTACAACGACGTTTTAAGCGACGTATTTAGCGACGTCCTAAGCGACATTTAGTAACGTCGAACTTAGCGACGTATTTAGCGACATGTATGAACGTCGCTAAACGTCGCTAATGATACAGTGAAACAATAAAAAAAGAATACTGAATTATTTCCAAACTATTCTTCTTGCAGTTTATTAATTCATAATCTGTAAAAATAGACCCGGAGCAACCCTCCGTTGAATTTACTGGGTTCGACGACTCCCTTTGGTTGAATACTCAATACCGATAAATTAATATATATTTAATATGAATATGATAATAAAATTTGAAGAAAATAAAATATTGACATTAAAAACTGAATCAGGAGAAAATATCATCGTAAAGAATACAACAAATATCCATACAACTGAGTTTCATCCTAAATAATACAAAGAATAAAGCAAATTAAAAGCCTCGTCCTAAAGAATACAAAAATTAATGTCTGAAACACAAACAATCAATAATAAAATAGTCCTAACTAGGACTGCTGCGGATCTGTAGGAGGATGACCACTGGCGCGCATGAAGGATAAGAACAGATCATACAGCTCCCTTAAAATCGATACCGATGTCGATGGAGAAGGCAGTGACGTCGGTGGAGTCTGTGTCGATGTAGGCGCACCAGGAGAACGTATCCGCTCCAACTCTGTAAGTCGCTGGTTGTAAGAATCCATGGTAGATAACAGCCTTATACTGCTATGAACCATTGAAGCATGCATCATCGTCAGCCTCTCACCCATGGATAGCTATGATGCCTGCAGCTCCGTCATGCTGCGCTCTGTCGAGGCTCTAAGATCAGTTGTCAAATCCCGGAGCTCCATGATGCTGCGCTCGAGCATATCAAATCGTGCGATGAGCGTCGCATCATTCGCCTGCGGCTGGGACCGGGGCTGCTCCTCCATCCTTCGTAGTAACTCATCACAGAGAGACGCAATCTGACGGTCAACGGACTCCTGGACTCGGGCCGACGACTGCGAGGGCTGTGGGGAATGCGCACTTATCGGGGAGGCCCTAGATAACTGCTTCGCAACCAGGGCGCCATAGGATCCCGTACCGTAGTACGTACCCCTCTGGAGACCACCCGCGACGGTCACCCACAACTCGTCCACCGACGGAGCTAGAGTAGACTGCGAGGAAATACCAGCCTCTCCAGCTGTAGGTACACTAGCAGTCGCCCCCTCATGCAGCCTAAGATACTCGGCCTAGAAAAGTTTGGATACTCGATAATTGCCTAAGTTATATTAAAATTAACACAAAGTAAAGTAATACTTATACAGGTTTTCGAGGCCCTCTAATCAATGAGATTTTCGTCCTTTCGATGGGTGGCCAGGAAGACAGTCACCATGTTTGCATCCTCACCCCTCTATACCTATTAAAAATATATTATTTAGGACTAAAAGTAAACATTTTTTTTTACTACCATTTTATCGTACTTACATTAAAATAATTTATCTTAAATAAAAATATACCAAACGACAGAAATATTCCGTCATCGGAATCGAGCCACCACACCACTTTGCAGCATTCCGCCTAGCCGCCTTGGCCTTCTCAGACCTTTCCTTGTACCTCGGATCGTCGAATCTAGCCCTCATCGCAGTCCACTGCTCAGGTGTGATCCAACCTTGGATCGGTTTTCCAGTACGATCATGAGCTTTCTGGTTATCCAGAGCATTACGGATAAGAAATACACAAATATATACACAAATATATATTATATTCTACAGTCAAAATATTATGCATATCTCATAGCATTTATAGAATTATACAGTAAATAACTAGTGGTGTCACAAGTCTAAATAGATAATACATTCTGCAGTCAAAATATAATAGATATATTCGTCAAAATAGTACATTCTACAGTCAAAATATAGTACATTCTACAGGCCAAATATTTTATTTTCAATCATCTTTTGAAATTTTATCTTGTTTGCCTTCCTCGTCCTCCTCTTCCTCCTCCTCGTCCTCACTTTTATCTACTTCATCTTCGTCTTCCTCTTCGGATAAGTCTACATCTTCTATATTATTACTCGTATAATGAGTAACTTTCGTTGAGTCCATATCTATAATATTTGTTACAAGGGGTAGCTTGTCCTCCTAATAAGCTATTTTGTCAATGTCAAAGGAATTTCTAGCTTTAGTCTTGCATACTGCCCACCAATCTGACCTCGCTATCCCCCGTCTAGGATAAGTTATGAAGTACACGAGCTGATCCGGACTTGATAGGATAAATGGTTCGTAGCCTTGATATCTACGCTTGTAGTTTATATCCACAAGACCATGCTTGTCAATTTTATAACCTTGATCTTGAATCGGATCGAACCATTCACACTTGAATAGCACGATATTAGCAGTTATGTGCCATAATTATATGTCAACTCCACAATCTCTCGTAAGATTCCAAAAATATTATGGCCTGGATCGACGTCTTTGTAGTTCGAAGATTTAATACACAAACAACTATTTTTCGTGGAATCAAGATCCAGAAAGTTGTCTCTGATAGGAGCATTTTTTGACTTGAACCTGAAACCATTCACACAGAAACTTAGCCATATTTTAACAGCAGTAATTGGTCCCTTGGCTAGAGTTCTAGTAGATTCAGTCTCGGGTGTTATTAGACGATCGACCTAAATACCAAAGTAGCGATAGTAAGTTATTTATTTTGCAAGTGCAAAAATAAAAAGTAATTACCAAGCTCCTTACATATGTGCTCAACCAAGAAGGAAAATGGCATCTCATTTCTTTTTCTACTTCTTCGTCTGTTATGTTTAGTCTAACCGACCTCAACTCATCATTAAATGTGCTAAAAAATAATGAAGCAATTGCTGATTAGTAGCATAATAGTAGCTTATACTATTACATTGAGATGATGTAAATATGGACGTATTAATTACTTACCCCTCTAGCTTCTCCACTTCATCCTCGTCGCAATTGAGTAATATATACAACTGTGCAGCCCTTAGCTCGTCGTCATTCAAATATCTCTTCTTTATTTTCCCAGAAGGCTTTTCGGACGCATTGAATACTTTGAGTATTGCATCATTAGATTCCTGATATCCGTCGTCATTTCTTGGTGCTCTCGTTCTATTAGTAGCAACATGAGGTTTGAAATACGTCGAGCAAAAGTTTATAGTCTCCTCAAGAACATAAGCTTCACAAATAGAGCCCTCAACCCGTGCCTTATTTTTACCTTTCTCTTTAGGTGATTCAGATGCCGCTCGAAGGGTTACATCCACTGATAACCGACAGGACCACCAACACGTGCCTCAAAGGAAAGATGAATTGGCAAATGCTCTATAGAGTCGAAGAATCCAGGAGGAAACACCTTCTCGAGCTTACATAATATTACCGCAATGTCCTTCTCTTGCTTTTCTAAATGATCGACGAGAAACTTAGTAGAACAAAGATCTCTGAAGAATATGCTAAGCTCTGTCAATGGATCCCAAACGACCTGCGGTAAAAATTCCTAAAATGTAATCAAAATTAACCTCTCCATGAATACGTGACAATCGTGGCTCTTCATACCCGCCAGTTTGTTCTTTTTGAGGTCGACGTATCTTCTCAAGTTTGACACGTATCCGTCTGGAAACTTTAGACCCTGAATCCACCTACAAATTCTCCCTTTATCCTCTTTCTCCAGTGAGAAAACTGACTTAGGCTGCTTTAACTTTCCATTCCCGTCCTCTATCAAATGCAACGCAGGACGTCTACATATTTCTTCTAAGTCCAACCTGGCTTTAAATTGTCTTTCGTCTTTCCTTTTACCTCCATTACAGTATTAATTATGTTATCAAACACATTCTTCTCGATATACATGACATCAAGGTTATGTCTGATCAGATTGATGCTCCAATATGGCAGATCCCAGAATATACCACTCTTCATCCAGTTATGGGTGCGACCAAATCCGTCATACTTGTACCCCTTAGCAGGCTCTTCGATAGTACTTGGTAAATCTTTTACCTCTTCCCATATCGTGTATCCGGGCCACCTTGGCGGTGGATTGGCCTTCTCCATAACGCCCATACGGAAAGCATTTCTGTTCCTCCGGTACGGATGATCCTTCGGCAGAAATTGTCGATGACAATCGAAGAAGCACGGTTTGCCTCCGTGTTTCAAACAGAAAGCCTTAGTACGGTCCATGCAATATGGACATGAGAGACGACCATGAGTGCTTTATCCTGATAACATTCCATAGGCCGAAAAGTCGTTGATGGTCCACATAAGTGCTGCCCTCATATGAAAATTATGTTTTCTAGAAACATCGTACATGTTGGCACCTACTTTCCACAGCTGGTTTAACTCATCTATCAAAGGCTATAAATACACATCGATATTCCTCTTCGGATTGTTCGGACCCGGTATAATAACGGTTAGGAACATATACGTAGTCTTCATGCACATCCAAGACGGTAGATTGTACAGAGTGACGATCACAGGCTAACATGAATACTGGGAGCCCGAAAGTCCGAATGGGGTAAAACCGTCAGAGGAGAGCCCCAATCTGACATTACGCGGATCCGAAGCAAAATCTGGATACTCTCGATCAAAGTGCTTCCATGCTTCTCCATAGGATGGATGATCCCATACTCCTTTCATCTGTTTCTGCCTGTGCCAACTCATATTTTTTGCAGTCTCCTTAACCATAAACAACCTCTGCAACCGCGGCGTCAAAGGCAAGTAGTGCATCGAATCGGTAGGCTTCCTTGCACCGATAAACTTTCCTCTACCATTGGCCTTGTAGAGATCAGCACCAAAGAATCTGCACACATCTTCATCCTTGTCATCTTTGTAGTATAATATGCACCCGTTGCGACATGCATCGATTTTCTCGTATCCCATCCAGAGCGATCTCACCATCCTCTTTGATCGGTAGAAGTCTTTAGGCAACTTTGTACCCTCGGACAAGATCTCTATAATCAAATCGATCAGTAGATTATAGCATTCTTGCGATATGTTAAAATCGGACTTGATGCTCAATAATCTTGTAACCACCTTCAACGGTAAATGATTCTCATAACCAAGATATAATGGAGTCCTTGCATTCTCCAGCAACTCCATAAACTTTGCAGCATCGGCATTCGGTGCCTCCTCAGCTGCATCACGATTGTCCGAATTGAAAATAGGCCCCGCCGCATCAAAAACCATGTTCACCCACCCGTCATCGTAAGCAGCGTGGTCGTGGACATCCATATACGGCTCCATATAAGGCTCCGACTCCGATGCTAGAGACATAAGTTCTCCGTGCGCGGTCCACTGATAGTAATTCGACGTGAAGCCCTTCGAGTATAAATGATATGTGACTTCACTTCTGGATGATATTTCAAGTTACGATATCTCACACATGAACACTTAATTTTGGTACCGTCCATGTACTGAGGGAACACCTTGGCGAACTGCAGGAACTACTGTTCACCCTCAATGAATTCATCCTGCACACCTCACATATCATCGGGATGATGGTTGTACATCCACGAACGATGACGCAGATAGTAATTCATATATATTTCTAGATACTTCTGCAAAAATGACAGTATATATCCTATAAATCGTTAAACACAGTGTGATTCTCTGGAGGAAGGTAAGAACTGCTCTAACTTGATACACAATCCCTTTTATATGTGTGTGTGTGCATATGGCTGTTTGAGTGATTAAGTGAGCTCGGGTCACTAGGGAGAGCAGTTTACAGTTTTCAGTATACATCATTTGGCAGTGAAGGGAGAGCAGTATGCCAGCTCTGTGCTAGCAGCTAGCTATACTGTACAGTGCAGCAGTGAGGAATCTGTGTGCAGCAATACTGTACAGTACATAGCAGAAAGGATGCACAACAACAAGTAAACTCAGCAAGTAGCAGCAAAGCCAGTTCACTGCAGAGGCTTTAACAACAGGTTTAGCAGTCTGCAGTAGCCAGTGCAACAGCTCGTGCAACAAGAAGCATCAGCCCAAGTTGGATACGAGTTCTAGAAGAAGCCAATACCGTATCGTGTCTCGGCTTTGAAGAGTCATTCCCGTTTCTGTAATCCAAATTATAGATTTTGGAAATATAATCGACATATAACTACTAATAATGGTATACTATGAATATTATGAATATGAAAGTAAATAGACTTAGTAGCGAGCGAGCGAGAGCTTGCTCGCTCCTGATATGCTGCTAATAAGCTGATGATTATCATTAGTCATCATCAGCCAATCACACTTACAGTGTGTAGCAAGCAAGCAACTAAGCTAGCTAGCTAGCTAGATATGGACTGAAATTAATTAATGAAGAAGATGGATCATTTAAGAGATTGGTCATCGTATACAGAGAATCACGGATTATAACCATGATATCGATCGATCCACTTTATAGATTTTATCCCATGATCGATAGATAGATAGATAGATAGATAGATAGATAGATGTCATGACCCGCACCCGGAGTAAGGGTACTAGTCGGAAACAACGTCCAGCCTACGCCGCAGAATCGGTGGTAGAACGCTGTCTAGAAAGTCTATCTAATATAATGAACCACCAAAAGATAGTGTACTCAATTACAGAACTAAGATAGAATGAACACGAATCAGATAAGAATAGAATAGTCATCAACTCATGAGTTTAAAATAATACATCAATGAGTCTGAAGAGTAACAAAAATAAGTTGGAGACAAATCCAGTACAAAAGAATACTACCATACTACAAAGCTACACTCCAGGGTCAACTGTCTCAGTTGGGATAAGTCCCTCTTGAGCCAGGGTCTCCGAATCTAAACCCACAACATCCTGGGGTCCATAATAGGTAGGGTAATCCTCAGTGTCATCTGAAAAAATATATCCAGTCAGGAAAGGAGCAGAGTACATCTCTAACAGCAGTTCTAATTAATGATAAAAACTATGTAACAATAAATAGCTATGGATAAACAAGATGCACAATAGACAGGAGAGATATATAGACAATAAGGAAATACTGGAAATAATTACAATAAGGAACAATATGCCAATGAAACAATAATACTAATGACTAAGTGTGTGAGTACTAGCTTAACATGTGATCGGCTTGGGCAAGATACAATACGGCCTGGCTAATCATACGTGCGGTGCATGATCAACACTATTCGCTTACCAATACTTTATTCAATAGGGATTTGATCACATATCTATACTAATACTCCCCACCCCCAACTGGTATAATAGATCCAACCACGGTATGCTATGGCACTAGATTCCCCAAGAAGATAGCTAGTCTCCCCGAGAATCGGTGTCTGTACATGTACAAGATAACCAATAAAATAATACTTGCACCATATACACCATATACCAAGGAATAACATCTCATGATGAGATCCGGATATACCAATCCGTGTAACCATAGTGTCGAGAGAAATATGTAAATCTACACTAGATACAACGAACATAGAGGATATCATAAATGAGAAACTATCAGAGAATGTACTCGCCTGAAATCCAAAGAACAGTCTCACAGATGTCTGACTCGGTGCCTCGAAGACCTAGATATGGAATACCACATTAAAACAAGGTCCCGGAAAGAGAACAAGTCAAACTAGTCAACTCCTAGGTCAATAAATAAATTCTAAGCAAAAGTCAACTATGGTCAACTCTAAAGTCAACTAAAGTCAAACCAAGGTCAACCTCACAAGAAATCTATATAAATAATATAGAAATAAAATACAACAATTTAGGAATAAAAATTAGATCCCAAATCATACTCACACAAAGTATACTACTAATACAAATAATATATACCCTAAAATAATATATATACAAACCAATATGTATACAAATAACATAATATATTATTACAAATATTATACAAAACACATATATATACACATATATATATACAATAATAATATATAAAATATAATTTAAAACTGCCAAAGCGTCACTGAAAACAGGGAGTTAAAAATACAATTTAATTAAAACAGCTTATAGTGACAGTCTCAACTGTCACAGAAAACGTCGCAAAAGCCACTGTATAATAAAACCCACTGCTGCTGCATTGGTGACAGTTAATCAACTGTCACCGAATACTGTCGCCACTGCTGCTAAGATCCCTCCCGCAGCATTAATGACAGAACTGTCATTAATGCACAGTGGGCTACAGCGGCTGCTGCTGACCCGCCTATTTAGCGACAGTTTCACTGTCACAAACCCACTGTCACTAAAATACAGAAATATATATATATATAAATATATATATGCATTAATAATCACAATACATATATATAAATAAATAATTATATACTTATATATATATGCACATATAAACTTATAATTAAATACCAATAGTTACAACACATGCACATATTAATGTTCATATTTTACATGGCTAGAAGCACACCTAAAATATATATATTAATATACAAATAATTACATAATAATTATAAATAATATAATTACACAATTAAACACATAAATATATTTTATAAAATATTTATGTATAATTTATGTTATTAACATAAGTACATATATAATTACATGCAAGAAAGCTACATATTATATTTGTACATCATATTAGCACACACAAAATATATAGATCTATGCTGCAATAATTACTATAATAAATACACAAAATAAATATATAATATCTATATATATTTACTAGTTATAATTGAAGAATTTAAACCATACATAATTAGATCTATTCTAAAATCCACACAATTGGAGAGTATCATACCGTATCCCACTAGATCTAGGATACGCATGTGACACGAGTCCAACACACAACCAATTGCACCTCGAAGGATACAAACAAATCACAAATAATATTTATGAATAAATCAACGTGTCAAAAGTAGATCTATGTGTCCGTGTCAAAATACGACATGTTCAAAGCCCCGTGTCGGAGGAAAAACCCCCAAAATGACACGTATCATCAAATAGTTGGGATACGAACCACATGTACCAAATTATGGACACGACACTAGCCCCAAACACATAAGCTCATGTCCAATTGATCTATAGGATCAATTGATACACACAACAAAATATAAATTCGGAATTCCAACAAAATTAACACAAAAAGCACCATAACTTTCTCCATGGGTCTCCTATGAACACAAAACAAAGTCCTATGGGTAGTACATACATATAGGTTGATTTTATATGATTAAATCTCAGATTTAGAAGCTATTTAAATGGGAAAATCTGAATTATACCTATTGGGAGATGGATTCCCAATGAAACCTCCAATTGAGAAGAACTTGCTTCCAAATTGTAGATCCTTGCTCCTCTTTGTAGATCCTTGCTTCCTTCTTCTAGATCCTTGCTTCCTCCTTCTCTAATAGTGAATTGGAAAGAATTTGAAATGAATTTGGTAGAGAATTGGAATGGGAATGGAGGGAATTTGGGAGTGGGAAATTTTAGATCTAGATTTGGAATGAGAATGAGAGGAGAGAGAAATTTCCCCCCTCTTTTAATAGGCCGGCCTTGCCCCTCTCCCAAGCAATTGTAAAATGTCCAATATACCCCTTGGGGCCTCTCATGAAGAAATAATTAAGGAAGGAAGCTTCTAGTCTAATCACTTAATTAATTTAATCCATCTCCTTAACTATGGGCTTTCTAAATGGGCCAAATCTAACTATTTAATTCATGTTGGTCCATGGGTCCAAACTACACTAGTTGGGTCCACTAAAATAAGTCCAAAATAATTAAATAATATCCAACAATAATTAAATAATACAACAAAAATTATTTACCATGCACAAAATTTATTTAAATAGGAAATTACTAAAATACCCTTTTTCCTAAAATGTGGTAGTGACAAGTCTACCCTCCTTAAAATAATTTCGTCCTCAAAATTCAAAGACGAAAACTACCTCCAGAAAATCACAAAACAGAACTAAAGAATCACAACTAACTAATGAACAAAACATAACAATGAACAGAACATAACTAGAGAATTAACATACCTCAAGGTATAAACAAATATGGATAACGCTCTCGCATGTCATCCTCTCTCTCCCAGGTAGACTCCCCCGGAGAGTGATGCCTCCATGCGACGTACACCAAAGAAATAGTCTGGTTCCTTAGCACCTTCTTTCTCCGATCCAGAATCTCAACTGGCTGCTCTGGATAGCTAAGAGTAGGGCCTACCTCTATCTCTGAGTGATCCAATACATGACTAGGATCTGTCATGTATCATCTCAACTGTGACACATGAAACACGTTGTGCACTCCCTCCAATGCAGGTGGCAAGTCTAGTCTATAAGCAACTGCACCGACCCTCTCTAGAATAGTGAAAGGTCCGATGAATCGCGGACTAAGCTTTCCGCCTCCACCGAAGCGAATCGTGCCTCGTGTTGGAGAAATCCTCAGAAACACCAAACCACCCACCTAGAACAAAACACCATCTTAAGAACTTAATCTATAACAAACAAGAACAAGCACAAACAAAATCTAAACTATACCTCAAACTCCAAAGGTCTCCGATGGCTATCGGCCCAATGCCGCTGTCTGTCCTGCGCCACTCGAAGTCTGTCTCTGATCAAATGAACCTTCTCCGCTGCATCCACAACCATCTCTGGCCCAAGCAAAACTCTCTCTCCAACATCGTCCCAAGACAAAGGAGTACGACACCTCCAACCATATAGAGCTTCAAAAGGTGACATCTCTATACTGGCCTGGTAACTGTTGTTATAAGCAAACTCTACCAAATGGAGATGGTCCTCCCAAGAACCCCCGAAATCTAGTACACAAGTGCGCAACATATCCTCGAGAGTCTGGATAGTCCTCTCTGACTGCCCATCTGTCTGGGGATGATATGCAGTACTGAACTTGAGCTGAGTGCCCAAACTCTCCTGCAAACTCCTCCAGAAATGAGAAGTGAAACGATTATCTCGATCTGAGACTATGCTGACGGAAACTCCGTGTATCCTAACGATCTGCCTCATATACATCTCTGCCAGCTTCTCCGTAGACAAACCCACTTTGAAAGGCAAAAAGTGGGCCGACTTGGTCAACCTATCAACAATGACCCAAATCGCGTCTTTTCCTCCTGGAGATCGTGGAAGTCCGGACACAAAATCCATAGTAATGTGTTCCCACTTCCACTCTGGAATGGGTAATGGCTGAAGTAAACCTCCTAGCCTTTGCCTCTCGGCTTTCACCTGCTGGTACACTAAGCATCTGGATACAAACTGTGCCACTTTCCTCTTCATGCCATACCACCACACACTCTCTCGCATATCCTGATACATCTTGTTAGCACCTGGATGTATGGAATACTGAGAGCGATGCGCTTCCTGCAATACCTCCTCGCGCAACTCCCCACTAGGCACACACAATCTAACTCCATGCCTCAAGGATCCATCCTCTGCAATAGTGAAATCATCCTCCAATCCTGCTCTCACTTGAGCTCTGATACTCCTCAAGGATACATCATCATACTGTGCTGCCTTGATCCTGTCCATCAAAACTGAGTGTATCTGCAATCCCCACATTTGCATAGCCCATCCAGGAACAATCACCTCAATGCCCAAGCTCTCCAAGTCCTCCAACAAATATCGATCCTGCGTCAAGAACATAGCTACCGGATACCTGCTCAAAGCATCGGCAACTACATTGGCTTTCCCAGGATGATATTGTAAAGAGATATCAAAATCCTTCATCAGTTCCAACCACCGACGCTGCCTCATATTCAACTCCTTCTGCGTGAAAACGTACTTCAAGCTTTTGTGGTCTGTGAAGATCTCCACACACTCTCCGTACAAATAATGTTTCCACAACTTCAGGGCGAATATGACAGCTGCCAACTCCAAATCATGGGTAGGATAGTTCTTTTCATGAGGACGCAATTGCCTGGATGCATAGGCAATCACTTTCCCATGCTGCTGAAGAACACAACCTAAACCCTTCCCCGATGCATCACTATAAATAATGAAACCTCCGGACCCTGATGGCAACGTCAAAATAGGAGCAGACGTCAACCTCTTCTTCAACTCCTCAAAAGCAACCTGACAATCCTCCGTCCAAACAAACTCCACATCCTTCCTTGTGAGTCTGGTCATCGGCTCGGCAATCCTCAAAAAATCTTGTACAAACTTCCTGTAATAGCCTGCCAATCCCAAGAAACTCCTGATCTCTGCTACCGAACTCGGAGTCTTCCAAGATTCCACTGCTAAAATCTTCTTCGGATCCACTGAAATACCATTACCAGTCACAACATGCCCCAAGAATTCTACTTTGTCCAAGAAAAACTCACATTTGGATAACTTCCCATACAGCTTCTCCTTCCTCAGCACATCCAACATAATCCTCAAATGCTCCTCACGCTCCTCCGGTGTCCTCGAGTATATGAGTATGTCGTCGATGAACACCACCACGAACTTGTTAAGGTACTGGTGGAACACCTTGTTCATCAAATTCATAAATACCGCCGGTGCATTAGTCAAACCAAACGGCATCACCATAAACTCGTACTGACCATACCGAGTTCTAAAAGCAGTCTTCGGTATGTCCTCCGGCTTCACCTTCACTTGATGGTAGCCTGATCTCAAATCTATCTTAGAAAACACCTTCGCACCACTCAACTGATCAAACAGATCATCAATCCGTAGCAAAGGATACTTATTCTTGATAGTGAGATTATTCAAAGCCCTGTAATCAATGCACATGCGCACCGATCCATCCTTCTTCGATACAAACAATACCGGGGCTCCCCATGGTGAAGAACTCGATCTGATAAACCCCTTATCCTGCAATTCGTCCACCTGCTTCTTCAACTCGACCAGCTCGCTGTTGTTTACTCTATAGACATGTTGCGAAATTGGTTCTGCACCTGGCACCAAGTCTATAGAAAATTCAACATCTCGATCTGGTGGCAATCCTGGCAATTCCTCAGGAAACACATCCAAGAATTCTGCTATCAACGGATGTGGCAACTCCTTGTCTTCTACCATAGCTCCACAAATAATGCCTTCTTCCTACTCCGCAGCTCCTCTAGTAAACTCAAACTCTGGCTCTCCTGGCGGACCAAACAAAACTCTACCTCCTCTACAGTCTATGCTAGCACGGTGCCTACTCAACCAATCCATCCCAAGTACAATGTCATAGCTTGGAAGTGGCATTACAAGTAGACACGCACTCAACTCCCGGCCTCCCAGAGTAACTCTCCGATCCTTGCAAATATCATTAACCAGGATAATGTCTCCCCCGGTCATGATCTTGCAAGTCCTAAGCAAAGACTCAGCTACCAAACCATGCTTCAGAGCAAAAGAAACAGATACAAAACTATGGGAAGCACCACTATCAAACAAAGCTAAAGCTGGAATGGAATCAAGAAGAATAGAACCTACGATGACATCTCCTGTGGGTTCCTCCTCTTCGACGGTCATAGCAAACGCTCATCCCTGCCGAGCACCTCCCTGCTGTTGATGTTGGACAAAACGCTGCTGCTGTGTCGAAAGCGGTCCCCTCGGCTGTGCTGCAGGTGGTCTCGTCTGTGTCCTCGGAGCTGGAGCTGCTCCTTGAACTGCACGACGAGGACACTCCCTCGATTGATGCCCTTCAGTACCACAATACAAACAAACTCCTAGCCTCCTCCTACAAACTTTCCAGATGTGGCCGGGTTTCTTGCAAAAGTTGCATGGGGCCTGCTGTAACTGCCTCTGCTCCTGAGGTGCCTGGTGAAAAGGCGCTCTAGCTGGAGTCTGGTTCTGCTGTGGCTGCTGGAAATGTCTGGACTGGAAATGGGGACGTTTGGCAGATACTGCACTGCCGTTGGCCCCCAGAAAAGAATCACGGTCTCTCTTGGTCTTCAAACCCAGATCCCGCTCAACCTTGCGTGCCTCCGCAAGTATCTCCGAGTATGTCTCATAAAAAGACGGAATGAGAATCTTCACCTCCCAGTTTAGACCCTCACGGAAACGAATAGCTCGAACCTCCGGTTCCCTCACAAAGTACTCTGCAAATCGGCTCAACCTACCGAACTCCGCAGCGTATTCCTCCACAGACATGCTCCCCTGAATGAGACTCTCAAATTGTCTCCCCAAGTCAAGCCTGTCTATCCGGGCGAAAAACTTCTTCTTGAAAAGGTCCTTGAATACCTTCCAAGATTGTCCTGCGTCAACTAGAACCGGCTTATTCCTGAACCAAGTGCGAGCGACGTCGAACAGTTAAAGTCCTACCGCCTCAACCTTCAGATCTTCAGAAAGACGAGACACCCTCATAAGACGCTCAATGTCCTCGAGCCAATCATCAGCATAGACGATGCCCTCCGTCCCTTTGAAAACCCTAGGCTCCAGTTTCTTGAAGTCCTGAATATTGCCTGGCCGAAGCTGAGCACCTTTCGGAATAACCTGCTGCTGGATCGGAACTCCTGTCTCAACTACAGCACGGGCAAGCTGATGAGCACTCTCGATGCCCTGCCGTAGAACGTCGGTCTGCCTCTGATGTGCCTCTGACTAAGCCCTCGGTGCCTCGAGCATCTCACGAAACAGTGTAAACATCTGTGACGCCTCTGCTGGCACAGGAGGTGGAGGTGGAAGCCCCTCAGATACAGCTGGCACAGTCCTCTGAGTAGGTGGTGGACCTCCAAAAGCAGCTGACACTCCAATCACCGGAGAAGTGACAGGTGCAGGCCCTCGGGATGTCGCAGACCTCTCAGAAGCTGCTCTCCCCTGCTGTGATCTAGTCTTAGGCGACATCCTGAGACAAAGCGAAAGAAAGAATCAATATGGCACAAGATGTAAGACATCAAGAAAAGGACAGTTTAAGAGATCAAGTATCAATATCAAAGGAGAATAGTTGAATCAAAAGAATTTTTCTAGATGTGATTGAGTATCTCAGCCTATATCCTATATCCTATTGCAGGCTCGCAGTAGTACAACTAAGTTGTCGCACTACCACGATATCACATACTTGTGAAGCTAGACCTGCATGGGCCACCACCAAAAACGTGTCACGACCCGCACCCGGGGTAAGGGTACTAGTCGGAAACAACGTCCAGCCTACGCCGCAGAATTGGCGGTAGAACGCTGTCTAGAAAGTCTATCTAATATAATGAACCACCAAAAGATAGTGTACTCAATCACAGAACTAGGATAGAATGAACACGAATCAGATAAGAATAGAATAGTCATCAACTTATGAGTTTAAAATAATACATCAATGAGTCTGAAGAGTAACAAAAATAAGCTGGAGACAAATCCAGTACAAAAGAATACTACCATACTACAAAGCTACACTCCAGGGTCAACTGTCTCAGTTGGGATAAGTCCCTCTTGAGCCAGGGTCTCAGAATCTAAACCCACAACATCCTGGGGTCCATAATAGGTAGGGTAATCCTCAGTGTCATCTGGAAAAATATATCCAGTCAGGAAAGGAGCAGAGTACATCTCTAACAGCAGTTCTAATTAATGATAAAAACTATGTAACAGTAAATAACTATGGATAAACAAGATGCACAATAGACAGGAGAGATATATAGACAATAAGGAAATACTGGAAATAATTACAATAAGGAACAATATGCCAATGAAACAATAATACTAATGACTAAGTATGTGAGTACTAGCTTAACATGTGATCGGCTTGGGCAAGATACAACGCGGCCTGGCTAATCATACGTGCGGTGCATGATCAACACTATTCGCTTACCAATACTTTATTCAATAGGGATTTGATCACATATCTATACTAATACTCCCCACCCCCAACTGGTATAATAGATCCAACCACGATATGCTATGGCACTAGATTCCCCAAGAAGATAGCTAGTCTCCCCGAGAATCGGTGTCTATACATGTACAAGATAACCAATAAAACAATACTTGCACCATATACACCATATACCAAGGAATAACATCTCATGACGAGATCCGGATATACCAATCCGTGTAACCATAGTGTCGAGAGAAACATGTAAATCTACACTAGATACAACGAACATAGAGGATATCATAAATGAGAAACTATCAGAGAATGTACTCGCCTGAAATCCAAAGAACAGTCTCACAGATGTCTGACTCGGTGCCTCGAAGACCTAGATATGGAATACCACATTAAAACAAGGTCCCGGAAAGAGAACAAGTCAAACTAGTCAACTCCTAGGTCAATAAATAAATTCTAAGTCAAAAGTCAACTATGGTCAACTCTAAAGTCAACTAAAGTCAAACCAAGGTCAACCTCACAAGAAATCTATATAAATAATATAGAAATAAAATACAACAATTTAGGAATAAAAATTAGATCCCAAATCATACTCACACAAAGTATACTACTAATACAAATAATATATACCCTAAAATAATATATATACAAACCAATATGTATACAAATAACATAATATATTATTACAAATATTATACAAAACACATATATATACACATATATATATATACAATAATAATATATAAAATTTAATTAAAACAGCTTATAGTGACAGTCTCAACTGTCACAGAAAACGTCGCAAAAGCCACTGTGTAATAAAACCCACTGCTGCTGCATTGGTGACAGTTAATCAACTGTCACCGAAAACTGTCGCCACTGCTGCTAAGATCCCTCCCGCAGCATTAATGACAGAACTACATTAATGCACAGTGGGCTACAGCGGCTGCTGCTGACCCGCCTATTTAGCGACAGTTTTACTGTCACAAACCCACTGTCACTAAAACACATAAATATATATATATATATAAATATATATATGCAATAATAATCACAATACATATATATAAATAAATAATTATATACTTATATATATATGCACATATAAACTTATAATTAAATACCAATAGTTACAACACATGCACATATTAATGTTCATATTTTACATGGCTAGAAGCACACCTAAAATATATACATTAATATACAAATAATTATATAATAATTATAAATAATATAATTACACAATTAAACACATAAATATATTTTATAAAATATTTATGTATAATTTATGTTATTAACATAAGTACATATATAATTACATGCAAGAAAGCTACATATTATATTTGTACATCATATTAGCACACACAAAATATATAGATCTATGCTACAATAATTACTATAATAAATACACAAAATAAATATATAATATCTATATATATTTACTAATTATAATTGAAGAATTTAAACCATACATAATTAGATCTATTCTAAAATCCACACAATTGGAGAGTATCACACCGTATCCCACTAGATCTAGGATACGCATGTGACACGAGTCCAACACACAACCAATTGCACCCCGAAGGATACAAAAAAATCACAAATAATATTTATGAATAAATCAAAGTGTCAAAAGTAGATCTATGTGTCCGTGTCAAAATACGACATGTTCAAAGCCCCGTGTCGGAGGGAAAACCCCCAAAATGACACGTATCACCAAATAGTTGGGATACGAACCACATGTACCAAATTATGGACACGACACTAGCCCCAAACACATAAGCTCATGTCCAATTGATCTATAGGATCAATTGATACACACAACAAAATATAAATTCGGAATTTCAACAAAATTAACACAAAAAGTACCATAACTTTCTCCATGGGTCTCCTATGAACACAAAACAAAGTCCTATGGGTAGTACATACATATAGGTTGATTTTACATGATTAAATCTCAGATTTAGAAGCTATTTAAATGGGAAAATCTGAATTATACCTATTGGGAGATGGATTCCCAATGAAACCTCCAATTGAGAAGAACTTGCTTCCAAATTGTAGATCCTTGCTCCTCTTTGTAGATCCTTGCTTCCTTCTTCTAGATCCTTGCTTCCTCCTTCTCTAATAGTGAATTGGGAAGAATTTGGAATGAATTTGGTAGGGAATTGGAATGGGAATGGAGGGAATTTGGGAGTGGGAAATTCTAGATCTAGATTTGGAATGAGAATGAGAGGAGAGAGAAATTCCCCCCCTCTTTTAATAGGCCGGCCTTGCCCCTCTCCCAAGCAATTGTAAAATATCCAATGTACCCCTTGGGGCCTCTCATGAAGAAATAATTAAGGAAGGAATCTTCTAGTCTAATCATTTAATTAATTTAATCCATCTCCTTAACTATGGGCTTTCTAAATGGGCCAAATCTAACTATTTAATTTATGTTGGTCCATGGGTCCAAACTACACTAGTTGGGTCCACTAAAATAAGTCCAAAATAATTAAATAACATCCAACAACAATTAAATAATACAACAAAAATTATTTACCATGCACAAAATTTATTTAAATAGGAAATTACTAAAATACCCTTTTTCCTAAAATATGGTAGTGACAATAGATAGATAGATAGATAGATAGGTCAGGCCCAATCCAGCTTGTTTATGTTTATGTGTGTCCATGTCAGTATTAGGGTTAGTGTATCCGCGTACGTGTGTATGTGTGTGTGTGTTCGAGTTAGGGTTAGGGTTAGTGTGTGTCATGTTGTGTCGTGTCCTGTTAGAGTTGTGTCCTGTTAGAGAGAGAGAGAGAGAGAGAGAGAGAAGACAGAGAGATCCCACCGAGTGAGGAGGAGGGAAGCTGGAGAGAGAAGAACGCCGGAGGGAGGAGGAGCCGCCGGAGGAAGGAGGACGTCGGAGGGAGGAGGGGATGCCGGAGGGAGGAGGGGACGCCAGCAGGAGGGGGGTCGCCGAGGTGGGGCGACGGGAGGGGGGAGGGGACGCCGGAGGGAGGATGGGAGCGGGACACGACGGAGGGGGGGTTTAAAATTTTGGGAGAGAGAGAGATCGAAAGAAATAGGGGGAAAGGAATTTGTCAACCCTAAATATTGAAATAAATTAGCGATGTTTAGCGACGCTAGCTAATGACGTCGTTAATATAAATATTTAGCGACATTATAGACATCGCTAAATACGTCGCTAAATATTTAATATATAAATGTCGCTAAATACATCTCTAAACGTCGCTAATCATATAACTCAACGACGTTTAGCGACTTTAAATAAACTTATAGAGATTATTCTTTTAAAAAACTGAATTACCGTCGCTATATGTCGCCAAATAGCGACTTATAGCGACGTTATTCTTTGGAGTCGCTGATGTCTTTAATATTAGCAACGATTTAATTGGATGTCGCTAAAAACGTCGCTAATCTCGCAATTTTTAGTAGTGATTCCGGTTGTGATGGGTACTTGGCGTCCGTTCGAGACACACAACGAGATTGCACAAATGTAGATTCTACTTCCGTTATGGCAAATTTTTTTGATGTATTTCCAGATGAGTTGCCCGACATGTCGTCCGACCGAGAGATATAGTTCATTATTGATACATTTCCAGAGACTCAACCGATTTCCAAGGCTCCATAACGAATTGACCCGACAGAACTAAAAGAGTTAAAGGTCCCGTTGTTATTAGATCATGGGTATATTCGTCCTACCGTGTCTCCGTGGGGCGTACCTATATTGTTTGTAAACAAAAAGGATAGCTCGATGCGGCTCTGCATCGACTATCATGAATTGAATAAGACCACTATTCGAAACAAGTATCCCCTTCCCAGGATCAATGACCTTTTTGATCAACTACAAGGTGTGACGGTATTTTCAAAAATTGATCTTCGCTTGGGCTACCCTCAGCTCAAGATCAAGTCGGATGACATGTCAAAGTCAGCCTTTTGCACTAGCTATGGCCACTATAAGTTTTTGGTAATATCATTCGGACTGACCAATTCCTTTGTTGCCTTTATGGACTTAAAAAATTGTGTGTTCGGCCATATCTCAAAAAGTTTGTAGTAGTGTTCATTGATGATATCTTGGTGTACTCGAAGAATAGGGAGGAACATGCAGAGCACTTGCAGACCGTGCAACAGACACTTCGGGACAACAAGCTATACACAAATCTAAGTAAGTGCAAATTTTGGCTGAGCAGTGTATCTTTTCTTGGGCACATCATTTCTGTTGGAGGCATTTAAGTCGATCTAAAAAAAGTTGAAGCCATCATCGAGTGAAAGCGGCATGCATCCGTTAGTGAGATTTGAAGCTTCCTCGGGCTAGCGGGCTACTACAAGCGTTTCATGAAAGACTTTTCTAAGTTATCATCACCTCTGACTCGCCTCACACAGAAGGCAGTCGTATTGGAGTGGTCCGCCGACTGCAAAGTCTCATTTGAAGAGTTAAAGCAATGCCTCACCTTTGCCCCACTACTTGCACTACCAGACGAGACCTCGGGATTCCAAATATTCAGCGACACGTCAGGGCCGGGTTAGGGTGTGTACTCGTGCAGCAGGATAGGGTGATAGCCTACGCATCCAGACAACTGAAAAAGCACTAGAAAAATTATCCTACGCATGATGTGGAACTAGCGACAATTGTGTTTGCGCTAAAATTGTGGCAACACTACCTCTATGGAGTGGCTTACTAAATTTATACTGATCACAAAAGCTTGAAGTACCTATTTACCCAAACGGACCTTATCCTACGACTGCGGTGTTGGCTAGAATTGATCAAAGACTATGACTTAACGATCGATTATACACCTGGCAAAGGAAATATTATAGCGGATGCGTTGAGTCGAGTATTTGCGGGATCCTTGTCCATTGATCACAGGTTACAAAGAGACTTTGAGTAAATGGGCATTGAACACCAAATTCTATACCACGGCGAGCGATTTGTCAGATGTGATTTGTACCCAACCTATTAAAGAGAATCATATCTATTCAGAGGGACAACCTATTCCTAAGGAAAATACACGAGCAAATTCTAGTGGGAAAGGCCAAGGACTTTGTAGTAGATAAGAATAGAGTATTACGACTGAAGGGAAGGCTATGCATCCCCAACGATGCAGAACTCAGAAAGAAGATCCTTGCGGAAGCTCACTATGCAGCCTACACAGTCCATCCCGGCTAGCACAATGATGTATAAAGACCTTCACACTATTTTGTAGTGGCATGGCATGAAGAGAGATGTGGTGCTTTTTGTGTCGCAATGCATAACCTGTTAGAGGGTGAAAGCAGAACATCAGAGACCGGGCGAAGAGAAGCAAAATCTTGTTTTTTTGGAATAGAAATGGGAGAATGACGCAGTCTGGACTTTATTATTGGCTTGCCAAGGACGCAACGGGGGAATAACGCAGTCTGGGTTATCGTCGACTTGTTAACCAAGTCAGCGTACTTCATTGCCATTAAAGTTACTTGGAGCATCGATCGCCTCGCCCAAACCTACCTTGATGAGATAGTTCGGCTGCACGGAGTTCCAGATTCTATAGTGTCAGATCAGGACGGACGATTCCTATCACATTTCTAGGAGATCCTTCAGTCAGCGACGAGACCAATTTGGAGTTCAGCTCAGCCTACCATCCTCAAACTGATGGCCAAATAGAGCAGGTGAATTAAGTACTCGAAGATATATTGCGTCTATGTGCAATCGATTCAAAGTCAAGTTGGGACGTCCACCTACCATTGGCAAATTTTGTATATAACAAAAAATATCAGTCCAGTATCCACATGGCTCTGTACGAGGCTCTGTATGGACTGAAGTGTAGGTCACCGTTCTGCTGGGATAAAGTTGGGGAGCATCAAATCCTTGGGCCGAAACTAGTTGAACAAATAGTCCAAAAGGTTCGGTTGATCCGAGAGCGACTAAAAGTAGCACAAAGCCGGCTGAAGAGCTATGCCTACATTCGTCGTTGACCCCTTTAGTTCTTTGAAGGTGACCATGTGTTTTTAGGGTCTCGTCCATGTGAGGAGTTATGAGATTCAGAGTAAAAGGGAAGTTAAGTCCTAGATTCTTTGGTCCGTTCAAAGTCCTCAAGCAAGTCGCTCCCGTTGCCTATCAAATTATATTTTCACCAGCCCTTTCAGGCGTGCATGATATTTTTCATGTATCACAGCTTAGGAAGTATGTGCATAACCTGAACCACGTGGTAGATTTTGGTCAGCTGGATCTGCAGGAAGACTTATCGTACGTTGAAGAGCCCGTTTATATCTTGGATCGAAAAGAGAAGCAGTTACCGATTCGTGCTGTCTCGTTTGTGCGCGTTCTTTGGCAAAACCACGCGGTCGAGGAATCGACTTGGGAACTCTAATCGGACATGAAAGAAAATTTTCTATCATTATTTCTTAGGGGTAGGTTCTATTCCTAAGTTGCGAGGACAAAATTTATTATTAGTGGGTTAAGATGTTGTGCCACGTTTCCCCAATTTGAGGAGCACGGCTAAGAAATACTTGCTATCATTCGATCGGGACAGATTGAATCAAGATCCTTTCATTTTTATAGATTGGTTTCTTTGGAATCAGGTCCCACATTCATTAGATTGTGCCTCAAGAACGGACTCGACGACAGAGTAGAGAGGGGCCTTTCCGTTGTGCTGGTTTCTTCGCCCATTTTTGATGGCGCTTGGTTGCTTTCTTGTTGGTTTTGTGACTTGCATTTTCTTGAACGATTTTGATGGATTTTATTGTCTTTATTCTTTGAATTTTGCATTTTGTATATAATCCTTGGACACCGAGGCAGGAGATATTGATTATCTATTGGTACGTGCAGGTGATCGCGTAGGCGACACGCAAGAGGAGTCTTGACGATCTCCCCTTTCTCTTCCCCGATTCACCAACTATGTGAGTGGATTTACTCCCGAATTGTTTCCTTCTTCCAATTCTTCATTCCTAATAATTTGACTCATTTGTGCGTTCTTATCAATGATACCAAAAGAATAAAATTGAGTCAAGATAAAAGAAGAAGTAGACTTGACAAACTTTATGCTTGTCACATAAATTTCTATACGGTCATATTGTTGTGTGCTTGTCGGCTATACATGTATCTATTTTGTGTTCAATTGTAGTTAGAACTTATTCATCTATAACTATTCAATGGATAGTACATAAATTGTGATTTGATCATATCAGCTAGGAGACTATGCCATCGCACTATGATAAAGTAGTTATGTTCATGTTGATGTCTTGAAATTCTTCGTATGTTAACTTAGTGTTTAGATCATCAATGGTCATGGACAACTTGTGCACAAGGTATATGGTTTCTGCGAACGGTCGCCGGGGCATCGGGGCCGATTCAACCCGGGCGGAACAATAATTAGTCGTACTAGCAACTTAGAACGGGTGAGGTGGGAGTTTGTAGTGGGGCTCGCTACCTACGCTGCAAGCATCGCCGTCTACCCAGACTATAGTCCATGATGGCAAGTCAAGAGAGTGATCCTCATGTATATTTAAACTGTACAAACTAAATATGTCTTCAGGGCAGGGAAGATCATGGTATGTTTTGTACAATTGGTTCAGACGGCGCAGGTAAAAGTCACCGAACAGTGGCACATTTTGTTATTTCATTCTATTCTATCATATATATAAAGAATTAAACTAAGGCAAGATAGAAAGATCACATAATAATTATTTTGCATATTCACATGAATAAGATATCGATTTGATTTGTTGGGTTAACTCGCCCTTACTCTTACTTTTTGAAGTAACAACCCTCGTTGCAGCAGAATCCCCCGAGCCAAGGCAACGTGTCGAGGAGCTGAAGCTTCCCCCAATCTTTCACTGATATGGCGCATTCATGTTTGTGACTTTTGGAACGCAAGTACACAATCTCAAGGAGCTCGTATATACCTTTTTGAAGCTCCTAGGCGATGGTGCTAACCTGCACCTAAGGTGGTTTGCTCTTTTAAAATATTAGTTAGGGATGTAATGTATGGATCGGCTATCTCATTTTGTGTCCAAGTTGTAAGCCTGTGCGGCATCCTTATTACTTTTGAGTCAAGTGTCCGTAACCAGATGTTCATTATTAATAAAGAGAACTTTTCTATATCTCAATGTGTGATATCTCATTTGCGTACTCTGTTGCATTTATTTTTAAAGTATATCAATATGCCTAGGCCATGTGCGCGCACGCCTTATGCGTGCACGACATCTCACCCGGTGGATGATTATTGTTGTAGCAAAAAATTGGGGCATGACAGAGATGTTATTGTTGTGATGACTCAGTGATCGTCGTGTCGTGCTTCATAATTATTTAGTGATTACCATGATATCTTAGTGATTATATAGATCGTGCAGTATGATATACGTATTTTAATGTGTCGTGATTAGGATCCGTGTACTAGTCGGGGGTTGAAAAAGTATTAGTGGATAAGTGATAATACCTTATAGCCCGTGATTTAGTGTAGCCCGTGATAGCTAGCAGATCATGCAACTCACGTGTGATCACGCTAACTCACCTTTTATATATAGCCAGTGTTAGGCCTAAACCGATCATATTATCTTACTAATATTTCTAGGCACATTTACTATATTTTTTCCTTTATTCCAGTTTATTACATTGATGTTCCTCACCATATTGTTCTCAGTTTATTGTAATTTTCTACCATGATGCTCTTGCTCATGATATTTTCTAGTTTAATTATTTCCATAATTTATTTTTATTGTTATTGTTGTTTCATACTTTCTGTCAATTATTGTAACTGCTATTGGATTGTACTTTGCCCCAATCTAGACTGGATATATTTTTTAGATGATTCATTAGAGGACTGGTTTCCTATGCATTACGGGCCACAAGATGGCGAGCCAGTTGAGATAGCATCCGTAGAGCCTATTGAGATAGTACCAGCAGTCGATGAGACTTATTTAGTTCATTTATGATATTGTATATGTCAGTTAGACACTTTTGGTATTTTATTATATTTGAGATCATTGAGTTGTGATTAGACTATTGGACTTGTGATGTATTTGACTCTCTATTTCTTTTCTTCTATTCCATATCATGCAATATCTTTCTCTAGTTTATTAATGTAATTGAGTATTATTTACCATTATCATATTATTATATTTTCCTCCATTTGGGAGTTGAGATATCTTGACAGGTACATTATATATATTATGTGAGATATTTAGATAGTATTATTGACCTAGACAGCGTTCTACCGTCGATATTGTGGCGTAGGCTGGATGTACCCACGTACTCGTTCCCTTACACTGGGTGCGGGTCTTGATAAGCATGTCTTCAATATCGCATAAAAAATACAGAAAAAGTTGAACGAACTTTTGTATTGATTGGGAATTGACAAATAGTATAAAAGAGTCTCTAATACATAGAGTCTAAGTACAATAAAATGTTTCTAGGAAGTGCGATGGTGGAGATCGAGCATTGCAGCGCACCTTTCCTCCGTTGACGATCCGGGACCAAGGAGGTTGACAAGGCTTCGGGCGACACTTCTATCTGCTTCTCCTTTTTACTTTACTATCTATCGCCCCTTTTGCATGTGGGAAATGCCCACTATTTATAGCCTTGAGAAGGCTCCAAGCATGCGCGTACGTACGTAGATTGCATCTCAGAGCATGTCCTCTTGTAGGCGCATGTTGTGTTAAGGCTGCCACATGGCAAGTCAAGATCTGGGGTTGCTGATGTCCAAAATACTCGTGACATGCATTATGCCCTGATTTAATAGATCTGATTGCACCTTGGGAACAATACCGCTTGGATCATGGAGATCACTAAGGTAGTAGTGGCGAATGGCACTGCTGATACATGGGAACACTACTAGGCTGTTAGTGGGGTATTGCGCTTCTTGGCACACTGGAATACTACTCATGTTGTTGATGCATGGCTCTAGACTTCTTTAACGGATATCTCTTGGATTTCTTTGGCGCATGGTGTAGATTTTCCATGCTTTTATATATGGAGGAATATTAGAAAAACCATGGTCAGGCAATCGGTATACCGTCAGTATAAATTAGTATACCTTCAGTATGTCGTACAGGAGATAGTGAAATCATAATAGGTTTTCGATTCCAATAAATCGATATACCATCGGTATACATCAGTATACCGTCGGTATGCCGGTTGAAGTCACAGCAAGTTCTATGATTTTAAATCAGGTCAAAATCGGTATACCTTTGGTATACACCAGTATATGCCGGTTCCCATAGACAATTCTAGGAAAAGTCAAATCAAATTGGATATTTCGGAAGCAAAATTATGTTCCAAAAATTAACAGAAACTGGTTTGACATGATGCCAATACTAAGGGTAAGTCTCATATAGCATATTGAATAAGTTTTATGGCAATCACTCTGGTTATCGTTTCTGAAACTGGGTTTATTAAGCATTAAATATCAGGTTTTCTACCAAAAAAGTCAAAACCAAGCTAAAAACGGTTTTTGAAACTAGCCCAGGGCTGGAATTCACTAGAGAAACATATTTAATAAAATAAGTTTCATGAAATTCTAAGTATAAAATATTAAGGTAAAATGAAAACCACAATATAATATTATTTAAAAGTTTGGCAAGATGTACTTACCTCTGGTCAAGCTTCCAACTTAAACCTTCAACTCTACCACCAAGAGAGGTTCAGAAACCACACTCTTAGGCCTGAAGACCAAGCTCCTAGCTCTCACGAGAAAAGAAGAGGAAATGAAGAAACTGAAGAAATAAAGAAAAGTGAGAGGAGAGAGAATATCAATTCATATATATAAGAGGTGATTTAATCGTGACCGTCTGATCCGCCTCGTCAACGATCCAAGTCACGAGATTAAATTAATCTTGACCACTCAAAACAAAACCAAGAAACCAATGGATAATAGAATATATCGAACACTATTCACAAAAATATCTCACAAAAATAACTCAAAAATATTTCGAAAATATCTCAAAAGAAAATCAAATATCTGTCGATGGTATACCATCGGT
The DNA here is from genome assembly GCA_036927795.1 of Iris macrosiphon. Classification (NCBI taxonomy): domain Eukaryota; kingdom Viridiplantae; phylum Streptophyta; class Magnoliopsida; order Asparagales; family Iridaceae; genus Iris; species Iris macrosiphon. Next base: position 123,484,895 of record JAYESA010000001.1, read on the forward strand.
ATGCTGGAGTATACTGCCAGTATGCCGGTTAGTGAGTCAAGTTTCAATTTTGAGGAAAATTTTAAGATTCTACGAGATCTAATAAAAAAAAGGAAGCATTATATAATACGTATCTATATACCAATACAGATACTGTGAGTCGAGCCTCATATGGTCGATTTATGCAAACCGACGGAGCTGGAGGAAGAATTAGAGTTACAGTACGTCGAACCTAGCATCATAAATGGGAGAAAGGTGGTGGGAATAATGATATTCAAGAATCCATTAAATATTGGAAGAATACACCTATTCTTTATGTCATGGGCAATAAACCTTTCAATGGCCAGTTAAGGGAGTACGCACTCCGTGTATTGAGGCCAAAGGGTTCTATGGAAATCTTTTTCTGAGAGAATGGATTTTACATCATTATGTTCTCCATTGCAGAGGATTTAGAAAGAATACTAAGGGAAGGACCGTGGACTTTTGATGGTCAGTTGGTTATACTAAAACGTTGGTTCCCGGAATCAAATTTTGAGAAAGATAGGTTAACAACAGTACCAGTTTAGATTCGACTGCCTTGGTTGTTGCCACAACTCTGGAACGTCCCATCGATAATGAAGATGGCCAATATGGTAGACAAACTAATCAAAACTGATACTCCTACAACACGGAGGAAGATGTTATCATATGCCCGAGTATATCATAGATATTGATGCAACAAGTGATCTACCACGACAAATAGAAGTATATCTGCCTAACGGAGAAAGGATAATTCAAAACATTCATTACGAGTAGGTTCCACCGTCATATACGAAGTGCAGGTGCTTTGGCCACGTGAAAGAGCACTATAGGTTTCATGCCCCAGATCCAAAATACTTGAGAGTGGGGGCAGACAAAGCCATCTACGTATACCAAAGCACTCTATATCCCGAGATACGGTCACGGATGTCTAGGCATGTGACGGTTTACTCTAAAATCTATCAAGCAATCCTGGGTGAAGAATTCTAGGTGTCTCAATCTCAAGCAAAAAATAAGTTTATAAGATGTCTGATCACCAACATATAATAGTAAGGCATCACAAACTATACATACTCATATGATCATAAAGCTAGTACCAAAATAAAGAACTAGTAGAGTACAATGTTACATGATCAGCTCAGCTATATTCTAGAATATGCTTTACATATAGGCTCGCAGGCTAGTATGTCAAGTCCCAAAATACGAGCTAAACACATGCTCGATGGCTAAATGGCTCAAAAAAATAATGTACATGATCAAGTTGGTGAGGAAGAAGAAACCCACTCATGTACTTGGGTGCTCCTCGTATTTACCATCTTCAAATGGTAAGTACGGGAGATCCTGCGGTCCTATTCCAAAATTTGGCCATACAAAACCAGGGGGTCTGTAAACCCCCTCAACCTATTTAGGGTTTAATTGAATTAAAACCGGAGACTAGGGTTTATTTGAACTTAATTAGAAATTGGGTGAGGCAAATTCTATGTACCCCTTTGACCATGGTGTAACCCTAGCTACGACATGCGTTAATTTTTGCCCTGCGCTTTCAATTATTAATCTAATTAATTTTTTGGAGACCAAAGTCACCCTAAGCTGGACTTAACCAAGCCACATGCATTCTTCATTGGACCGTCCCATCCCAACAAGGTCCAGACAGGCCCAAAGAGCCCAGGCCAGCCCAAACTTCGAGGTCAGCCCATAATTTCCCTCTCCTATATAAATACACATACTCTCCTATTGAAACCCTAAAAAGAAACCTAAAACACCTAGCCGAAACTTCCTTCTTAACTCGAGCACCCCCTTCCCCTTTCCCCCAGCCAGACATCCACCACCACCTTAAGCCACCACCACCACAGCCCCTCGTTCGCCTGCACAGCCTGCCCGACCACCGTCTCCACCATCCCGACACCACCGCCAACCACCACCCGCATCAACATCACCGCACCAACACCGTCCCCAACCAATCCCTACTGCTCCAACCGCCTGACCACCGCCACACCCTCTCAACCACCACTGCCAACCCTCTCCGCCACCACTGCCAACCAGACCAGCGCCACCCCCAACCGCCAGCAACCGCTGCCAAGGCTGCTGCTGCCGCTGCTGTGACTATTGCTGCTGTCGTGTTGTCGTGCGACGCTGGAGCTCTGCCCCACGCCGGAGAACAGTCGTCGATGAGCACAGATCCTGTCACTATCATATTTCTAGGAAAGGGGTATTTAATTAAATATTATGCATGGTAAATAAATTTTGTTGTATTATTTAATTATTGTTAGATATTATTTAATTATTTTGGACTTGTATTAGTGGACCCAACTAGTTTAGTTTGGACCCATGGACCAACATGAATTAATTAGTTAGACTTGGCCCATTTAGAAAGCCCATTGTTAAGGAGATGGATTAAATTAATTAAATCATTAGACTAGGAGCTTCCTTCCTTAATTATTTCTTTATGAGAGGCCCCAAGGGGTATATTGGACATTTTATAATTGCTTGAGGAAGGGGTAAGGGCCGGCCTATTAAAAGAGGGGAAAAATTCTTTCTCCTCTCTTTTTCATTCCAAATCTAGATCTAGAATTTTCCACTACCAATTTCCCTTCATTTCCATTCCATTTCCCTACCAAATTCATTCCAATTCCTTCCCAATTCACCATTAGAAAGTTAAGAATCAAGGATCTAGAAGGAGGAAGCAAAGATCTACAAAGAGGAGCAAGGGTCTACAATTTGGAAGCAATTTCATCTCAATTGAAGATTTTATTGGAAATCCATCTACCAATAGGTATAATTCAATTTTCTCCCTTAAAATAGCTTCTAAATATGAGATTTAATCATGTAAAATCAACCCATATGTATGTACTACCCATAGGACTTGATTTTGTGTTCATAGGAGACCCATAGGAAAGTTATGGTGCTTTTTGTGTCAATTTTGGGGGAATTCTAAATTTACATTTTGTTGTATGTGTCAATTGATCCTATAGATCAATTGGGCATGTGCTTATGTGTTTGGGGCTAGTGTCGTGTCCACAATTGGGTACGTGTAGGTTGTATCCCAAGAATTTGGTGATACATGTTGTTTTGGGGGTTTTTCCTCCAACACGGGACTTTGTACATGTCGTATTTTGACACGGACACAGATCTACATTTGACACTTTGATTTGTTCATAAATAATATTTGTGACTTGGTTGTGTCCTTCGGAGTACAATTGGTTGTGTGTTGGACTCGTGTTGCATGCGTATCCTAGATCTAGTGGGATACAGTGTGATACTCTTCATTTTGTGTGTTTGTGTAGATCTAATTATTTGTGGTTTAATTCTTCAATTATAAATTAGAAAATATATATAGATGATACATATTTATTTTAGTGTATTTATTATGGTATTTTTGGTAGCATAGAAATATGTATTGTAGGTGTAATAATATAATGTATAAATATATATGTAGCTTTCTTTTACATGCATTTATATATGTTACAATTTATGTTAGTAGTATATATTTATTTAATTATTTTATATATATATATATATTGATTTATATATTTATATATTAATATATATATAGTTATATATATTATTTACTTTTGGCGATGGCTGCATTTAATGACAGTTTCTGTCATTAAACAGCAACAGCAGCCGCTGTAGCTTTAATGAGCATTTAATGACAGTTCTGTCATTAAATAGCAGCGGGCGGGATTTGAGCAGCAGCAGCGACGGACTTTTCTCTGACAGTTGAGAACTGTCAGCAATAGGTGACAGCAGTGCATTTATACAGCAGATTTAGCGACGGCATTTTCTGTGACAGTTGGAACTGTCGCTAAAAGTCTGTTTATTGAAAAATCAGTGTTTTAGCACACTGTTTTCAGTGACAGTTAGGCAGTTTAGTGTATAGTTCTATATATTATATTTATATATATATATATGTATATATATATGTATTTATTGTGAGATATAATACTAGTATTGTTATATTCTTAATTGTATAATATTAGTTTATATATATTATGTTAGGTATAAGGGTAAATACTATATCTATGTATCTTAAGCATTACCTTGTGGAAACCAAGGTAAAGGGATACTCAAGATACGGGGTTTGGGTATCGAGTTTGTGACTTTGTGTGGATACCAAGTTGGTTCAAAACCATGGTTCCTAATTGTTGTAAATTGTTATATACTTTATTGATTGATATTTAGGTATTGTGAGGTTTACCTTGGATTCACGTATCCTAAGATACGGTATCCTAATATTTAAGGATGTAGTTTTATGACTTAGATTTTAGTATTTTGATCCAAGATTTTGGTACTAGACTTGTGCAACCTAGAAATAGATACTTGACCTTGGTTTGACCATAGTTGACCATAGTTGACTTTAGTTGACTTTAGAGTTGACCATAGTTGACTTTTGACTTAGAATTGACTTATTGACCTGGAAGTTGACTAGTTTAACTTGTTCTCTTTTCGGGACCTTGTATTGATGTTGTATTCCATATCTAAGTCTTCGAGGCACCGAGTCAGACATCTGTGAGACTGTTCATTGGATTTCAGGCGAGTATATTCTCTAATAGTTCTCATTTATGATATCCTTTATGTTTATTGTATCTAGTGTAGATATCCATGTTCTCTTGACACTATGGTTACACGGATTGGTATATCCGGATCTCGTCATGAGATGTTATTGTTTGGTATATGGTGTATATGGTGCAAGTATTGTTTCATTGGTTATCTTGTACATGTACAGACACCGATTCTCGGGAAGACTAGCTATCTTCTTGGGGAATCTCGTGCCATAACATACCGTGGTTGGATCTATTATACCAGTCGGGGGTGGGGAGTATTAGTATAGATATGTGATCAATAACCCTATTGAATAAAGTACAGATTACAGAATAGTGTTGATCATGCACCGCACGTATGATTAGCCAGGCCACATTGCATCTTGCCCAAGCCGATCACATGTTAAGCTAGTACTCACACACTTAGTCATTAGTATTATTGTTTTATTGGCATATTGTTCATTATTGTATTTATTTCCAGTATTTCCTTATTGTATATATATATCTCTTGTATCTATTGTGCATCTTTTTTATCCACAGCTATTTACTGTTACATAGTTTTTATCATTAATAAGAACTGCTGTTAGAGATGTACTCTACTCCTTTCATGACTGGATATATTTTTTCAAATGACACTGAGGAGTGGTACCCTACCTATTATGGACCCCAGGATGTTATGGGTTTAGATTCTGAGACCCTGGCTCAAGAGGGACTTATCCCAACTGAGATAGTTGACCCTGGATTTGTAGCTTCATAGTATTCTTTGTACTGGATTTGTCTCCAGCTTATTTTGTTATTCTTCAGACTCATCGATGTATTATTTTAGACTCATGAGTTGTATTGGGACTATTCTATTCTTATCTGATTCATGCTCATTTCTATCTTAGTTATGTGATTGAGTATACTATCATTATTGGTGGTTCATTATATTGTTAGATAGATTATCTAGACAGCGTTCTACCGCCGATTCTGCAGCGTAGGCTGGGCGTTGTTTTCGACTAGTACCCTTACACCAGGTGCGGGTCGTAACAGATCCCCCCCGTTCACCCACACTTAGGTAAACACCCTGTTGCCTCTTCTCATCATCGTGTCATTTAAGTATTGTATCGTTGTGTCTTGTGTCGTAGAATTGGACACAAGCTAAATAAGGTGAACCCTATATGTGTATGTATGAATGTTAATTAGATTAGATAATAAATTAGTAATTACCCTAATGTTATGACCTGATGATAAGGACTTGTATCTCACTTCAAAACCTAGACATAGACCAAGTACACTGTAACATGGGAAATCAGGACATGTAATTAAATAAAACATAAGCAGTTTCGTAAATCGTAAACGTAGTAATTATTGTCTCAAAATAAACGTTGACCAAGGACAGAACACGCATACATCCTAGCTACGTGCAATCGTAACACTGTCTACGACCAACGGTAAACTTGAGACAGTTCTTAAGAGCACCGTAGTGTCTACACATTTGGTCTTAGTGTCTGATATAGATTTCTATATTATATTGTGTGTTAGGATCATCAGATCAGCCAGGAGATACCACAGGAGCAGGCTATTGGCATTCACAGTTTTGAGAACTCATGCAAGATACCTTTCCATATTTACTGTTTAATTTAAATATTGCATGTGTTGTATGATGTTTCTTGCTTATTTCATATGACTGTGCTCGTCCGAGGTTGATTCGGGTGCTATCGACGGATACGTCGATAATTTAGTATACTTGGCCTAGTCACTAGTAGACTCATCCTAGTTAGAAGGATACGTTGATATCTTCCAAGACCTGACACTTTATACGTATTCACTGTGACATTCATATTGGGATGCGGGTCCACGTATTCGACTAACTATCGGTGCGTGTGACATGCATCACGGTTAGTACGTAACTCAGGATATTTTATTTGTAGAGACTGGCATATAGATACATGGTGCGCACGTCGAGTATTCGACTAGTGTATCTACATTGGGCAGTGAGGACCACTAGTAGGTGTATGGGATACACCCATTGGAAACCGTAGTATCCGAAAGAGCCACGGATCCAATGACTCCCTTTATTCAGATTCCCCATTCTTCGGAGCGGTATGGACGTATATATACTGGTAGATTCCCTGTTCTTTGGAGTAGTATGGACGTTATTATTCAGATTCCTTGTTCTTCGGAGCGGTATGGACGTTATATATACTTGCAGATTTCCCGTTCTTCGGAGCGGTATGGACGTTATGCCTACACCTACTCATACGTACCAAAGTTGTCCTCACATTGCATTCACTTAGATGGTTAGCACACCCTTTATTGCATTTACTTTATTCAGTATTTATATATATGGCATGTTTCTATATATCTTGTTACGTCCCTCTGAGGACCTGGTACCTTTCCAGATTTGGACGAGGCTTACTACCCCACAGTGTACGGGCCAGGACAAGAGACGAGGTTCGCTACCGCAGAGGAGTTAGAGGTACAGCCGTCAGAGTTCCCGTGATCAGTTGGTAGGCCTTATGCCTAGGATTGGGTGCATCATTATCTAGTCCACCGATGCCCTAGTCATTACCTTTTATCTATCATTTCAGTACTTTTATTTTGTCATAGTAGTGGGTTTGTCCCTACCAGACATTCTTGGTTGTACTATGATATTTTGAGACTGGCGTTTATCTTCCAGCATTTATTAATAGTACATTCTTGCTGTTATATTATGGATGAGATTAGATTACTTGTTGTTGATTGATATGGGACATGTTAGTACTTAGGACAGCATAGCACTCTTCGTTAGGATCCATTAAATTGGGATATCCTCTGAGATGTAACAGCTGGCTATTGCCACGTGGCCTAATTCTATATATTTTGGGATTGGGGTGTGACATGGTTTTAGTGGTGGCCCATGCAGGTCAGACTTTATCGTTGAGGTATGGTAACATGCCCAGCAAGCCTGCAACAGGATAGAAATTACTATGTCTCATCCACTCTGATTACGTCTTTGAACTTCCTTCGTGTTACTTCTAAATATCTGCATCCTGTTTGCTTAATTCCGTACTCTTTTTAATGAAGTCCTATCTATTGCAGCAAGATGAACTTACGCAGTGGACGAGGAGCACCCAGTGCCGTGGTGCCAACCGACACTACCCAAAGAGGGGAGGTACCCCAAGGACTACCTGGAGGGCAACCACCGCCACAGGCCCCGCTGATACAATGGCACGAGAGTTCTCAGGACGATCCTATCGAGCAGCCCGAGGGACAGACTTCACAAATGATCCCCACACTGCATTTTGAGGGCCGACTTCAGGAGCTACACCGATGCTGCAGACCGAGAGGCCGACCTCTGAGGAGACACCTACCGCACAGCCAGAGGTTCCATTACCACCACCTCCACCTTATACACCCCAGATGCCACAGCTAGATGGACAGCCACAGATGTTGCAGTTCTTCCAGACTATGATGCAAGCACAGTTGCATCAGACATAGATATTGAGACAGAGTTGGATGGCAGTACTAGAGAGGACACCTGTCATAATACCAGTACCAGCACCTCCTCCAGCCCAGATAGGTGGCACTGTAAGATGGTTCCGACAGATGGGACCAGATACTTTCTCAGGCAACGAGACTGTAGAGAAGATCTCCGATTGGGTCGCCAACACAGAGATGCTACTAGAGGCTTCACAACTGCACCCAGACCTCTAGATGACCGCAGTGAGGGCCCAACTAAAAGGTAATGCCCATCACTGGTGGGATTCTATTCAGCGCAGTATAGACAAGAACCAGAGCTGGGAACAGTTCTTAGAATACTTCAATGCGAAGTATTTTCCAGCCACAGTTAGGAATGCCATGTACTCCCAGTTTCTATATCTAGAATGAGAGAATATGATTATGGACGCATATGACGTGGAGTTCAGTCGTCTTAGCAGATTTGGTGCCGTACTAATACCCAATGATCTAGAGAAAGCTCAAAGATTCCATCACGGCCTCAATTTTGAGCTACAGAGGTATACCACCACATAGGCGAGGATTTCGTACGAGGAGGTTCTTGCAGAAGCGAGGATCCAGGAGGCCATTGTTAGAGGAACTAGATGTCCCAGCACGACCTCGCCAGCCAGAGCCCAGCCCGGAGAAGGGGGACCAATCCGCCGTCCCGGAGTGCAGACACAGCAGAGGATAGCACCATACCAGCAAAATGAGCTTCCTTCTTGCAACTACTACGGTAAGAGAGGACATTACTAGAAAGACTGCCGAAAGAGACTAGGAATATGCATGATTTATGGAGCGAGCTAGCACTATGCCCGAGACTGCCCACAGCGCAGAGACATAGCACCGCAGACAGGACAGAGGCCAACAGCACCAGTTCCGAGGATACTACCCCCGCCAGGAGGACAGCATCCACCAGCTCCTGGAGGATTTCAGAGGGGACCACCCTTGGCCCCACAACAGGCACAATTCGATCGAGCCTGACAGCAGACCGGAGGACAGAGACAGGGACATGCCTTTGCATTAGCAGCTACTGAGGAGGAAACAGAAGGAGAAGCAATCGTCGCATCATTACCTGCGACTGCATTGTTTGATTCTGGAGCTACATTATCATTTATATCTAGTAGATTTGTAGCAATACATAGAGTAGCCTCTTTCCCATTACCTAAGAGTTAGAAAATTCTTACCGGAGGAGGTATCGTGCCGGTTACCAGCACTATTAGAATATGTTCGGTAGTCGTATGTGGCAGAGAGATGAGAGCGCAATTCTTGGTATTGCCCATGCCATACTTTAATTTTGTGCTAGGCATAGACTGGTTAAGCAAGTATAATGCTGTACTGAACTGCCGAAAGGGTAGCGTCACATTTAGACTGCCAGATCAACCGGAGTTCGAGTACATACGAAGGACCATCGAACAAGGAGTAGGACAGATAGCTGGAACTTACATGGCTATGGAGATTGCACCCCCACCAATAGTTGCAGAATTTGAGGATGTGTTTTCGGAAAAATTGCCAGGCTTACCGCCAGATAGAGACGTAGAGTTCACCATTGAGCTAGTACCCGGAGCAGCACCGGTATCTTCTAATGTGTAACGATTGGCAAAGAAGGAGTTAGATGAGCTAAAGCTACAATTAGAGGAGTTACAGAGCAAGGGATTTATCCGTCCTAGTGCATCACCCTGGGGAGCACCAGTGTTGTTTGTACCTAAGAAGGATGGAACAGTACGCATGTGCATTGATTACAGAGCCCTTAATACTTTGACTATCAAGAATAAGTACCCTCTGCCGCGGACTGATAATTTATTCGACCAGTTGACAGGAGAAGTGGTGTTCTCAAAGATCGACTTGAGATCGGGTTACCATCAAGTGAAGGTGCGAAGAGAAGACATTCAAAAGATAGCCTTTAGGACTCGTTATGGTCACTACGAGTTCTTAGTGATGCCTTTTGGACTGACGAATGCGCCTGCTGTATTTATGAACTTGATGAACAGAGTATTCCACCAATACTTAGACCGGTTCGTGGTAGTCTTCATCGACGACATCTTGGTGTATTTGAAGAGCCACGAGGAGCACTAAGAGCACTTGAGACTAGTGTTAGAGACGCTGAGGAGAGAGAGGCTTTATGCCAAGCTAAGCAAGTGTGAGTTTCTCCTAGATCGTTCACTTTCCTTGGACATATTATCTCAGGAGATGGTATTTCAGTAGATCCGGCGAAGATTTTAACAGTAGAGACATGGCCTACCAATGTCTCAGAGGTGAGTTTTCTAGGACTTGCCGAATATTATCGGAGGTTCATGGAGAACTTCGCAAAGATTGCAGAACCGAAGACCCGCTTGACCCGTAAGGAGCAGGAGTTCACTTGGACAGAGGAGTGTCAGAAGGTATTCGATGAGCTGAAGAAGCGTTTGACTACATCACCTATCTTGACCATACCATCTGGACCCGGAGGATTCGTGATCTATAGCGATGCATTCGGGAAAGGATTAGGATGTGTCTTGATGCAGCATGGAAAGGTGTTGGCTTATGCCTCTAGGTAGTTGAGGACACATGAGAAGAACTATCCCACCCATGACTTGGAGCTTGCAGCAGTAATATTTGCTTTGAAGCTTTGGAGGCACTAATTATATGGAGAAAGAGTGGAGATATTTACTGATCATAAGAGCCTGAAGTACGTCTACACCCAGAAGGACCTTAACCAGAGATAGTGACGTTGACATGAGGTGATGACAGACTTTGAGATCGAGCTACAGTACCACCCGGGAAAGGCCAACGTTGTAGCTGACGCATTAAGCAGAAGACCAATAGCATTTTTCTTGACTACACAGCAACATCTGTTAAGAGATCTAGAGCAAATAGGTATCGAGGTTGTTATGCCCGGAATAGACGGACAGTTGTCGAGTTTTCAGTTACAATCAACATTAATAGAGAGGATCAAGGCTGCTTTGCCACCAGATGCCAGATTTCAGAGGCTCAGACAGAGGACAGAGGCTAGAATACAGACGGGACTGCGTATACATAAAGATGGGACTTTGAGATGTGTAGATCACCTCTATGTTCCAAATAGAGAGCTTCGGCATGAGTTGATGACAGAGGCACACAGTTCAACCTATTCTATTCATCCAGGAGGCACGAAGATGTATAGAGACTTGAGACAGTACTACTGGTGGCATGGAATGAAGAGAGAGATAGCACGCTATGTAGCGAAGTGCCTGGTGTATCAGCAAGTCAAGGCTGAGCATCAGAAATCTGCAGGATTGCTTCAATCGCTCCCTATATCGGAGTAAAAATGGGAGCATATCACTATGGACTTTGTTACGGGCTTTTCGAGGAGTCCTAATGGTCGTAATGCAGTATGGGTAATTGTAGATAGACTCACCAAATCCGTACACTTTTTACCCTTCAGAGTTGGGCAATCGACAGAGGTCTTAGCAGATATGTACATGAGGGAGATTGTGCGCCTACATGGAGTGCCAGTTAGCATCGTGTCTGACAGGGATACGAGGTTTACCTCTTACTTTTGGTGGAGTATGCAAGAGAGTCTCGGTACCCGCCTGAAGTTTAGCACATCGTATCACCCACAGACAGATGGCCAGTCAGAGCGCACCATTCAGACCTTGGAAGATATGTTAAGAGAGTGCATGCTAGATTTCGGAGGATCATGGGAGGAACACTTGCATTTGGTCGAGTTTTTCTACAACAACAGCTATCAGGCGAGCATCTAGATGGCTCCCTATGAAACATTTTATGGAAGGAAATGCCGTTCCCTCGTGTGTTGGAGCGATATAGGCGAGTGGCAGATTCTCGGACCAGATTTGGTTGTTCGTACAGTGGAGAAAGTGAAGAAGATCTAAGGACACCTACGAGAAGTACATGATAGGCAGAAGCATTGGGCGAATACACATCGACGACCCTTAGAGTTCCAGGTTGGAGATCACGTATTTCTAAAGATCTTGCCTACTCAAGGGACTATCAGATTTGGAGGCAGAGGAAAGCTGAGTCCGAGGTATATCGGATCCTTTGATGTATTAGAACGCGTCGGAGAGGTTGCTTACATATTAGCCTTGCCACAGACTTTGGAAGGAGTCCAAGACGTCTTCCATGTATCTCAGCTGAGGAGATACATACCGGATCCGAGTCATGTACTTGACCATTCAGAGATCACAGTCGGCCCGAGTTTATCGTACCAAGAGGAGCCTGTTGAGATCCTGGACAGGAGCGAGAAGGTACTGTGAGGTCAGACTATTCCCCTAGTTCGCATCGCGTGGAGACATCATTCACCAGACGAGTCGACCTGGGAACGCGAGGAGGATATTCGACAACGTTACCCTCATCTCTTCGAAGGACTAGGTACATTTTAGTATTTATTAAATTCAGTCAGAAGTTCTTGCCATGTGTATGTTTTAATTTTGAGGACGAAATGCTCTAAGGAGGGTTGATTGTAAACCCCCTCAACCAATTTATAGGGTTTAATTGAATTAAAACTGGAGACTAGGGTTTATTCGAACTTAATTAGAAATTGGGTGAGGCAAATTCTATGTACCCCTCGGACCATGGTGTAACCCTAGCTACGACATATTCGTTGATTTTCGCCCTGCGCTTTCAATTATTAATCCAATTAAATTTTTGGAGACCAAAGTCACCCTAAGCAGGACTTAACCAAGCCACATGCATTCTTCATTGGACCGTCCCCATCCCAACAAGGTCCAGACAGGCCCAAAGAGCCCAGGCCAGCCCAAACTTCGAGGTCAGTCCATAATTTCCCTCTCATATATAATACACATACTCTCCTATTGAAACCTTAAAAAGAAACCTAAAACACCTAGCCGAAACTTCCTTCTTAACTCGAGCACCCCCTTCCCCTTTCCCCCGACCGGACATCCACCACCAACTTAAGCCACCACCACCACAGCCCCTCGTTCGCCTGCATAGCCCGCCCGACCACCGTCTCCACCATCCCGACACCACCGCCAACCACTACCCGCATCAACATCACCGCACCAACACCGTCCCCAACCAATCCCGACTGCTCCAGCCGCCTGACCACCGCCACACCCTCTCAGCCACCACTGCCAACCCTCTCCGCCACCACTGCCAACCCGACCAGCGCCACCACCAACCGCCAGCAACCGCTGCCAAGGCTGTTGCGGCCGCCGTTGTGACTATCGCTGTTGTCGTGCTGCCGTACAACACCGGAGCTCCGCCCCATGCCAGAGAATAGCCGTTGACGAGGACAGATCCCCCCGTTCAGTCACGATTAGGTAAACACCCTGTTGCCTCTTCTCGTCATCGTGTCATTGAAGTATTGTGTCGTTGTGTCTTGTGTCATAGAATTGGACACAAGCTAAATAAGGTGAACCCTATATGTGTATGTATGAATGTTAATTAGATTAGATAATAAATTAGTAATTGCCCTAATGTTATGACCTGATGATAAGGACTTGTATCTCACTTCAAAACCTAGACATAGACCTAGTACACTGTAACATAGGAAATCAGGACATATAATTAAACAAAACATAAGCAGTTTCGTAAACCGTAAATGTAGTAATTATTGTCTCAAAATACACGTTGACTAAGGACAGAACACGCGTACATCCTAGCTACGTGCACACGTAACGCTATCTTCGACCAACCATGAACTTGAGATAGTTCCTAAGAGCACCGTAGTGTCCAGAAATTTGGTCTTAGTGTCTGATGTAGATTTATATATTATATTGTGTGTTAGGATCATCAGATCGGCCAGGAGATACCGCAGGAGCAGGTTATTAGCATTCACAGTTTGAGAACTCAGGCAAGATACCTTGCCATATTTACTGTTTAATTTAAATATTACATGCGTTGTATGATGTTTCTTGCTTATTTCATATGACTGTGCGCGTCCGAGGTTGATTCGGGTGCTATCGACGGATAAGTCGATGATTTAGTATACTTGGCCTAGTCACTAGTTGACTCATCCTAGTTAGGAGGATACGTTGATATCTTCCAAGACCTGACACTTTACACGTATTCACCGTAACATTCATATTAGGATACGGGTCCGCGTATTCGACTAGCTATCAGTGCGTTAGACATGCATCACGGTTAGTACGTAACTCAGGATATTTTATTTGTAGAGACTGGCATATAGATACGTGGTGTGCACGTTGAGTATTCGACTAGTGTATCTACATTGGGCGGGGAGGACCACTAGTAGGCGTATGGGATACACCCTTTGGAATCTGTAGTATCCGGAGGAGCCAAGGATCTAATGACTCCCTTTATTCAGATTCTCCGTTCTTCGGAGCGGTATGGACGTATATATACTGGTAGATTCTCCGTTCTTCGGAGTGGTATGGACGTTATTATTCAGATTGCCCGTTCTTCGGAGCGGTATGGACGTTATATATACTTGCAGATTCCCCGTTCTTCGGAGCGGTATGGACGTTATACCTACACCTACTCATACAAACCAAAGTTGTCCTCACATTGCATTCACTGAGATGGTTAGCACACCCTTTATTGCATTTACTTTATTCAATATTTATATATATAGCATGTTTCTATGTATCTTGTTACGTTCCTCTGAGGACCTGGTACCTTTCCATATTTGGACGAGGCTTACTACCCTACAGTGTATGGGCCAGGACAGGAGACGAGGTTCGTTATGTCAGAGGAGTTAGAGGTATAGCCATCAAAGTTTCCGTGATCAGTTGGTAGGCCTTTTGTCTAGGATTGGGTGCATCATTATCTAGTCCGCCGATGCCCTAGTCATTACCTTTTATTTATCATTTCAGTACTTTTATTTTGTCATAGTAGTGGGTTTGTCCCCACCAGACATTCTTGGTTGTACTATGATATTTTGAGACTGGCGATTATCTTCCAGCATTTATTATTAGTACATTCTTGCTGTTATATTGTGGATGAGATTAGATTACCTGTTGTTGATTGATATGTGACATGTTAGTATTTAGGACAGTGTAGCACTTTCGTTAGGATTCATTAAATTAGGATATCCTCGGAGACGTGACAGCTGGCTATTGCCACGTGGCCTAATTCCATATATTTTGGGATTGGGGCGTGACTGGGTCAGACCCCAAAATAGCAAATACCACAAGGGCGCCAAACTTATGAACTAAAGCTAGCATGTAGATAAATCAATAAGAATAGCAGGTAAGGTAACAGTTAAACAGTGCAATGGGTAAAATAAAAGTTAAGCAGTTCAGGAGTAATTAAACAAGGGCATCTGGAATCAGTACTCCGGTTACCATTTTTGGACCAGTTGTTAATGCAAATCAGGATGGGACAAGAATAGACTAGAAATCAAGCGATTAAGGCAAATTATGTCTGATGGCTTGCTATTATTAGCTAACTCGGGTTATCATAGTACAAGTTACTAACGCATGTAGTTTGAGATTCCTTACAGCCACATGTCCTGCAGACTATCCGGGTTATCCCGACGAATTGGTACATAGTATAGATTTATCAGGTATAATCATTTCTTATCTTTTCTGGTAGTGTAATACTCGTCGGTGTACTGGAAGTGTGCCCCTCAAGACAGAGAGCTCCGAATCCATCAGGTGTCGCTGGGATACCGGGATTGCATGTCGCTAGGAAATCTCTCTATATTCTCTTCTAGATTATTATTCTAGTTATTAGCCTAGAAAATTATCAATGATTCCCGACCATGGTGCTCAGGAATCTTCCTTAGACATGATGCAAGATAGGACAATAACTTGATAGTACAATCAAAATCAACTACAGGGATACATATCATGCAATACAGGTGCTACTAATAGCCTTGATCAGGACAGTTATAGGAATTCTCAAGTTAGGAATGCGCTACGTTGAGCCACTATCTAGATTATCAGGATTAGGAGTATCAGGGATATCAGTACAGTATCAAGATTATTATTATAGGATCAGGATTATCAACTTTATCAATTTCATGTCAAGATTCAGAAGTTTATTTATAATATATAATTACTAGATCATGTCAGGAAATCAAGATCAATATCAAGAATGTCACGTTCAGAAAATAACCAGGATTAACTAAAATAATGGAATAAAAAAGAACTAGAGAATCATCGAGAGTTAAGCATATTAAAGCGAATACTGGCATACAGGCGCATGAATCATTAATTCAGGGTTAGCACAAAAAATCAGGCAAGAAAGTAACATCCACGCACAAAGGGCAAAAACTACTATTGGCGCACAAATAGACAAAATGAGTATTGGTGCAAAAAATGGCAAAAATAGTTTTGGCGCACAAATCACTAATCCAGATAGTTCTGGCGTACTTTGATACAAAAGTGCTCCGAGCAAAAGGTGGCGTATAATCATACTAAAGCGCACTTCAAGGACCTTGGCACATAATGATAGAAGTGTGCAAGCCAGGAGCTTGCCACATAAATCTATCATTGAAGCACAAATAAAAGTACCCAAATAATGGAAAGAGATAAACTAGCTAATGTGCCTTAGAGTACAAGTTTGTTATGTCATCGGTTTGGATTAAACATGAATATAATATGGTAACTCGATTACACGTGTAATATATAATTGACATGTACACAAATACACTTGGGATTGATCACATAACCAACTCCAACTCCCCCGTCCCCAACCAAAACTTATGGATTCGATCACGACAAATTACGAACACGAGTAATATATGTACACTGTACACGAGACAGTGTGTGAACACGAAGTACATGATAATCAATACTCGATACACACGATGAAATATATATAAAGGAGTACCCAATAAACACGGTAAAGGGATAACATCTTCTGACATGATCCATATAGTACCAGTCCGTGTAACCGCTGTGTCAGAATCAAGTATGTAGTTCTAGAAAATGTGATATATACACAAGCATGAAATAAAAACTATCAGAGAGATGTACTCACCTCTGATCCTGAGCAAAGGTGTCTCTTGATGCCCAAGATGGTGTCACACAATCCTATTTTGGAAATATTATGTCAATTGGTATAATGAATGAGAATTAAGTTAAAAAATGCACTAATATGCTTTCTAGGTCAATTTCTAGCTAAACTAGGTTAATATAAGTCAAACTAGGTCACTACTAGCTAATACTAGCTATATTAGTTAATAAAACTAATAACTATATCATAATATACTCTATATATCTATATAAACTATTTTACCTATATACACTACTATGTAATAGGCTAACTGATACATAGCTAATTTTATTGTGTTACATGCTAACTAACACAACTAATGATTGATACTAAAAGCTAACTAATACTAACCATTCTCATTTATAAACAAACTGGCACTTATGTATAACTAACTAATTGATAACATACCTGATACAACAACTGGTATCCTATCCTAACTTAAAACTGATACCTAACACACACCTATACTTGCACATCACGATACCCTCACTAATACAAGAACCAAATTTTGGTTCGATTACTTCCACACATTGATCAACTTGCTACTGTGTTCACCTACCCCGTTATCTCACACACCACTGGTCATTCAATATCTTGGATAAAATATACTAACACATAATCCCATACTGATAGTCCTTATACTAACGTAACTCAATTAACTTATCTCATATACTCACTTAACTTAACACTCTAACACACAACTTAACTAACTTACATTCAAGTAAAAATTAATAACTGATACCATATCTTATACTAACTGATCTTACAAAATATATTAACTAAAACCAACACTCACTCTACTCTACTTGACAGACCTAAAAACTACACAGGTGCAATATGATGATGTTGTTGCTGCTGCTCTGTGAGATGATGTTGCCAAAAATAGCAACCATCCCCCAATTGTTATGTAACCCCAACCCTATATTGAGATACATGTATCAGTAGACTGATACATATATCAGTACTGATACACACATCAGTACCCCTCTCTACTCCTCTAGCTTCTACAATAGTTGCTTACCTGCTCGAGTTCTCCTATCTGCTACTATTGCATAGTCAATTGTGCATACACTTCAACTATTGCCTAATATTCTTGCACACTGCCCAAATATATATCCAACTATACAAATCCATGTACTTACTTACATAATACAACTCCTTAACTTACCTTATTCACACTAATGTGATCACATACTCCAGACTGCATAGAGTTTCTAACTGCTTTATATACCCGAGCACAAGACTCCCCAAGCAGTGCCTAGGTACAAGAAAAATCCATCTCACTGTTATTACCCCATCCCAATACGTGCAATTGATCTTGATACCTCTCAATAATGGACTGCAACCCCCCACACACACACTTCTAACACAACACACACACCTCTCATCACAGTGAATATAGTCCCTCACAACATAGTCCCTCACAATATCAATGCACACCAGAGTTAAACACACACTATTAACATCTACTACATATTACTCATACCAGCCCCCAAAATCAAATGATCATTACCCCAACACAATGCCACCCAATAATATGCATATAAATATATGTCTATATATATATGAGACACACATACACCATATACCTATATACATGTGCACTAGTGTCAATTAATCAAACACCTAGAGTGTACACTTGAGAAACTTATGATATTTATCCAAGTAAAGAGCCAAAACCCAAATTCTCCATAATTAACATCTATAGAAGCCAAATATATTAGAATACAACCAAAGTAACTTGCTACAATGAGAATTGAGAAGTAATTGCACAAAATACCCAAAATAGAGCGCCATATCACACCGTGTCACACCGTATCGTGATACGGTCTATTCGTTCCTAATTGTTGACACGTAGCTAGTATCTCAACCCCGATCTAAGTCCAATATGACTAAATTAGTGTCATGACACACAATTGATGTGTCAATCTCAAAATTTTCCTAATATAGATACAAATTAACATGTAGAAGACATAATACACATCCTATTAGCCTATAACTTCTTCCTATAGGTAGACCTATGCCATGGGAGGGTTTCTAATGGTCAAATGCATGATTTGGAACCTACAATGAAGGTGAATTTAGAATTATATCTATTAGTAGATGAATTTCCAATGAATTATTTTCACGGACACGATCCAGACACAATCTTCTTGCCAAAGCTCCTCCTCCAAGTGCTCCTTGCTACTCCAAGATCCAATGATTTTTGAGTGGTGAAAATGAGAGAGAATATAAATGAGTTGAGGGATATGTATGGAGGGATGAAAAGAATTGGGGATCTAAGAATTTAGGGATCTAGAAATGAGTACAAATGAAGAGGAGAGAGAGAGAATAGCCCCTCTATAGTGGCCAGCCCCTTTCCCCCTCTCCAAGTCACCATCAAATGTCTAAGTTGCCCCTACATGAAGATTTATTAAAAATAATTAAGGATGACTATTTTGGGAAGTTTTAACGCTACTACAAAATAATCTAATCCTCCTAATTAATTAGAGGGAATAAGTCTAATAGGCCTAGTCCATGTTTGGCTCAATAAGTTGTCATGAAAAGTCTACTGGGGTTCACTAGTGTCAATTCTAAATAATAGGCTAGTCCACTAAATAAATTATGCAAGGCACCAAATAATTATATCACATACGAAGTAATATTTAAATCACTAAATTAAATTAACTATGCTAATTGACTAAATTACCCCTATTTGGAAAAGTGACGGTGACAATCCTACCCACCTTAGAAAAATTTTGTCCTCGAAATTTAAGAAAGAAATTAACTACCAAAAATAATCACAATAAGCAAGAAAGAATTATAACTCACGGCTGAAACAGATAAGGATATAGCTCGTGCTTCTCGGCCTTTCGCTCTCAGGTAGACTCTCCTGGTGAGTGATGCCTCCGTGCGACGCATACCAAAGGAATTATCTGGTTTTGCAGCATCTTCTTCCTGCGATCCAGAACCTCTACATGTTGCTCTGGATAGCTGAGAGTCGGACCCACCTCAATCTCTGAGTGATCCAATACATTGGTCGAATCTACCATGTATCATCTTAAATATGACACATGGTACACGTTGTGCACTCCCTCTAATGCAGGCTGCAAGTCTAGTCTGTAATCCACTGTACCGACCCTCTCAAGAACGTCGAAGGGTCCGATGTACCGTGGACTAAGCTTCTCGCCTCCACCAAAGCGAATCGTGCCCTATGTCGAAGAAATCCTCAAGAATACCAGATCACCCACCTAGCACAAAATATAGCCTTAACACTCTATCTAAAATAAGCAATCACAAGCAATCCAAAGTAAAACCTATACTTCAAACTCCAAAGGTCTCTGGTGGCTATCCTCCCATTGTTGTTGTCTATCATGTGCTACCCGAAGTCTATCCCTGATAAGCTTCAACTTCTCAGCTGTATCCACGACCATCTCCAGTCCCAATAAGGCTCCCTCACCAAAATTATCCGATGATAATGGAGTGTGGCATCTTCGTTCATACAACATCTCAAATGCTGACATCTCGATATTGGCCAGGTAGCTGTTGTTATAAACAATCTCTACAAGGTGAAGGTGATCCTCCCAAGAGCCTCCAAAATCCAAAACATAGGTACGTAGCATATCCTCGAGAGTTTGGATAGTCCTCTCCGACTGCCCGTCTGTCTGAGGGTGATATATGGTTACTAAACTTGAGTTGGGTGCCCAAGCTAGCCTGCAAACTCCTCCAAAAGTGGGATATGAAGCGAATATCCCTATCTGAGACTATGCTCATAGGAACTCCATACAATCTAACTATCTGCCATACATACATCTCCAGGAGCTTCTCCGTAGACGTACCCAGTTTGAATGGCAAGAAGTGGGCCGATTTGGTCAACCTGTCTACGATGACCCAAATCGCGTATTTTTCTCCTGGAGAATGTGGAAGTCCGAAAATAAAATCTATCATCGCATACTCTCATTTCCACTCTGGAATGGGTAAAGGCTGAAGCAATCCACCTGGCCTTTGTCTCACCGCCTTTACCTACTAGCATACCAAGCATCTGGATATAAAGCTCGCTACCTTCCGCTTTATACCATACCACCAAATATGCTCTCTCATGTCTCTATACATCTTGTTGGCACTTGGATGCATAGAGTACTGAGATCGATGCCTCCTGAAGAACCTCCTTGTACAATGCTCCACTCGGTACACACAATCTGGTACCGTGTCACAATGATCCATTCTCTGTAATACTTAAGTCCTCTTCCAATCCTATCCGGAGCTGCGTTTTGATGCTCCTCAGAGACTCATCCTTGAACTGTGTGGCTCTGATCTGGTCCATCAACTCTGACTGTACCTTAAGTCCTCTACCAATCCCATCCAGATCTGTGTAGTAACTCCAGAAACTAGCACCTTAATATCCAAGATATCAAGATTGGCCAATAAATGTCAGTCCCTCGTCAAGTAAATAGGCACTGGATACATGATCAAAGCATCAGCAACTACGTTGGCCTTCCCTAGATGGTACTGCAATAAAATATCAAAGTCCTTCATCAACTCCAACCATCGTCGCTGCCTTCTGTTGATCTCTTTCTATGTAAACACATACTTAAAGCTCTTATGGTCTGTAAAGAACTTCACACGCTCTCCGTACAAGTAGTATTTACATAGCTTTAGAGCAAAGATGACCGCTGCCAACTCTAAGTCATGGGTAGGATAATTCTTCTCATGCGGGCATAATTTCCTAGAATCATAGGCAATTACATTCTCGTTCTACTGTAAAACACATCCCAAACCCCTACCCGAAGCATCACTGTATATGAAAAACACTCATATCCTCGATGGCAATGTCAACACTGGAGCTATAGTCAACCTCTTCTTCAGCTCCTCAAAGGCGGCTGACACTCCCATGTCTAAACAACTTCATATCATTTCTAGTCAACCTAGTCATCGGCTCTACAATCCTAGAAAAATCCTGAACAAATCTCCGATAATAGCCTGCCAATCTAAGAATGCTCCTGATCTCTGCTACTGAACTCGGGGTCGACCATTACTCAACTGTTGATATCTTCTTCAGGTCCACTGAGATCTCGTCTCCTGTAATCACATGCCCGAGAAATTCAACCTTATCAAGAAAGAACTCACACTTCAAAAGCTTGCCAAACAGCTTCTCCTTTCTGAGGGTCTCCAGAACTATCCTCAGGTGCTTCTCGGGCTCCTCCGGGGTCTTTGAATATATCAATATACCATTAATGAAAACTACCGCGAATTGATCCAAGTACTGATAAAACACCTTATTCATCAAGTTCATGAATACTTGTCACGACCCGCACCTGATGAAGGGGCACGAGTACATGGGTACATCCATCCTATACTGCAGCATCGGTGGTAGAACGCTGTCTTGGTCAACTATACTATCTAATTATCTCATAATAATGCATAAACCTCCAATAATATCTCAACTCCAAGAAGAGTGTAACACAATACTCAATCACAATTCTATAGCACGATAAGATATCATGAAAGTCTAACATAACTATACAATCTAAACAAATATAACAACAACAATAGAAACAATAACCAAAATCTTAAATATAAGCCGAAAACAAATCCGGTACCAAAATGCTAAAGAGAACTAACTATGCTAACAAGTGATTCCGGCTAGATCTCCCGGCAGTCACTCCAGAACTAGTGGGTCCAAGTCTGCACCATTTATAGATCGGAGTCCATATTATGTCGGACACCAATTCCTGGGATCCTCTGAAAAATATTTTCCAGTCAGGAATGGAGCGAAGTAAAACCCAATAGCAGTTCCAATTAATTGATAATGACTATAGACATAAATAGAGAATATAATACAAGACAAAAAATAATGAACAATATTAACTATGGTAGAAGAAACAGGTAAACAAGAACAATATGGTATACACTGATCACGATAAAAGTAGAACAAGGCAATAGTATGAGACAATGAACTAGAATATGGTGAAGAACTGTAAATATGCTAAGTGATTGAAATACTAGTTAGATATGTGATCGGCTTGGGTGAACATTATCTAATTAATATTGGATAAACATTGTCTAAGTTAAACATTAAATATTATCTAGGATTTGATCACATATCTAGCTAACACTTCCCCTTTCCCCTGACTAGTACAATGGATCCAACCATGACACGTTACGATGCACGATACTCAAGGCATTCTAAACAATAAACCTTGAACATTAAACATTAAACATTGAACATTGAACATTGTCTAAGTTAAATATTGAGAACACGAGGAACAATGAAACAATATATATAACATCCCATGACCGATCCATGTGTATACTAGTTCGTGTACCAATGTGTCAAGAGTCATCTAAAATATTTCTAAATACTTGCATTATAGTAATTATCAAATAATGGAAACAATCAGAGAATGTACTCGACTGCCGTCCAGAGTAATGAATGTCAAACTGTGTCCGAACTGGTGTCACATAGACCTATATATGGAATATTGCATTAATACAAGGTTCTGGAATAAAATCAAGTTAAACTATTCAACTTCTAGGTCATAAAGTTATTTCTAAGTCAAAATAGTCAAACTAGGTCAACTCTATGCCAAACTAGTCAAACTTGGTCAAACTACCTATTTCTAAGTTGTATGAGTCTAACTCTAGGGTATTAGGTCCACAAACTATGTGTCTAGGCCACACTAGCTAAGTTAAGACACTAAGATACCAACAAGGTACCGTATCCTAAGATTTGCAAGTTATTAGATATAAAAATAGTAATTTATATATATATACAAGATAATACATATAGTGGCTTAGCTAACTAATGCAAGGAGGATACCTTGTCTTTGAACCAATACGTATCTTACTACTAAACCCCCATCTCGATACTCAACCCAATACCTTGAGTATCAACCCAATACCTTGAGTATCGACTGATACCTTGACATTACCTTAGTATTACAAGGTAAGTCAAATTCTAATATATAGCTCACTACCCAATACTACACTATAACTAACATACTAAACTATTACATACTACTAAATACCTAATACTAACAACATATATATACAATACTTGCATATAATACTACATATAGCTACTTACCATTTACCCTTCTATTAGTATCGAGTATCTTGATACCCAATATTACCTTAACATGTGTTCTAATACCTTATTATTCTAAACTTAATACATTGGTAATACTTCAAGGTAATTAGAACTAATAGTAACTAATACTAATACCTAACGAACTAGTTATGATACTCTAACTAAATACTAACATATAACTACTAATCTATTTAACACTAACAATGCATATCAATCTTACCTACTAACTTAGCATATATAATACTAATATATAGATACTAACTTAACATATAATACATATCAACTTACCACCAATACCATAAACATATATAGATACTTATAGTATAATAGCTACTAGGCTAACCATACACATATCTAACTAACTATTATACTAAACTAATAGCTAACATTAATACTAACTAACCCACTGACCAACTAAACTCACTGAACTATCTAGCTAACCCAACTAGTTAACCAACACCTTGCTAGCCCCCTGTGCTGCAGAATGCTATTGTGCACACGCTACTGCTGCGCGCACACGCTGCTACGCACACTGCAGCGTTGCTAATAATGCGTGTGGCACCGCACGCTGCTGTTGCTGCAACAACCTGCTACACCGTACGCTGCTGCGCTGCTGCTGATGCGGGCTGCACCACGTGCTTCTCACACTGCATCGCACGTTGCTGCTGCTGCTGCAACCTGCTGCACATCATGCTGCGCTGCTGCAGCTCGCACACAGCGCTGCTGTGCCGAGCTACTGTGCTCGCCCCGCTGCACAGACACACACACTCACGCTCACTCACTCAAACACTTAAACACTCACCATACTAAGACACACACACATACAACATAAACACTAATGCACTCACACATATATACACGCACACACACACACACACACACACACACACACACACACACATATATATAGTACTTCCATCTATATGTATATATATAATTACACACACACACACACACACACACACACACACACACACACATATATATATATATATATACATATATATATACATATACATATATAAATACACACACACACTACAACCATATGCACACACACACACACACACACACACACACATATATATATATATATATATATATATATATATATATATATATATATATATATATATATATAAACACTCTTAACATACATACATATACATATATATAAACATATACATATAGATAACCACTTATATATATATAAATATATATATATATATATATATATATATATATATATATATATATATATATATATATATATATATATATATATATATATATATATAACTATGCACACACATACACACTTATAGATATATCACTCACATATATAGATATACATTTACACGTATACACAAAGATTCCTAGCCATATACATATATCAACCATATGCATATAGATACATATACTCATATATACTATATACATATAAATATTGGTATCATACATAATATATATCATACTAACATATATATATATATATATATATATATATATATATATATATATATATATATATATAAGCCACATAGAATTAAAAAGCAATAAAGCAAACACGTGGAGTGTACCGCACCCGTATCACATCATTCTATGATATGCTTGTGATACACCTCTGTCACACAACCCAACGCATCCCGAAGGACATAAGCAAGTCTAAAATAATATATATGAATAATATGAAGAGTCAATTACATATCTACGTGTCCGTGTCAAAATGTGCCATGCACAAAGTCCTGTGTCAGAGGAAAAATACCCAAATCAACCCGTGTCTCCAAATTGACGGGATACGGCCTACACGTATCCAATTGTGGATATGACACTAGCCACACACAATTAAACACATGTCAATTTGGTCTAATTGACCAATTGACAAACACAACATGTGTCAATCTCGGAATTCCCCTGAAATTGACACATAAACACACATAACTTTCTCCATAGGCCTTCTATGAACCTAATTCCAATTTCTATGGATAGCCTATGCATGTGGTGTGGTTCCTTATGGTTAATTCACAGATTTAGAGTCTAATTAAAGGGGAAAAACTAAATTTTACCTATTAGGAGATGAAAAGAGCCTCCAACTTGTAGATTATTGCTCCTCCTTGTAGATCCTTGCTTACTCCTTGTAGATCCTTGCTATAATAGTCTCCAATGATAGGAAAGAATTGGAGAGAAATTTGGTGTAGGGCTGAAGGAATTTGGTTGAGAGAAATTCTAGATCAAGATTTGGAATGAAAAATGAAGAGAGAGAAAGTTTTCATCCCCTTTATATAGGCCTCTCTTGCCCCCTCCCTCAAGCTACTATATAAAGTCTAAAATACCCCTTGGGGTCTCTCATGAAGAAATTAATTAAGGAGGGAAGGTTCTACTCTAATGGGTTTAACTAATTAATTTATCCTCCTAATGAATGGGCTTATTATTGGGCTAAAATCTAACTAGAATTAAATATTGGTCCATGGTTCTAATCTTAACTAGTTAGGTCTACTAACATAAGTCCAAAAATAAATATAACATGCTAACAATAAATAAATAATAAAATAAATAAATAATTATTCCACATGCACAATATTTAATTAATTATCAAATGACTAAAATACCCTTTCCTAGAAAATATGGTAGTGACAATACTGTCGGAGCATTGGTCAATCTAAACGCATCACCAAGAACTCAAATTGCCTATACTGAGTCCTGAAAGCTATTTTCAAAATATCTTCCTTCTTCACTTTTACCTGATGGTACCCCGACCTCAAGTTTATCTTGGAAAATAACTTCGCTCCGCTCAACTGATCAAACAGATTGTTAATTTGCGGCAACGGGTATTTGTTCTTGATAGTGAGGTTGTTAAGAGCCCTGTAGTCAATATACATGCGTACCGATCCATCCTTCTTTGGTACAAATAATACCGGAGTACCCCACGGTGATGAACTGGATCTGATGAACCCTTATCCTACAACTCATCCATATGCTTCTTCAGTTCCACCAGTTCGTTGTTGTTCACCCTATAGACGTGCTATGATATTGGCTCTGAGCCTGGCACCAAGTCTATAAAGAATTCCACATCTCTATCTGGCAGCAACCCCGATAAATCCTATGGAAAGACATCCATAAACTCTGTAATCAACGATTGTGGCGGCTCCTTCTCTTCTACCAAAGAGCCACAGAAGTCTCCCTCACTCTGCTCCACTGCTCCTCTGACCAACTCAAACTCTAGCTTTCTTGGCGTCTGAAACAAAACTCTACCACCACGATAATCGATACTAGCATGGTGCCTACGCAACCAATCCATCCCGAGTACTATATTATATCTCGGTAGGGGCATTACTAGTAGAAACATGCTCAACTCTCGGCCTCCCAAAGATAGTCTCCGATCCTTAAAAACATCACTGACCAGGATAATGCCACCCCCTGTCGTGATCTTGCAAGCCCTCTCCAATGGTTCAGTCTTAAGATGATGTTTTAAGGCAAAAGATACAAATACAAAGCTATGTGAAGCATCAGAATCAAATAAATTATGAGCTAGAAAAGAATCAAGATAAACTAAACCTAAGATGACATCACCAACTGGCTCCTCCTATTCGACGGTCAAGGCAAAAGCTTGCCTCTGTTGCACACATCTCTGATGTTGCTGGTGTTGTGTGAACCTTTGCTGCTGGGTCGACAACAGAGGTCCTTTCTGCTGTTCCGCTGGTGGTCTCACGGGTGCTCTCTGTGCCTGGGCCCCGTCCTGAGCTGGACAAGGTGGAGCCCTAGGACAAGCCCTCAACTGGTGGTCTCCTGATCCATAGAACAAATAATAGCCCAATCTCATCATGCACGCATCCCAACCATATCCTGGCTTCTTCCAGAATAGGCAAGGAATAGCAGGCTGAGCAGGTCTCTGAATCTAGTGCGCCTGTTGTACTGGCGATCTAGCTGGTGCAGGGAACTGCTGCCTCAGATGCTGGAAATGTCTCTGATGCTACTGTTGAAAGTGAGGCTGCTTTACTGGGCCCGTACTGCTGCTAGCTCATGAAGGATCCCTCATCTTCTTGGAGCCAAGTTCCAAATCATCCTCCGTTTGTTGTGCATATGCCAGGATCTCCTCAAATGTAGTGGTACGATATCCGATAGTATGGGATTTGATCTCCCTGTTCAGACCCTTTCTGAACTTTTGAGCCTTCCTTCGAGGATTATTTCCCTCCATAAAGCGACCCAATCTAAAGTAATCCGCCGCCTACTCGTCCATTATCATGTTGCCTTGGACGAGGTATTAAAACTGACTCTCTAGAGAAGTCAGAGCCACGTCTAGAAAGAATTTCTTCTTGAAAAGCTCCTTAAAAGATTTCCAAGTAAGTCCAGGTGTTGAGATCCTCAGGTCTATCCTGAACCATGTCAATGTAATTTTATATATCATGCTCCATTCTATCTCCACCTGTAGTCTCTCTGAAATCTGCATCAGCCATAGGTTTCTCTCTATGTCATCGATCCAGTAATATGCATAAATAATCCTTTCGATGCCTTTAAAGTCCTTAGGCCCCATTCTCTTGAAATCAATGATAGTTCTTGGCCTCGACTACTGCTGGGCTTGTGGAGGTGGAGATACCCGTGGCTGGACCAAGACAACACTCTCGATGGCGGCGAGTGCAAGATGGTAGGCATTCTCAATGCCATGTCTCATGACCTAAGATTGGCATTGTTAGGCCTCCGCCTGGTCCCTCTGTGCCTCCATCATCTGATAAAAGAGTGCAAACACAACCCCGAAACTACTGCTGGTGGTGGTGTTGGTATCTCCTCTGAAGCTGTAGGCAATTTTCTTTGGACTGGAGGTAGAGCACCCCTGAAAGCTGCTACAAAAATGCCCACTGGACCGATAAAGGGGCCCTATGAGTTGGAGCTGATGGAGCAGTATCTGTTGGTTCTCTCCTCTAAGGCGATGAAGTGACCGACCTTGTTGACACTGCGCCTGAGCACTGGGATCGCGTCTTCGGTGGCATCCTGAAGATAGATTAAACAAAGGAATCAATATTGAATAAGATATGATATCACCAAAGAAGGAAAAAATTATTCAAGTAAAGAAAGCATTCGAATTGATAAGGATAGCAAAATAGATATTTTGGAAATATTTTCTAGTTGTGATTGATTATACACCCAGCCTATATCCTATATCCTAAAGCAGGCTCATAGCAGTACTCTAAGTATGAGCACCACTATAAAATCGCATTACTTGCGATCTTTTGACCTGTATGGGCCACTACTAAAAATGTGTCCCGACCCGCACCCGGAATGGTGGTACAAGTACATAAACAACGCCCAGCCTACACCACAGTATCGATGGTAGAACGTTGTTTGGATCCACAATACTATTTAAATATCTCATACAATATATATATGGTACCTGTCATGCTATCTCAACTTCAAACGGAGGAACAAATATAATGACATGATAAGATATCAATACTCAATCACAATATCAAACTAAGGAAGATAGAGCACGATATAGGAAAAAAAGATAAAATAAGAATCCACACTATGATTCTATACACAAATAACTCCCAAAATAATAATATACATGTCATGAGTCTAAAATAAGACTAATACGATATCTAAATAATTTAAGTCTAAGCCTCCCTAGTCACTGGCACTAGATTCTCCTGCTCTAGGGGAGTATCCTCTAATGAATTGCCGTCCTACGGCCTATAGTAAGTGGGACACTACTCCTCAAGCCAATAATCTAAAAAATATATCCAATCAAGATTGGAGCGAAGTATAAAACTTTGAAAGCAGTTCCAAATACATGGTAGAGCAAATATGATAGTTAATAGAAAAGAATACAAGATAACTAGTAATGTGAAATAGAAAATGAACTAAAGTAAGCAGATAATGTACTGAAAAGGAAGAACAGGCAATATAGAATATCTACAAGTAATAGAAATAGATAAACTAGCTAATGTGCCTTAGAGTACAAGTTTATTATGTGATCGGTTTGGATTGAACATGAATATAATATGGTAACTCGATTACACATATGATTAATCGACATGTACTCGAATACACATGGGCTTGATCACATAACCAACTCCTACTCTCCCGTCCCCAACCAATACTCATGGATCTGATCACTACACGTTCGCGAGTAATAACGGCACACTGTACACGAGACAGTGTATGAACACGAAGTACATAATAAACAAAACCCAATGCATACGATGAAATACATGTGAAGGAGTACCCGCTAAATACGGAAGGGGATAACATCTCCTGACAGGATCCATATAGTACCAGTCCATGTAATCGCTGTGTCAAAAAAAAATACAGTGCTAGAACAAGTAATATATACACAATCATGAAATAAAAACTATCAGAGAGATGTACTCATGTCACGACCCACACTCGGATATTCGGGCACGAGTACGTGGGTACGCCCAGCCTACGTCGCAGCATCAGCGGTAGAACGATATCTGGGTCAATTGTAACTAACTAAACATCTCAACAATATATATATGGTACTTGTCAATCATCTCAACTCCAAACGAAAGAACAATATGGTATCTCACAAATATAACTATTCTCAATCATAATGCAAACTAAGGAAGATAAAGCATGCATGGAATAACGAAGAGAAAAAACAAGATACAATCCACAAGTCTGAAATAATATACATGCCATAAATCTCAATGAAGTCTAATACAAGTCCACCAAAATATAAAATAAATCTCCTCAGGATCTGAAACTAAGTCCTCCTGATCTACAGGAGTATTCTCTAATGGTAAGCCCTCCTGCGGCCCGTAGAATATAGGACACTGATCTATGATCCAATCATCTAGAAAAAATATCCAGTCAGAATTGAAAAAAAGTACATACCTCTGAAAGCAGTTTTAAATACATAATCGAGCATATAAAATAGATAACAAAAAAGAATACAAGATAACTAAATATCTGAATGAAATGAACTAGAGTTAACAGGTAATATACTTGGATGAAGAACAAGCAATATGAATATCTACAATAAAAAGGAATAACTAAAATCTAACTAATGTGCCTCAAAATACACGTTCATTATGTGATCGGTTTAGGTTTAACACGAATACAATAAGGTAACTCTATTACAAGTATGGTATATAATCGACATATACATGAATATAATGGGGCTTTGATCACATAATTAACTCATACTCCCCCATCCCCAACTAATACCAATGGATCCAATCATGACACATTATGAACACGAATATGGGCACACTGAACACGAGCAGTGTGTGAATATGAAATATTATAAATCAATACCCAATACATACAATAAAATACATGTGAAGGAGTACCCGCTGAACATGGTACGGGATAACATCTCCTGACAGGTCCATGTAGTACCAGTCCGTGAAACCACTGTGTCAAAATCAAGTATACAGTTCTAGAACATAAGATATATATAGTATTATGAAATAAAAACTAACAGAGAAAGGTACTTGCCTGAGGTCCTGAGCAAGGTGTGTCTCTCGATACCCAAGCTGGTGTCACACAGACCTATATATGGTATATTGCATCAATACAAGGTTTTGGAATAAAAATAAGTTAAAATATTTTAATTCTAGGTCATAAAGCCATTTCTAAGTCAAAACAGTCAAACTAGATCAACTCTAGGTCAAACTTGTCAAACTTGGTTAAACTAGCTATTTCTAGATTGTATGAGTCCAACTCTAGGATATTAGGTCCATACACTATGTAACTAGGTCACACTAACTAAACTAAGATACTAGGATACAACCAAAATACCGTATCATAGGATACACAAGTTTTTAGATATCAAAAGTACTAATTTATATATATACAAGACAATATGTATAGTAATCTTAGCTAACTAATGCAATTAGATACCCTGGCCTTGAACCAATGCGTATCTCACCACCTACACACCTATCTTGATACTCAAAAGCAATACCTCGAGTATCGACCAATACCTTGACATTATCTTGGTATCATAAGGTAAATCAAATCCTAATATGCAATTAACTACCCATACACTAACTATATGCTAACATTAACTAACTATTAAATACTACTAACAACATAACATACAATACATATCAATACATACCTACATATAGCTACTTAGTCTAACAAGTATGTATATATATCTAACTATTAGACTAATAATATATCTATATGCAAACTACCTAACAAAGTATTTAATTACTATACTACTAATAGCTATATATACTAACTAAACCACTAATAAACTACTAAACCACTACCTAACCAGCTGAACCCCCTGACCTTGTTGTTCTTGCTGTTGCAGTTGAACCCTTGTTGTTGGATGCTACTGCCCTGATGTAGTGTACAGTTTGCTGCTCACTGTGTGATGACTTGCCAGCTGCTACATCTACTATCCACCACTGCTTGCTGTGCAGCTACCTGCCGCTACATGCTGAACAGACTGAAACTGCTACTTGCTGTGCTCTGCACTGGCTGCTGCACAAGCTGCCACTGCTTGTTTATTTGCTAGCAGCCACTGCTTACTGATATTGCCCCTGTTGAACTACACTTATTGCTCATGCTGAGGTGCAGTTTCCTGATACTTGTACAAAACTGGCTGCTGCAGTGCTTCAGTTATGCAGTTTTCTCTCAGCTGAATTGTTAGCTACCACTGTTGATTTCAGTAGCTATTGCATCTCCCTCTTGCTGCAATTGTTACTGCTCTTATGTTGATGCCCGACCCCTCACTCACTGCTCACTCACTCGCCACACATCCACACACACACATATATACATATATATATATATATATATATATATATATATATATATATATATATATATACACTCATATCTATACATATATAGGTATACTCTCATACATACATATATATATATATATTTATATATATATATATATACAAACATGCACATATACATATAGATACCTAATTATACATATATAAACACATATACACATATCATTAAATCTATACACCTAGCTACATATACATATGTATATATTATACTAGAGATACATATACATATAGCTATATATACATAACCATATAATTACATAGATATTCACAAGTCAAATAAATTGAGATTCAATGAACAAATACGTGGAGTGTACCGCACCCGTATCACACTCATTCTATGATACGCTTGCGATACAGATCTACCATACAACCAAATATATCCCGAAGGACACGAGCAAGTCTAAATTAATAATTATGAATGATACGAAGAATTAATTACTCAACTATGTGTCTTTGTCAAAATATGATATGCACAAACCCCCATATCGGAGAAAACCCCCCAAATCAACCTGTATTGCCAAATTATCGGGATACGACCTACACGTATCCAATTGTGGACACAACACTAGTCACACACAATCAAATACATGTCAATTTGGTCTAATTGACCAATTAACAAATACAAGATGTGCCAATCTCGGAATTCTCCCAAAATTGACATAAAATACTACATAATTTTCTTTATAGGCCTCCTATGAACCTAATTCCAATTCCTATGGGTAGCCTTAGCATATGGAGTGGTTCCTAATGATAAAATCATATATTTAGAGTCTAATTAAAGAGAAAAAATTGAATTAAACCTATTGGGAGATGAATTTCTAATAAAATTCCCAAATTGAGTGAAAGTAGCCTCCAACTTGTAGATCCGTGCTCCTCCTTGTAGATCCTTGCTTTCTCCTTATAAATCATTGTTCTAGTAGCCTCTAATAAAGAATAGGAAAGGAATTGGGAAGAAATTTGTGTAGGAATTGGTGTGGGAATAAAGAATTTGGAAGAGAAAAAATTCTAGATCTAGATTGGAATGTCAAATAAGAAGAGAGAGTCTCTCTCCTCCCTATAGGTGGTCATCCTCTACCCCTCATGCAAGCTACCATGAATTGTCTAAAACACCCCTTAGGGCCTCTCATGAAGAAATAATTAAGGAGGAAAGGTTCTAGTCTAATTGATTTCACTAATTAATTCATCCTCCTAATGAATGGGCTTACTATTGGGCTCAATCTAAACTAGAATCAAATGTTGGTCCATGGATCTAAACTAAACTAGTTAGGTCCACTACACAAGTCCAAAAATAAATCTAACATTTAACAATAAATAAATAATATAATAAATAATATTTATAACATGCACAATATTTAATATTATGATCCTAAAAATATAAATACCCATGCCAATTTACCAAACTACCCTTAATTGAAAAAGTGAGCATGACAATCCTACCTACCTTAGAAAATTTTCATCCTCAAAATTAAGGATGAAACTAACTACCAAAAGAAATTAATATAAGCAAGAAATAATTATACCTCACGGCACAAATATATATGGATATCGCTCGCGCATCTCGGCCTCTCGCTTCCAGGTACTCTCTCCTGGCGAGTAATGCCTCCACGCGACGCAAACCAAGAGAATTGTCTGGTTTCTCAGCACCTTCTCTCTCCGATCTAGAATCTTAACTGGCTGCTCTAGATAGCTAAGAGTAGGGCCCACATCTATCTTTGAGTGATCCAACAGATGGCTAGGATCTGCCATGTACCGTCTCAGCTGCGATACGTGAAACACGCTGTACACTCTCTCCAATGTAGTGGCAAGTCTAGTCTGTAGGCAACTGTACCGACCCTCTCAAGAATACTGAAAGGTCCAATAAATTGTGGACTAAGCTTCCCGCCTTCACTGAAATAAAATGTGCCACGTGTCAAAGAAATCCTTAAGAATACCAGACCGCCAACCTAGCACAAAATACAACCTTAGCACTCTCACAAGAACAAATAATCATAAGCAATGCAGAACAGAATCTATACCTCAAACTCCAATGGTCTTTGGTGGCTATCGACCCAATGTCGTTGTCTGTCCTACGCCACTCGAAGTCTATCCCTGATGAGCTTTACCTTCTCAGTTTCATCCACTACCATCTCTAGTCCCAATAAAGCTCTCTCACCAAAATCATCCAATAATAACGGAGTACGGCATCTTCGTCCATACAATGCCTCAAATGGTGATATCTTGATACTGGCTTGGTAGCTGATATTGTAAGAAAACTCTACCAAGTAAAGATGATCCTTCCAAGAGCCTCCAAATTACAAAACACAGGTGCATAGCATATCTTTGAGAGTTTGAATAGTCCTCTCTGACTTTCCATCTATCTGAGGGTGATATGCGGTACTAAACTTAAGCTGAATGCCCAAGCTAGCCTACAAACTCCTCTAGAAGTGGGACATGAAACGACTATCCCGATCCGAGACTATGCTCACAGAAACTCCATAAAATCTGACTATCTGACACACATAAATCTCTGCGAGCTTCTCCGTAGATGTACCCACTTTGAATGGCAAAAAGTAGGTTGATTTGGTCAACCTATCTATGATGACCCAAATTGCATCTTTACCTCATAGAGAATGCGGAAGTCCGAAAACAAAATCCATCGTCACATGCTTCCACTTCCACTCCGGAATGGGTAAAGGCTGAAGTAATCCACCTGGCCTCTGTCTCTCCGCCTTTACCTGCTGGCAACCAAATATTTGGATACGAATCTAGCTACCTCCCACTTCATACCATACCACAAAATATGCTCTCTCATGTCCCTATACATCTTGTTGGCACCTGGATGCATAGAATACTAAGATCGATGCGCCTCCTAAATAATCTCCTCACACAATGCTCCACTCGGCACACACAATATGGTACCGTACCGCAATGATCCATCATCTGCAATATTGAAGTCCTCTGCCAACCCTATCTGGATTTGTGCTCTGATGCTTCACAGAGACTCATCCTCGAACTCTGCGGCTCTGATCCGATCCAACAACTCTGACTGTACCTGAAGTCCCCATATTTGTGCTGCAACTCCAGAAACTAATACCTCAATGCCCAAACTATCAAGATCGGCCAATAAATGTCTGTCCCTCACCGAATACATAGCAACTGGATACCTGCTCAAGGCATCCGCGATAAAGTTGGCCTTCCCTGGTTGGTACTGCAAAGCAATATTGAATTCATTCATTAACTCCAACCTTCATCGCTGCCTCATGTTGAGCTATTTTGTGTAAATACATACTTCAAGCTCTTGTTATCTGTAAAGATCTCTACCCGCTCTCCATACAAGTAGTGCTTCCATATTTTAAGATAAAAATACTACTGCCAACTCCAAGTCATGGGTAGGGTAATTCTTCTCATGCGGGCATAATTGCCTAGAAGCATAGGCAATCACCTTCCCGTTCTACTACAACATACAACCCAAACCCTTATCCGATGCATCCCTATATATAAAAAATCCTCTTGCTCCTGATGGCAATGTCAATATTAGAGTTGTAGTCAGTCTCTTCTTTAGCTTCTTAAAAGCAGACTGACAATCCTCATTCCAGACGAACTCCACGTCCTTCCTGGTTAGTCTAGTCATCGGCTCCGCAATCCTGGAAAAATCTAGAACAAATCTCCGATAATAGCCTGCCAGTCCAAGAAAACTTCTGATCTTCGCTATTGAACTGGGGTAGACCATGACTCAACTGCTGAAATCTTCTTCGGGTCTACTGAGATTTCATCTCCTGTAATCACATGCCCATGGAATTCAACCTTATTAAGGAAGAACTCACACATCGAAAGCTTGCCATATAGCTTCTCCTTTCTGAGGGTCTCCAGAACTATCCTCATGTGCTTCTCATGCTCCTCTGGGATCTTCGAATAAAATAATATATCATCAATGAATACTACCACAAACTGATCCATGTACTGATAAAATACCTTATTTATCAGGTTCATGAAAACCGCTGGGGCATTGGTCAACCCAAACGGCATCACCAATAACTCAAACTACCAATACCGAGTCCTGAAAGCTGTCTTCAAAATATCTTCCTTCTTCACTTTCACCTGGTGGTACCCTGACCTCAAGTCTATCTTTGAGAATACCTTTGCTCCGCTCAACTGATCAAATAAATCGTTAATCCGTGGTAACGGATATTTATTCTTGATAGTAAGGTTGTTGAGTGCCCTGTATTCGATGTAAATACGTACCGACCTATCCTTCTTTGGTACAAAAAGTACCGGTGCACCCCATTGTAATGAACTAGAGCGGATAAAGCCCTTATCCTGTAACTCATCCACCTGCTTCTTCAACTCTACCAGTTCGTTGTTGTTCACCCTATAGACGTGCTGTGATATTGGCTCTGCACCTGGCACCAAATCTATAGAGAGCTCCACATCTCTGTCTGGTGGCAACCCCGACAACTCTTCCGGAAAGACATCCATATACTCTGCAATCAATAGATATGGCGGCTCCTATTCTTCTACCAAAGCTCCACAGAAGTATCCTTCGATCTGCTCTGCTGCTCCTCTGATGAACTCAAACTCTGGCTCTCCTAGCGTCTGGAATAAAACTCTACCTCCTCGACAATCGATATTAGCATGATGCCTACTCAACCAATCCATCTCGAGTACTATATTGTAGCTAGAAAGTGGCATTATGAGTAGACATATACCCAACTCTCGGCCTCCTAAAGAAACTCTTCGGTCCTTGCAAACATCACTGACCAGGATAATGCTACCCCCGGTCATGATCTTGTAAGTCCTCGCAATGGTTCAGACTCAAGACGATGTCTCAGAGAAAAAGATACAGATACAAAACTATGAGAAGCACCAAATTCAAATAAAGCATGAGTTGGAAAAGAATCAAGATAGACTAAACCTGAGATAACATTACCGACTGGCTCCTCCTTCTCGACGGTCAAGGCAAACGCTTGCCCCTGTTGCTGAGCACCTCTCTGCTATTGGTGGTGCTAAGCAGACTACTGCTGTTACGGTGGTAGAGGAGGTCATTTCTAATATCCTGCTGGTGGTCTCGCGGGTGCTCTCTATGCCTGAGCTCCACCCTGAGTAGGATGAGCTAGAACTTTAGGACAAGGCCTCAACTGATGGTCTCATGATCCACAGAATAAGCACTGGCCTAATCTTTTCCTGTATGCATCACATCTATGTCCTTGCTTCTTATAGAAAGTGCAAGGAATAGCTGGCCTCTGAATCTGATGCCTCCGATATGTCGGCGCTCTAGCTGGTCTAAGATATTGTTGCCTTGGCTGCTGGAAGTGCCTCTCGTGCTGCTACTAAAAATGAGGCCACTTTATTAGACCCATGTTGGTACTGGATCCTCCTGTATCTCTCGGCCTCTTAAAGCCAAGATCTAGATCATCATCTGCCATATGTGCCTACCTTAGAATCTCCTAAAAAGTGGCGGTAGAATCTCCATTCGTATGTGATTTGGCTTCCTGGTTTAGGCCCTTCCTGAACTTCCTGGCTCTTCCTCTGGAGTTCTGCCCCTTCACAAAGTTGCCTAATCTGCAATACTCTGCCACATACTCATCTACCATCATACCTTCCTGAATAAGGTACTGAAACTGGCTCTCTAGAGATGTCAGAGCCACATCTAGAAAAAACTTTTCCTTGAAGAGCTCTTTGAAAGCTTCCCAAGTAAGTCCTAGCACTGAGATACTGGGGTCCATCATGAACCAAGTCAATGAAATATCGTACATCATGCTTCCCGCGGCCTCTATCTGCAATATCTCTGGAATCTATGCCAGCCGCAGGTTTCGCTCAATATCTTCTATCCAATCATGGACATAAAGGATCCCTTCTGTGCCTTTAAAGTCCTTTGGCCCCATCATCTTTAAGTCTATGATGATCCTCGGCCTGGGATGCTACGGGGTAAACTGAGGTGGTGCCGTCTGTCGCTGGACTAAGGCGACTCTCTCAACTGCTGCCAGTGCAATCTGGTGAGCATTCTCAACGCTCTGCTGTATGACCTCTGACTGACGTTGTTGCACCTTCATTATTTGTTAAAAGAGTGCGAATATCTGTGTCTAATCGACTGTGGGTGGTGGGGGTGGAAGATCTGCTGCCCTTTGTACTGGAGGTGGAGCACCGCTGAAAGCTTCTGCAAAAATGCCCACCTGGATCGGTGAAGTCGAACTCTAGAACGTTGGTACCGGAACAACGTCTGATGGTGCTACCCTCATAGGCGATGAAGTGACTGACCTTACTGACATGGCACCTGAGCGTTGGGAATACGTCTTCGGCGACATCCTGAAGATAGATTGAACAAAGGAATCAATATTTAGTATGATTCAATATCATCAAAGAAGGACAGAATTTATTCAAAGCAACATTCAATAGATAAGGATAGCAAAACTGATAAGGGAAAGTGTTTCCTAGTTGTGATTAAGTATACTCTCACCCTAAATCATATATCCTAAAGCAGGCTCGTAGCAGTACTTTAGGTGAGCACTACTACGATATCACTCTACTTGCGACTCTAGACAAACCTGCATGGACCACCACTAGAAATTTATCACGACCCGCACCCGGATATTCGAATACGGGTACGTGGGTACGCCCAGCCTACGCCGCAGCATCGGCGGTAGAACGTTGTCTGAGTCAATTCTAACTAACTAAACATTACAACAATTTATATATGGTACATGTTAATCATCTCAATTCCAAACGGAGGAACAATATGGTATCTCACAAATATAACTATACTCAATCACAATGCAAACTAAGGAAGATAAAGGATGAATAGAATAACGAAGAGAAGAAATAAGATACAATCCACAAGTCTAAAATAATATAAATGCCATGAATCTCAATGAAGTCTAATACAAGTCCACCAAAATATTAAATAAACCTCCCCAGGCTCTGGAACTAAGTCCTCCTAATCTACAGGAGTATCCTCTAATGGTAAGCCCTCTTACGGCCCGTAGAATGTAGGACACTGATCTATGAGCCAATCATCTGAAAAAATATATCTAGTCAGGATTGGAGGGAAGTACATACCTCTGAAAATAGTTTCAAATACATAATCGAGCATATAAAATAGAAAATAGAAAAAAATACAAGATAACTAAACATCTGAATGAAATGAACTAGAGTGAACAGGTAATGTACTGGGATGAAGAACAAGCAATATGAATATCTGTAATATAAAGGAATAACTAAAATCAAACTAATATGCCTCAGAATACAAGTTCATTATGTGATCGATTTAGGTTGAACACGAATACAATAAGGTAACTCGATTACAAGTGTGGTATATAATCGACATATACACGAATACGCTGGGACTTTGATCACATAATCAACTCCTACTCCCACATCCTCAACTAATACCAATGTATCCAATCACGATACGTTAGGAACATGAATTGGGCATACTAAACACAAGCAGTGTATGAACACGAAATATAATAAATTAATACCCAATATATACGATAAAATATATGTGAAGGAGTACCCGCTGAATACGGTAGGGGATAATATCTCCTGACAGGATCCATATAGTACCAGTCCGTGAAACTACTGTGTCAGAATCAAGTATACAGTTCTAGAACATGAAATATATACACTATTATGAAATAAAAACTAACAGAGAAGTGTACTCGCCTGAGGTCCTGAGCAAGGTGTGTCTCTCGATGCCCAAGCTGGTGTCACACAGACCTATATATGGTATATTGCTTCAATATAAGGTTTCAGAATGAAATAAGTTAAACTATTTCAATTCTAGGTCATAAAGTCATTTCTAAGTCAAAATAGTCAAACTAGGTCAACTCTAGGTCAAACTTGGTCAAACTAGATATTTTTAGATTGTATGAGTCCAACTCTAGGATATTAGGTCCATATACTATGTAACTAGGTCACACTAGCTAAACTAAGATACTAGGATACAACCAAAACACCATATCAAAGGATACACAAGTTTTTAGATATCAAAAGTACTAATTTATATATATATAAGACAATATGTATAGTAATCTTAGCTAACTAATGCAATTAGATACCGTGGCCTTGAACCAATGCGTATCTCACCACTTACACACCTATCTTGATACTCAAAACTAATATCTCGAGTATCGACCAATACCTTGACATTATCTTGGTATCATAAGGTAAATCAAATCCTAATATGCAATTAAGTACCCATACAATAACTATATGCTAACATTAACTAACTATTAAATACTACTAACAACATAACATACAATACATATCAATACATACCTACATATAGCTACTTAGTCTAACAAGTATGTATATATATCTAACTATTAGACTAACAATGTATTTATATACAAACTACCTAACAAAGTATTTAATTACTATACTACTAATAGCTATATATACTAACTAAACCACTAATAAACTACTAAACCACTACCTAACCAGGTGAACCCCCTGACCTTGATGTTGTTGCGTTGAACCCTTGCTGCTGGATTCTACTGCCCTAATGCAGTCAATAGTTTGTTGCTCATTATGTGATGACTTGCTAGCTGCTGCATCAACTAGCTGCTATTGCTTGCTGTGCAGCTACCTGTTGCTGCATGCTGCACAGACTGAAACAGCCACTTGCTGTGCTCTGTACTGGCTACTGCACAAGCTGCCCCTGCTTGCTTGTTGTGCTAGAAGCCACTGCTTGTTGATATTGCCACTGCTGTATTGCACTTGTTGCTCAAGCTGAGGTGCAGTTTTATGATACTTGCACAAAACTGGCTGCTGCAGTGCTTCAGTTATTCAGTTTGCTCTCTGCTGAACTGTTAGCTACCACTGTTGATTTCAGTAGCTACTGCATCTCCCTCTTGCTGCAACTGTTACTGCTCTTCAATTGATGCCCGACCCCTCACTAACTGTTCACTCACTCACTACACATCCACGCATACACATATATACATATAGATATCAATATATATATACACTCATATCTATACATATATAGATATACTCCCATACATACACATTTATTTATATATACAAACATACACATATACATATAGATACCTACATATACATATATAAACACATATACACATATCACTACATCTATACAGCTAGCTACATATTCATATGTATATATTATACTAGAGATACATATACAAATAGATATATATACATAACCATACAATTACATAATATATCATATCTAAAAGATATACACAAGTCAAATGAATTAAGATTCAAAGAACAAACACGAGGAGTGCACCGCACCCGTATCACACTCATTCTATGATACGCTTGTGATACGGCTCCACCACACAACCAAATGTATCCGCACGGACACGAGCAAGTCTAAATTAATAATTATGAATGATATGAAGAATTAATTACTCAACTACGTGTCCATGTCAAAATGTGACATGCACAAACCCCCATGTCGAAAGAAAACCCCCAAATCAATCCGTATCGCCAAATTATCGGGATACGACCTACACGTATCCAATTGTGGACACGATACTAGTCATACACAATCAAACACATGTCAATTTGGTCTAATTGACCAATTAACAAATACAAGTTGTGCCAATCTCGAAATTTCCCTAAAATTGACACAAAATATCACATAACTTTCTCCATATGCCTCCTATGAACATAATTCTAATTCCTATGGATAGCCTTAGCATATGGGATGGTTCCTAATGATTAAATCATATATTTAGAGTCTAATTAAAGTAAAAAACTGAATTATACCTAGTGGAAGATGGATTTCCAATAAAATTTCCAAATTGAGTAAAAGTAGCATCTAACTTGTAGATCCTTGCTCCTCCTTGTAGATCCTTGCTTTCTCCTAGTAGATCCTTGTTCTAGTAGCCTCCAATAAAAAATAGGG
Source organism: Iris macrosiphon (assembly GCA_036927795.1). Classification (NCBI taxonomy): domain Eukaryota; kingdom Viridiplantae; phylum Streptophyta; class Magnoliopsida; order Asparagales; family Iridaceae; genus Iris; species Iris macrosiphon. The sequence continues at coordinate 123,527,495 of JAYESA010000001.1, forward strand.
AAGGAATTGAGAAGAAATTTGAGTAGGTATTGGTGTGGGAATAAAGAATTTGGAAGAGGGGAAATTCTAGATCTAGATTGGAATGTCAAATGAGAAGAGAGAGAGAGTCTCTCTCCTTCCTATAGGTGGCCGGCCTCTACCCCTCTTCCAAGCTGCTATGAATTGTCCAATACACCCCTTAGGGCCTCTCATGAAGAAATAATTAAGGAGAAAAGGTTCCAGTCTAATTGGTTTTACTAATTAATTCATCCTCCTAATGAATGGGCTTACTATTGGGCTCAATCTAAACTAGAATCAAATATTGGTCCATGGATCTAAACTAAACTAGTTAGGTCCACTACACAAGTCCAAAAATAAATCTAACATCTAACAAAAAATAAATAATACAATAAATAATATTTACAACATGCACAATATTTAATATTATAATCCTAAAAATATAAATACCCATGCCAATTTACCAAACTACCCTTAGTTGAAAAAGTGAGGGTGGCAACTCGTCTCTCGTCCTGAGCAAATGTGTCTCTCGATGCCCATTCTGGTGTCACACAATCCTATTTAGGAAATATTATGTCATTTGGTGTAAGGAATGAGAATTGAGTTAAAGAATGCACTAATATGCTTTCTAAGTCAATTTCTAGCTAAACTAGGTCAATATAAGTCAAACTAGGTCACTACTACCAAACACAAGCTATATTAGTTAATAAACTAATAACTATATCATAATATACTCTACATATATGTATACACTATCTTACCTATATACACTACTAGGTAATAGGTTAACTGATACATAGCTAATTAAATGTGTTACATGCTAACAAACACAACTAATGACTGATACTAAAATCTAACTAATACTAGCCATTCTCAGTTATATACTAACTGGCACTTATGTATAACTAACTAATTGATAACATATATACTAACTTACCTGATAAAAAAACTGGTATCCAATTCTAACTTGCAAATGATACCTAACACTTACCTATATTGCACATCACTATACCCTCACGGATACAAGAACCCATTTTTTGTTCAGTTACTTCCACACATTGATCAACTTGCTACTGTGTTCACCCACCATGTTATCTCACACTCCATTGGTCATTCAGTATCTTGGATAAGACATACTAACACGTAATCCCATACTGATACTCCTTATACTAACGTAACTCAATTAACTGATCTCATATACTCACTTAACTTAACACTCTAACACATTACTTAACTAACTGACATTGTACTACTAATTAACAACTGATACCACATCTTATACTAACTGATTTTATAACATATATTAACTAAAACCAACACTCACTCTACTCTACATGACAGACCTAAAAACCACACAAGTGCACCATGATGATGTTGATGTTGCTGCTCTATGAGCTGGTGTTGCTAACAGCAGGAATAATCCCCCAATTTTTGTGTAACCCTACCCTTATAATGAGATACATATATCAGTAGACTGAAACACATATTAGTACTGATACACACATCAGTACCCCTCTCTACTCCCCTTACTGCTACAACAGTTGCTTACCTTCTCGAGTTCTCCTATCTACTGTTATTGCATATTCAATTGAGCATACACTTCAACCATTGCCTAACCTTCTTGCACACTACCCATATATATATCCAACTATACAAATCCATGTACTAACTTCTATAATACAACTCCTTAACTTACCTTCTTTATAATAATATAATCACATACTCCAAACTGCCTAGAGTTGCTAACTATTCTGCATACCCGAGGACAAGACTCCCTAGGCAGTGCCTAGGTACAAGAATAATCCATCTCACTGCTATTACCCCATCCCTATACCTGCAACTGATCTCGATACCTCTCTGTAATAGACTACAACCGCACACACGCACTACTAATATAGCACACACACCTCTCATCATAGTGAACACAGTCCCTCACTGTCACTACCACATTCAGAAAACAGGGATATTTTCGACTTTTTATAATTATTAGTATTGTGGTATTTATATTAAATGATTTCTTAATATTGTATTTAATTTAGATAATTGCATGATGTGTGTATTTAAATATATTATATTATATACTGTGTTCTTGACGTCTGAGCTGGTAGACTTGACCTAGAGGCCACTAGACGAACACCTGATCGAATATTGGGAATTATGTATTTAATTATTTTATTTTAGAATTTATTATCGGAGGTTGTATTTAATTACCGTAATTTATTTAATTATTGCGCGTTGTCGTTACTTCGATATTTGGAGCGCTACCCTGACTTTTGCCATCCAACAAATTTCACAACCTTGCCCTAGACATGCCCGCCTTCCATTCTGATATTTTCGTAACCCAAAATTATGCTCTCTGTACCTCATTTTTAGCCGCACAAAATTCGTCGCGGACGTTTATTTAAATCCAAAATAAATTCCTATTTTGTATCGTTGTGCGTTCCAATCGAAATTGGAGGCAAATTTTGACCTATTTTTCGTGCGGCCTAAATTAGGGTAATATTCTATTCTGAGTCTTCTTCATTAATGATATTGATGACCCGACCTGATTTTGGTCCCAGGTACTCCTAATTAATTTTAGAACACAGCTTGCATTTTAATTATAATTAAATTGAGGATAACATTTTGACCGATTTCATAAATCCTAATTTAATTCTAATACCCGATTAATTAAACCCGTGCCTAACGCACAACACCCTCTCACCATAAAAATTTCTAAACATATTTTTCTCCACAATTTTTTTTGTTATTTTATGTGTCCATGCAATTTCCCAAATTTAAGGGGGGCAAATTTGAAATTATTGCATTTGGTGTCAACGCCCTATTGGTTTAACCCAAATAAAGAAAACCAACCCCCCTAGCTTTGACTAGTCAACACCCTCATCTCACATGTATGAATTTTCTCCATATCAAATCCTGGCCACTCAATTAAAGTGGGTACATCACCACCCATCATTCTCATCTCACCCCTCCCTATTTAATGTCCTATCCCCACTAGCCCTAATCCCCAAAAATTCCTAGGGAAGCACACCTCCCCACTAGCCCCCAAGCCCCTACCCGCAGCTTCTCCTTCTCCCCTTCATTTTTCCTTTTTCTTCTCTTCTTCTTCCTGTTCCTTCTTCTTCCTCCTAATCTTGAGAGTGGAGAGAACAATTGATGACGAAGGCGGCAGAGGAGGAACTCCGACGAGTCAGCGAGGCGGCCGTTGTCGCCTCCGGAGGCGGCGCCTGGCAGAAGATCTCGCTGGCGATCCGCGTCACGAAGAGCAACATCATCTGGGGGAAATCCGGCCTCCTGGGGGCAACATGGCAAACCTAGGGTTCTAGCTCTCACAACCGCTTACCCATCAAAAGGTCAAAGGACTAAAGCTCTTCTTCACGTCTTGAAGTATTCATCTGGAGGAGTTCTTGAGCCTGCAAAACTGTACAAGTTAAAGCATCTAACAAAAGTGGAGGTTGTCCCAAATGATCCTACTGGCTGTACCTTTATGCTGGGGTTTGATAATCTTAGGAGCCAGAGTGTTGCTCCCCCGCAGTGGACGATGCGTAACTTAGATGACAGGAATCGGCTTTTTATTTGCATTTTAAACATGTGCAAGGGGATAACAGGTCATATGCCCAAAGTTGTTGGCATAGATATTGTTGAAATGGCTCTTTGGGCAAAGGAAAACAATCCCAAAGTGACTAATCAAGCGAAGGCGCAAGATGGACCAGTTGCATCTGTTATGGCACAAAGTGATGCAAAAGTTACTGTTAGAAGAGACCTCGTTTCACAAGCTGAAGAAGAGGACATGGAGGCTCTTCTTGGCACGTATGTCATGGGGATTGGTGAAGTAGAGGCTTTTTCTGAAAGGTTGCAGGGCCCTTCTCTTCATAAGTGCCAATACCCTGGTCTGGAGAATGTTATCTTCGTTAAAGGATCTGGACCACACAAGTTTGATAATGGCGTTCATCCTGATCAGCCCATGAAGGAAGTAATTGTGAGCCTCTCTCTCTCTTTCAGTATATGTTTTGTTTTGGGCGTAGGGTTTTAACTTAGTCTTTAGACCTAATGTGGCTTGAGCAAACATTGATATAAGTATAAGAAATCAACCGTAAATTTTGATAGAGATAAGGAATTTTGACTTGTTTAAATAATAATAATAAAATTGATGGTCTTTATATATATATTTCTAAAGTGGGTTCCAAAATAAGTAGGTCTGTTAGACTTTAATGCTTTGGCTTTTCATGTTGTTAATTATTTTACACAATTCATTAGATTTTTATATAAATACTTTTAAATTAAATTATAAATAAAACTATAAGTATATTTCTAATATTGGGCATTGATTAAATAGGTCATTGAGATATATTATAGTATAAGAGTTTTGTAAATAACTAGGTCAACCCTTTTCTTTTATTAAACTTGATTATTATTTGAGCTTAGCTAATTTGTACTTTTCTTGTTCTCTGTGGGCTGTTGTGGACCCACTATCCCTATCTCGAAATTTGTGCCATAACCTAATTTTTGGAATTCTTTATATAGTTTCTAGCTATTTGGACTGCTCCGGACTCATTGGAACTAACTGCTACTTCATTTGGGATCACCTTGAGAAGTGTGGCATTATATACATTCTCTGATTAGTTAATATACACATATATAAATATTTGATTGTTAGAGATACAAATACGTATTTTGGTATATAAATATATATTTATATACATCTATTTAGTGTATATACACATATACGTATTTTGTATAATTACTAATAGACACTTATATATATATATATTATATACGTTTTTATTGGTATATACTATTAGTGTAAAGGTGTATTTATATACGTATCCCTACTACCCTAGTTGACTAGAGCCATGCCTGGCATAGCCCTGAGGCCAGTGTATTTCTATTGTGTGTTAGTGTAGCATCTGATACAAGTGATATTATTATATGTGTATAGGACTGTTGGATCCTCCAGGCGATACTCTGGAACAGGACCTCGGTATTCACCAGCTAAGGACCCAAGGCGAGTACATTCTCTGATTAGTTTCTAATTTATGATATCTCCTATGTTCACTGTATCTAGTGTAGATATCCATGCTTTTGACACGTTGGTTACACGGATTGGTATACACGGATCTCGTCATGAGATGTTATTCCTTATTCATGGTGTAGCTTGTACAAGACTTGTTTCCTTATTATCTTGTGCATGTACAGACACTGATTTCCGGGGAGACTTGCTACCTCCCCAGGGAATCCCGTGCCATAGCGTACCATGATTGGATCTACTATACCAGTCGGGGGTGGGGGAGTATTTTAGTGTAGATATGTGATCATACCCAACTTTTCATGCATCATAGCTCACCCCACATCTCACGTCGGGTGCGGCCTGACCATCTCCATGCTTCATAGCTGTTACGTGTGATTAGCCTGACCTCTACATGCATCATAGCTAACCAACGGTTAGCCTGACCTTACATGAATCATAGCTAATCACATGTAACCAGCCTGATCAAGTTTCCAAGCCGATCACATGTTAAAGCTAGTACTCATACACTTAGTCATAGGTTCTTGCTCATGGACATATTGTTTCTTCTCCTGCATTTACTTACAGTATTTCCAGTATTTCTTTTATTTCTCGTACCTATACATGCTTCTGGTATATTTCTATCTAGAACTGCTATATAGTTTATATCATTAATATAGAACTACTATTTAGAGATGTACTTTGCTCCTTCCTGACTGGAAAATATTTTTCCAGACCGTGACCTTAGTAGACTGGTTTCTGACTCACTTGAGGATTGGAAGTTAATGATTGCAGGTATGATTATTTTGTCGTTAGACTTATCTTGTATTTCTTGCTTGCCTTGATATCTCATCGTGCTTTAGTTTATGTGATTGAGTACTTCTAGCATTATTTTATGATATCCACGTCTTCTTATGGAGTTGGGTACTCACGTGAGTTTGATTAGATAGTTACATGACCTAGACAGCGTTCTACCGCCGATGCTGCGGCGTAGGCTGGATGTACCCACGCACTCGTGCCCCTAAACCGGGTGCGGGTCGTGACACGTTTTTAGTGGTGGCCCATACAGGTCAGACTTCGCTAGTTGTGCGATGTCGTAGTTGTACGACGTCATAGTTGTACCACTACGTACCTGCGATAGAATATAGGACATAAGATACTAGGATGAGAGGGGATACTCAATCACAAATTATTTGAGAGATTCCTGGGACGACCCTTGAGAATCTCATTATAAATTCCAATTTAAATCCCTCCCCTTGTTCCCGTCTACTCTCGCTTGTTTTTATTGAACTTGATCCTTATTGATCAGTTATTAAATTAAAATCTTGGTATCATTGTTGAGTTTGATTCTTGTTGACCAGCTGTTAAATTTAATTCTTGGTATCGTTGTTGAGTTGATTTCATATCGAGATGAATTTTACGGGCTAAAATTTACGGTATCATATGATGACATATGTTGATGAGGACAATAAGAAAGGTAAAATGTCTACTTTGATTATGGACCCTAGAGTTTATCGCAGCCATATTAGCTGTCGTGACGAGAACGTAGGAACCTGACTTGGATGTACATACTATAGTTATGAAACTTAGAGTCTCTCGGAGCCATACCGGTTGGCGTGGCAAAGATTCTAGATGACATGATTATAGAGTTGCATACCTTAGTTACAAAACCTATCGTTTATCGCATCTATGCTTACTGGCATGGCGAGGATTCTGAGTGTCATGATTTCGGACAGACGTGTATGATTATCAGGTTGTATCTTAAATTGGTTCTTAAAGTATCATCTCAAGACTTATCTATTTATGTTATTCCAGGACTTTGTTCCATCGCTTCTTTTCTTTACTAGCAGTAAAGATACCTTCAGTCCTTAACCCAGTTTTTTTGAGCCTTATTTCTTTAAGGATCCTTGTTAGTGTGATAATTAGTGACTTGCAATTTTGGTTGTGACTTGTATTAGTTGACTGAGTGTGACTTGTGAGTTATAAGTGTTTCTTAGTTGGACATGTGAGCAGTAGGCTTTAAACTAGAGTTAGCCCTTAGCATTGTACCTTGTACAAATGGTTCTAGGATAAGTGTCATTAGAGACTGTGAGTAGAAGGAGAGAATAGAGTATCAGTGATAGTTCAAGAGTTAGTATCAGAGCTAACATACCCACCCTGGATAATCATGATTATGCACTTGAGTGATCTATGTAAACAATTAGGTATCAAGGAATAGTATTAAGGATTAATGGGTCATAACGTTCAATTTGATGATTGATATCGGGTGTGTTAAAGGTAAAGAAATTTATATGCATGAGGAGTTATAATGAGGTGTCATGAGTAGAAAAATATCGGAATAGGTAATGAAGATGGTGAAGCATATCACAGATTAGTGTAACAGGCTATGAAAGGTTAAAAGGAAATACCTATACAACCATCGAGATGAGGAACCATATACATGCCCATGAGAGTAAAGAAACATGAGTGTTATAGTAGATACATGTAATCATGAGTTATAATGAGCTTGATGAGATGATCCATTAATGAAGCTAGTGATATAATACCAAGAGTGCTAATGGTTCTATATCGAGGATTAGTCGAGAATAACGTTAATAACAGTAAGCACTCTGTGTGATGATAATTAAATGATATACCAGTTGACTTAAATTGAAATCATGAAAGAAAATACAGGTGATGATAACTTTGATCATTGGAGATAATAGTGCAAGTGATTCGGGAAGTACAAATTTAGTACACAGTTGTAGACAATTGAGGTATTGAGTGCACCTCGAGTATTAGAGACCGTGAGCACTTATATGTAAATTTGTGGATTTATAAATTAAAAGAGTGGAAATGAATTTTAAACTTTGAGAATTATTGAGGAGATGAGATTGTGTCATTAAAATTTTTTTGGATTTCAAATATTGATTCAATAAACATGGTCAAGGCTACAAAGATTTTAGAAGTGATTAAATTTTTTTTATTTCGATGTTGAGTATCTGACTTTGAGGAGGTATATGCAATTTATTTTTAAATTAATCGAGAAGTTAAACCTTGACGATTATTTTGAGGATTAATTTTATGGTAGATGAGAGATATGAATATTAATATATTAATAGATGATATACACGTGTCAGGATCTGTTGACTTGAGCATGATGGAGATGGCACCGCAGACAGACTTGGGTGTCCATCTAGAGTTGTATTGGAGAGAGAGCAGTACTTAGTATGGTGTTACACTTGGTGTGCACTGGAGTGATGAGAACAAATAGTATGGACAATTGTAGTAGGAACGAGAACTAGCAGTGGGTGTACTAAAGTAGAACAGGGGTACCTAAAGAGATAGAGGTATCAAACATTACATGCACCAATTGACCTATAATCGTGTTAGAGGTTCTTGGTATCAGATTTTGGCATTAATAGACAGGTGTGTGCAATACAGATATATTCGTGGATCTTGTGGATTAATGATTAGTTGAGATGGGTACCAGTGTACAGGAATAGGAATTAGTTAGTGAATGTGCTAGAGTTAAGTGTTTGTTAGAGATAGTAGATACTACAAGTAATATGTTAGCAGGTTCTTTCTTTCCCTCCTAATGTTCCTTTTTCTGTCTTTTGATTGATTGATTTTCCTAGTACTGTAGTTGTATGCATGATTTCTTGTTAGAATAATTGGTAGTACACCTTGACAGAGACTGCAGTACCATGACAGAAGACACATGACCTATATATTTTCTTAGATTGCATGGCTGTAGGTAGAATTTTTCTTAGACCATGATCGTTGGGGTTTAGACCATAGCAAAGATTTTGACAAGGTTATGACTTGACAAAAAGGGACAAGATGATTAAATTTGTGGATACGCATTGATTTAAATAAAGAATTAAGGGGTTAGTATAACAGAATTGATGGATCATTGATTTTACGAAGATCGAGGTATGATTAAAATTCGAGGATAAACACTAACTTAAATGGAGAGTTAAGAAATTTACATAGCAAATTGAGGATTTATTAAATTTAGTAAGGTTATGATAGGATAGAATTGGTGATTAAAAAAAATTGTGAAAATTTAGGAGATTGTCATTATATTTATTTGACTGCAAGTTATAAATTTTTAAAATTTTATATTGTAGACGTTGCAGTGTCGCACTGTTGAGTATTTTGAGGAAAAAGGAAACTGAAGAATTAGATCATTGATGGATTATTGTTTGGATTCAGACTTTTGGGACGAGATTCAATACATTGATTGAAATTAAATTTGAGGAACAGATATCAAATTCCGAGTATAAATATTTTTAAATTTAAATTCGTGCGAATTGTGAGGAAATGGAAACTGATTTTTATTTTGAGGATATTTCAGGAATATAGTAATTTCAAATTTTTTGAAAATTGCGAAACGATAAGGTGGATTATTTCAGGATTATGTGGGTTGTTGAATTTCACTATTTATGGAAAATAATAATGTGTATGAGTAAACACTACTTTGAGGACTTTAAATTTCGAGGACGAAATTCTTTTAAGGAGGGTAGACTTGTCACTACCACATTCAGAAAACAGGGATATTTTCGACTTTTTATAATTATTAGTATTGTGGTATTTATATTAAATGATTTCTTAATATTGTATTTAATTTAGATAATTGCATGAGGTGTGTATTTAAATATATTATATTATATACTGTGTTCTTGACGTCTGAGCTGGTAGACTTGACCTAGAGGCCACTAGACGAACACCTGATCGAATATTGGGAATTATGTATTTAATTGTTTTATTTTAGAATTTATTATCGGAGGTTGTATTTAATTACCGTAATTTATTTAATTATTGTGCGTTGTCGTTGCTTCGATATTTGGAGCGCTACCCTGACTTTTGTCTTCCAACAAATTTCATAACCTTGCCCTAGACATGCCCGTCTTCCATTCTAATATTTTTGCAACCCAAAATTATGCTCTCTGTACCTCATTTTTAGCCGCACAAAAATCGTCGCGGACGTTTATTTAAATCCTAAATAAATTCCTATTTTGTATCGTTGTGCGTTCCAATCGAAATTGGAGGCAAATCTTGACCTATTTTTCGTGCGGCCCAAATTAGGGTAATATTCTATTCTGAGTCTTCTTCATTAATGATATTGATGACCCGACCTGATTTTGGTCCCAGGTACTCCTAATTAATTTTAGAACACAGCTTGCATTTTATTTCTAATTAAATTGAGGATAACATTTTGACTGATTTCATAAATCCTAATTTAATTCTAATACCCGATTAATTAAACCCGTGCCTAACGCACAACACCCTCTCACCATGAAAATTTCTAAACATATTTTTCTCCACAAATTTTTTTGTCATTTTATGTGTCCGTGCAATTTCCCAAATTTAAGGGGGGCAAATTTGAAATTATTGTATTTGGTGTCAACGCCCTATTGGTTTAACCCAAATAAAGAAAACCAACCCCCCTAGCTTTGACTAGTCAACACCCTCATCTCACATGTATGAATTTTCTCCATATCAAATCCTGGCCACTCAATTAAAGTGGGTACATCACCACCCTTCATTCTCATCTCACCCCTCCCTATTTAATGTCCTATCCCCACTAGCCCTAATCCCCAAAAATTCCTAGGGAAGCACACCTCCCCACTAGCCCCCAAGCCCCTATCCGCAGCTTCTCCTTCTCCCCTTCATTTTTCCTTTTTCTTCTCTTCTTCTTCCTGTTCCTTCTTCTTCCTCCTAATCTTGAGAGTGGAGAGAACAATTGATGACGAAGGCGGCAGAGGAGGAACTCCGACGAGTCAGCGAGGCGGCCGTTGTCGCCTCCGGAGGCGGCGCCTGGCAGAAGATCTCGCTGGCGATCCGCGTCACGAAGAGCAACAGCATCTGGGGGAAATCCGGCCTCCTGGGGGCAACATGGCCAAACCTTGGGTTCTAGCTCTCACAACCGCTTACCCATCAAAAGGTCAAAGGACTAAAGCTCTTCTTCACGTCTTGAAGTATTCATCTGGAGGAGTTCTTGAGCCTGCAAAACTGTACAAGTTAAAGCATCTAACAAAAGTGGAGGTTGTCCCAAATGATCCTACTGGCTGTACCTTTATGCTGGGGTTTGATAATCTTAGGAGCCAGAGTGTTGCTCCCCCGCAGTGGATGATGCGTAACTTAGATGATAGGAATCGGCTTTTTATTTGCATTTTAAACATGTGCAAGGGGATAACAGGTCATATGCCCAAAGTTGTTGGCATAGATATTGTTGAAATGGCTCTTTGGGCAAAGGAAAACAATCCCAAAGTGACTAATCAAGCGAAGGCGCAAGATGGACCAGTTGCTTCTGTTATGGCACAAAGTGATGCAAAAGTTACTGTTAGAAGAGACCTCGTTTCACAAGCTGAAGAAGAGGACATGGAGGCTCTTCTTGGCACGTATGTCATGGGGATTGGTGAAGTAGAGGCTTTTTCTGAAAGGTTGCAGGGCCCTTCTCTTCATAAGTGCCAATACCCTGGTCTGGAGAATGTTATCTTCGTTAAAGGATCTGGACCACACAAGTTTGATAATGGCGTTCATCCTGATCAGCCCATGAAGGAAGTAATTGTGAGCCTCTCTCTCTCTTTCAGTATATGTTTTGTTTTGGGCGTAGGGTTTTAACTTAGTCTTTAGACCTAATGTGGCTTGAGCTAACATTGATATAAGTATAAGAAATCAACCGTAAATTTTGATAGAGATAAGGAATTTTGACTTGTTTAAATAATAATAATAAAATTGATGGTCTTTATATATATATTTCTAAAGTGGGTTCCAAAATAAGTAGGTCTGTTAGACTTTAATGCTTTGGCTTTTCATGTTGTTAATTATTTTACACAATTCATTAGATTTTTATATAAATACTTTTAAATTAAATTATAAATAAAACTATAAGTATATTTCTAATATTGGGCATTGATTAAATAGGTCATTGAGATATATTATAGTATAAGAGTTTTGTAAATAACTAGGTCAACCCTTTTCTTTTATTAAACTTGATTATTATTTGAGCTTAGCTAATTTGTACTTTTCTTGTTCTCTGTGGGCTGTTGTGGACCCACTATCCCTATCTCGAAATTTGTGCCATAACCTAATTTTTGGAATTCTTTATATAGTTTCTAGCTATTTGGACTGCTCCGGACTCATTGGAACTAACTGCTACTTCATTTGGGATCACCTTGAGAAGTGTGGCATTATATACATTCTCTGATTAGTTAATATACATATATATAAATATTTGATTGGTATAGATACAAATACGTATTTTGGTATATAAATATATATTTATATACATCTATTTAGTGTATATACACATATACGTATTTTGTACAATTACTAATAGACACTTATATATATATATATTATATACGTTTTTATTGGTATATACTATTAGTGTAAAGGTGTATTTATATACGTATCCCTACTACCCTAGTTGACTAGAGCCATGCCTGGCATAGCCCTGAGGACAGTGTATTTCTATTGTGTGTTAGTGTAGCATCTGATACAAGTGATATTATTATATGTGTATAGGACTGTTGGATCCTCCAGGCGATACTCTGGAACAGGACCTCGGTATTCACCAGCTAAGGACCCAAGGCGAGTACATTCTCTGATTAGTTTCTAATTTATGATATCTCCTATGTTCACTGTATCTAGTGTAGATATCCATGCTCTTGACACGTTGGTTACACGGATTGGTATACACGAATCTCGTCATGAGATGTTATTCCTTATTCATGGTGTAGCTTGTACAAGACTTGTTTCCTTGTTATCTTGTGCTTGTACAGACACTGATTTCCGGGGAGACTTGCTACCTCCCCAGGGAATCCCGTGCCATAGCGTACCATGATTGGATCTACTATACCAGTCGGGGGTGGGGAGTATTTTAGTGTAGATATGTGATCATACCCAACTTTTCATGCATCATAGCTCACCCCACATCTTACGTCGGGTGCGGCCTGACCATCTCCATGCTTCATAGCTGTTACGTGTGATTAGCCTGACCTCTACATGCATCATAGGTAACCAACGGTTAGCCTGACCTTACATGAATCATAGCTAATCACATGTAACCAGCCTGATCAAGTTCCCAAGCTGATCACATGTTAAAGCTAGTACTCATACACTTAGTCATAGATTCTTGCTCATGGACATATTGTTTCTTCTCCTGCATTTACTTACAGTATTTCAAGTATTTCTTTTATTTCTCGTACCTATACATGCTTCTGGTATATTTTCATCTAGAACTGCTATATAGTTTATATCATTAATATAGAACTACTATTTAGAGATGTACTTTGCTCCTTCCTGACTGGAAAATATTTTTCCAGACCGTGACCTTAGTAGACTGGTTTCTGACTCACTTGAGGATTGGAAGTTAATGATTGCAGGTATGATTATTTTGTCGTTAGACTTGTATTGTATTTCTTGCTTGCCTTGATATCTCATCATACTTTAGTTTATGTGATTGAGTACTTCTAGCATTATTTTATGATATCCACGTCTCCTTATGGAGTTGGGTACTCACGTGAGTTTGATTAGATAGTTACATGACCTAGACAGCGTTCTACCGCCGATGCTGCGGCGTAGGCTGGACGTACCCACGCACTCGTGCCCCTAAACCGGGTGCGGGTCGTGACACTCACCATATCAATGCACACCAGAGTTAAACACACACTACTAACATCTACTACATATTACTCATACCAATTGCCCCTAAAATCAAATAATCATCACCCCAACACAATGCCACCCACTGATGTGCATATATATATATATATATATATATATATATATATATATATATATATATATATATATATACACCATATACCTATATACATGTGCACTAGTGTCAATTAATCAAACACCTAGAGTGTATAGTTGAGAAACTCATGATACGTATCCAAGTGAAGAGCCAAAACCTAAATTCTCCACAAGTAACATCTATAGAAGCCAAATATATTAAAATACAACCAAAGTAACTTGCTATAATGAGAAATGAGAAGTAATTGCACAAAATACCCAAAATAGAGTCTCGTATCACACAGTATCGTGATACGACCTACTCGTGCCCAATTGTGGAGACGCAGCTAGTATCCCAACCCCGATCTAAGTTCAATATGACTAAATTAGTGTTAATGACACACACTTGATATGTCAATCTCTAAATTTCTCTAAATTAAATACAAATTACTATGTAGAAGACACAAAACACATCCAATTAGCCTAGAACTTATTCCTATAGATAATCCTATACCATAGGAGGGTTCATAATGGTCAAATGCATGATTTGGAACCTACAATGAAGGTGATTTTAGAATTATACCTATTGGGAGTTGGATTCCCAATGAATTGTTCCTACGGACATGGTCCGGACACAATCTCCTTGCCAAAGCTCCTCCTCCAAGTTCTCCTTGCTACTCAAAGCTCCAATACATTTGAGTGGTAAAAATGAGAGGGAATGTGAATGAGTTGATAGAAATTGATGAAGGGATGAAGGGAATTGGGGATCTAGGAATTTGGGGATCTAGAAATGAGTGCAAATAAAAAGGAGAGAGAGTAGCCTCTCTATAGTGGCCGGCCCCTTCCCCCTCTCCAAGTCACCATCAAATGTCTAAGTTGCCCCTACATGAAGAATTATGAAAAATAATTAAGGATGACTATTTTGGGAAATTTCTAATAATGCAAATTAATCTAATCCTCCTAATTAATTAGAGATAATTGGTCTATTGGGCCTAGTCCATGTTAGGCTCAATAAGTTGTCATGACAAGTCTAATTATGTTCACTAGTGTCAAGTCTAAATAATAGTCTAGCCCACTAAATAAATAACACAAGGCACCATATAATTATATAGCACACAAGTAATATTTAAATCACTAAATTAAATTAACTATGATAATTGACTAAATTACCCCTATTTGGAAAAGTAAGGGTGACAAACAATGCATGATTGGCATAAAGCATGATGTAAGGAAACAAGCTAACACATCAAGCAATGCACAATTCAAATTAGTGCAATTTTTGAAACGGGTGAAGAGGGAATTACGCTCCCGGAACATTGCGGGGCTGGTTTCGAACCTAGACGATAAAGAACGCCAACTTCAATAAGTACAGGACAACCTGTAAGTAATGCCTATGGATCAAGTTGATGCTAATATGGAAAGCCTGCTAAGAGAGGACATGCGACGGCTGTTGTTCTTGGAGGAGATTCAACTACAGCAACGAGCCAAATGCCTATTATTGATAGATGGTGATCGGTGCTCCAAATACTTCTATGCTACCATTATTGCTTGTTAGCAAGGCAATAGGGACTCATCTCTACTAAATGCAGAAGGCAACATTCTCACAGATGCAACTCATATACAACAAGAGGCGATTAACTTCTACCAAAGCTTGCATAACCAGGCAGATTACATGGCAGACTCTCCGGTCATAATATGTAAGTGTATTATTACGGAGGAGGGTAACTCAATTCTGTAAATGAGTGTTTCAATAGAGGATATTACGAAGATAGTACAACTTGCTGATCTTAATAAAGCAACAGGTTCATATGGTTTTAATGCGATATTCTACAAAAAGTACTGAGATCAACTTAAGTGGCAAATTTACCACGTGCAATATTTTTTTGCTACAGGGAGACTACTTAAAGAAATGAATCACACGTTTCTTATCTTGCTTCTGTTGAAAAAGGGAGCTGCGGAGTTGGGCGACTTTAGACCGATTGCCTGTTGTAATTTTTTATATAAAATTATTACTCATCTAATGTGTATGCGGATGCAGGATATCATGAAAGGCCTTATATCTCAAAACCAGTCTTCCTTCATCAAAGAAAGGTCAATCACAATGAATTATTTACTTGCTCATGAGCTGGTCAGAGAGATCGATAAGCCGGGATTGAGAAAGGGTTACATCAGGCTCGACCTAAGGAAGGACTATGATATGGTGAACAGAAAGTTTGTCTAGGAGGTCATGCGAAGCATGGGATTTGATAGTTGGTGGGTGGACCATGTGGAGGAGTGCATCTCCACCCTAACTTTCTCCATTCTAATCAATAAGAAACTATACGGATACTTCAGGAGCTATCGAGGCTTACGTCAAGGTGATACGCTCTCCCCATATTTATTTACCTTGGTAATGGAATATTATACTTATATAATGGATTTGGCCATCCACCGAAAGGAGATTACTTTACTATTCAAGCGAGCCTTAGATAGTGTCTCCTACCTCATATATGCCGACGACTTTTTAGTCTTTCTGGAGCCATCAACTGGGGGTGTGGTTGCGCTTAATCAGTTGTGAACGAAATTTGGGTCTCTTTCTGAGCTACATCTAAACAGGGAGAAATCCTAAGCATTTTTTAATAACACCAGCCCATCTCAGGGCCTGTGGTCGACAATGTTAGGAATCCAGTAGGGCCAGCTTCTGGTCTGATACCTTGGACTGCCATTGTTTATCACCAATGTGAGGGATCCGGACTGCATAGGTCTTGTTCAATATGTGCAATGTAGACTTGAGGGTTGGCAAGTTCAACTCTTATCGTTCACAGGACGAATGAGCTAGTACGATCCACTATCTTGGCGATAATGGCTTATTGGCTGCAGCCGTTAATTATACCAATAGAGATGGTTCAAAAAATAGAGAAATTATGTGCCAACTTCGTATGGAAGGGTAGAGTACACATGATAGCTTGGAAGGAACTATGCAAGACAAAAGAAGAGGGAGGTATAGGGTTGAGGTCTCTAAAAGTACTGAGGGAAGCTACTATGCTGAAACTTGTCTGGCGATATCTTGACGGCAACTCATTGTGGGAAAAATGGACCGCTAGCAGGTATGTCCAGAGGAAAATTTCTGGGTAATGGATATAAATAACAATTATTTTGTTACCTTGAAGATGATACTCAAGCAAAGGGCCAATATCAAGCAATGTATATCGCGGGTGATCTGCAATGGATACGCGACAAGTATTTGGTTTGATCATTGGCTGAACAAGGAGAGACTGCTCGATAGATTGGGCTGGTCGACGTTCGAACTAGTCGGGAATGTAGGCAACCTGAATGAGTTCATCAAGGATGGGGAATGGCAGATACCAAACTAACATGTCTGACTATGGATTTTGGAAGAAATCAAGCTCATCCAAATAGATATGGAGGGAAATAATGATTATTGGAGATGGGATGGATCAGGGAACTGTAAGTTCAGTCACAAGTTGGCATACAAGCACGTTCGAACGAAGTATCCCAAGGTGGATTGGACGGCTTGCATTTGGGTGAAGGAAGCTACCAAAAAGATTGAGCTTTGCATGTACAAGGCTATCAGAGATCGATTACTTACCATGGAGTGGTTAATCAAGTTTCTGATTCATATTACCAACGAGCTATGTGTTCTCTGTAATAGGGGAAAAGAAACCCGGGACCATATATAATTCCAATGCTCCTTCTCCCAACTGGTTTAGCAATGATATAGGCAGCAGTTACATCTAACCAATAAGTGCACAGTCGGACTACAGGTTGCTTGTGAGGAGGTCAAAGTTATGGAAAGCAAGGGAGGACGAGAATACCAAAAGGCAAAGCTCGGATTATTATCGGCTGTCGGGCATATATGGCGGGAAAGAAATCGTAGAATCTTTGAAGGCAAACCCACCACACTATTGGGAGTTATTAATAATATAGATAATGATATTAAATGTATGGAGGATATCTCATAGACGGGGGTATTGAGTAACCCTAGGATTGTATGATTATAAGCATGTTGCTATTTCAATGAAGTACCTTATCTTCAATATATATATATATATATATATATATATATATATATATATATATATATATATATGCTATTTTTTATCATACATATTTCAAATATTTTACTGCATTAAATCTGACATTATTTTGTACATGCATAGAGGGAGGAGTGCAGGATAATGTTTTAGGAGTGCCAATAATGGCTTCTTAGGATGTCGTTATTGACACTCCTAAAATATCATCATGCACTCCTAATACAGGGGAGGGTTTGAATTTGAATGATAGAAAATTAAATATGAGTGTGCAGGATAACATTTTAGGATATATATATATATATATATATATATATATATATATATATATATATATATATATATATATATATATAAGGGTCGGCCCTGAGTTCATGGGGCCCCGGGGAGAACTTTCAAAATGGGCCCCCAATATATAAGGTAAAAATAATAATAAAGAAAAATAAAAGTAAATTAAAAAATATATTGCTACTAAGAATTGGACAACGACCTCTTGTGTTCAAGTCTAACATAATAACTACTACACCACAATTATTTTGGGTTAAGAAAAGCTCATGGTACATACTAGTTCTATTTTAAATACAAGAATATATATATATATATATATATATATATATATATATATATATATATATATATATATATATATATTTGGGGGTGTGTGTGTGTGTGGACAGGTGCAACATGTGCGATTACACTGGACCAAAAAATCGAATGCCCTAATTTTTTTTTAACATCGTTATAAATTTCTGTTATATCTTCCTTTTTAGATTTATGCCCAAAATTTGTTAATATCCTTATATATTGCTAATATAAAAAAAGGTTTATACCACCCTGTTTATTAAGAAAAAAAGTCTCGCAACAAATCTCTTAGCCTCTTCTGCAGGAAGAAGCAACAATCGCACAAAAAGACTGACCTCTCCGATGTCTTCGATATATACCAGTCTGATCTTCTTCGAAGAGGTAATTGATTAGTCTTTCTCATCTTCAAATTAAAATGATTATCATTTGGTTATTTTTTAATAGAAGTTAATAAAGTTGGAATCTTTTTTATTTTAGAGGAATATTCTTTTCTTGATACTTCTAAATTTTATTGTTTGAATATTTATTTTTGATAAATTCATGTTTTCTCTTCTTCCAATTTTTTTGAAATAATTCTCTTCTAGCTAGACTTTTGATATGGAGGAAATCATGATTAATGGATGTTACAACCTATAAATATTTGAATCACAAGATTCTCTCTTGTCCAAGTTAATTGAAATTACATCATTATCTGATCCTGAACACCATTTGAAGTAACAGAAATCAAAGGCTTGCATCAATTTTTTTTCTTCTTTCTTTCTTTGAAGATACAAGGAATATTAAAATTTTAAGAAAGAGAGTTTTAATAGAAAACATGAAAAATATTGAATATTTGGCAAACAAAGATGTTAAATGGATATTATTTTTTAAGTTCTTTTTATTTACTTTTAAGCAACTAGAAAAGTATTCTTCTTTAATTACCATATTTAACAAAATTATTTATCAGTATAAATTTTTTTTAGAGTGTTTAAAAAAGATAACTTTTTAGTATATATATATATATATATATACATATATATATATATATATATATATATATAAAACCCTAGACACTTTCTCTTCCCCTAAAGAGATGTTGTACTTCTTAGGGCAGTAGTTCCCTAGTATCCCTCCTTTGGTTTATAGTTGATAAGTTTAATAGGGTTCTGGGGAGCTTGGTGCAGAATTCGTTCAAGAAGGGCTGTTATGGGTCTAATCTGCATGTGATCTTCCCCTACTATTCCTGCAAATGAACCCTTTTACTTCAAGGGCGCTCTAACTATCATTTTGATGAAACTGACGAGGAGGCATTGTCCCTTCCGTTTGGTTTTGCTCTTGTAGGAAAGTTCTCTCACTCGAGGCATCCAGTTAAGGCTATCTGCCTTGCCTTCTCGAGTTTCGGCTTCTCTAAAGACGTCCATGTTGGTGTAATCATTACCAAACACATACTCATTCAAAAAATAGGAACAATAATTCTTGGGCTTCATTTTGGACAAGTGCAACAAGTGTGATTGCACATGACCAAAAAACCGGAATGCCCTAATTTTTTAACATCAAAATATATTGCTAAAAAATCTTCCTTTCTAGATTTAGGCTCAAAATTTGTTAATATCCTTATATATTGCTAACAACAATTCTTTTTTATAGATTTAAGACCTAAATTTATTAACATCCTTATATATTGGTAATTTAAAAAAAGATTTATTTCACCCTATTTACTAAGAAAAAAGCCTCGTAACTGTCTTGCCCTAAAACCAGAATACTGGAGAACGGGGACAGATAAAGCCAACTACGTATATCAGAGTACTCCAGCACCCCAAAATATGATCACGACTATGAAAGACATAGGAAATTAATACTACAAGCCAACAGTCAATCCTTCGTCAAGAGATCCTAGGTGTCTCAATCATAGGCAATCAACAAGATACAAGAAATATGATCAACGGACATAAAATAGTAAAGCATCCCAAACTATGTATACATAGATGATCAAGAAGCTAGTTGTATCAAGTGAAGAACTAGCAAGAGTATAAGTCATACATGATCAGCACTAGCTATAGACTAGGTATAGACAAAATTATGTTATGTCCATAGGAAGGATGTCAAGTCCAAAACATGAGCTAAACACGTGCTTGGAGGTTAAACTCCACAAAAGTATAATGTACAGATACTAGTGGGCTAAAGAATGAAAACACACTAAGGTACTCTGGTGCTCCGAGTGGTCACCATCCTACGGAAGGTAAGAAAGATCCTATGGTTCTGCCATAAGATATGGCCATGCAAAACCAGTGGGTTCAGATCCCCAATAGAAAGTACCATAAAGAAAGCATAAAACTATGAACTAAAACCAGCAATAACTAAAACAACAACGGATAGAGACAAAAATAAATAAATGTGAATCGAGACTCGTGCGCTATCAGTGCACTTATAACTTGAATAAAAAAGACAATAAGCAAAATAATATGGGACAAAAGTAAACAACTGGTGACATAAAGTAAACATAGTACAAGTAAAAATAAATTTAAACATGTGATTATATAATGTGCCGAAACAATAACTAAGCACATATATAAAAATATGAATAATGACTAAGATCATGAAAGGTATTCTTGGGCATGTGAACATGTACAGTATAGGGGTCATGTATAGCATATGATTACAAGATCTGAAATATGGCATAAAAACTAATCATGTAAGGGAACAATAATTGTAGAAAAGGATAACCGGCAAGTGATGTCAAGACCCGCACCCGGATATTCGGACACGAGTACGTGGTTACGCCCAGCCTACATCGCAGAATCGGCGGTAGAACGATGTCTGGGTCATTTCTAACTATCTAACATCTTAACAATATAATATTGTACTTGTCAATCATCTAAACTCCAAAAAATGGAGCAATATGGTATCTCACAAGTATATATAATCTCAATCACAAAATAAACTAAGGAAGAATAATGCACGAATGGAATAGCGAATGAAAGAATAAGATATAATCCACAATCTGAAATAATAATACAAACTGTGAATCTCCACAAAAGAATTGTCTAATACAATCCAATACAATATAATCTAGACCTCCTTGGGCTCTACAACTAAGTCCTCCTGATCTATAGGAGTATCTTCTATAGGTACACCGTCCTGCGGCCCGTAGAATGTGGGACACTGTCACGACCCGCACCCGGGGTAAGGGTACTAGTCGGAAACAACGCCCAGCCTACGCCGCAGAATCGGCGGTAGAACGCTGTCTAGAAAGTCTATCTAATATAATGAACCACCAAAAGATAGTGTACTCAATCACAGAACTAAGATAGAATGAACACGGATCAGATAAGAATATAATAGTCATCAACTCATGAGTTTAAAATAATACATCAATGAGTCTGAAGAGTAACAAAAATAAGCTGGAGACAAATCCAGTACAAAAGAATACTATCATAGTACAAGCTACACTCCAGGGTCAACTGTCTCAGTTGGGATAAGTCCCTCTTGAGCCAGGGTCTCCGAATCTAAACCCACAACATCCTGGGGTCCATAATAGGTAGGGTACTCCTCAGTGTCATCTGGAAAAATATATCCAGTCAGGAAAGGAGCAGAGTACATCTCTAACAGCAGTTCTAATCCATGATAAAAACTATGTAACAGTAAATAGCTGTGGATAAACAAGATGCACAAAATAGATACAAGAGATATATAGACAATAAGAAAATACTGGAAAAAAATACAATAATGAACAATATGCCAATGAAACAATAATACTAATGACTAAGTGTGTGAGTACTAGCTTAACATGTGATCGGCTTGGACAAGATACAATACGGCCTGGCTAATCATACGTGCGGTGCATGATCAACACTATTCGCTTACCAATACTTTATTTAATAGGGATTTGATCACATATCTATACTAATACTCCCCACCCCCAACTGGTATAATAGATCCAACCACGGTATGCTATGGCACTAGATTCTCCAAGAAGATAGCTAGTCTTCCCGAAAATCGGTGTTTGTATATGTACAAGATAACCAATGAAACAATACTTGCACCATATACACCATATACCAAGGAATAACATCTCATGACGAGATCCGGATATACCAATCCGTGTAACCATAGTGTCGAGAGAAACATGTAAATCTACACTAGATACAACGAACATAGAGGATATCATAAATGAGAAACTATCAGAGAATGTACTCGCCTAAAATCCAAAGAACAGTCTCACAGATGTCTGACTCGGTGCCTCGAAGACCTAGATATTGAATACCACATTAAAACAAGGTCCCAGAAAGAGAACAAGTCAAACTAGTCAACTCCTAGGTCAATAAATAAATTCTAAGTCAAAAGTCAACTATGGTCAACTCTAAAGTCAACTAAAGTCAAACCAAGGTCAACCTCACAAGAAATCTATATAAATAATATAGAAATAAAATACAATAATTTAGGAATAAAATTAGATCCCAAATCATACTCACACAAAGTACACTACTAATACAAATAATATATACCCTAAAATAATATATATACAAACCAATATGTATACAAATAACATAATATATTATTACAAATATTATACAAAACACATATATATACACATATATATATATACAATAATAATCACAATACATATATATAAATAAATAATTATATACTTATATATATACAATCAAATACTATTAGTTACAAAACACAATGCACATATTAATGTACGTATTTTACATGGCTAGAAGCACATATAAAACACATTCATTAATATTAATGTCCTGCGGCCCGTAGAATGTAGGACACTGCTCTATAAGCCAGTCATCTGGAAAAATATATCCAGTTAGGATTGAAGCGAAGTACATACCACTGAAAGCAGTTTCAATAGCATAATCGAGCATATAAACAGATATAGAAATGAAATAGAAGATTACTAAACATATGAATGATGAACAATAGATATACAGGTAATGTACGAGAATATAGAACAACAATATAAATATCAATAATATGATAAAATAACTACAATCTAAACTAACAAATGTGCCTCATAATACAAGTTTATTATGTGATCGGGTTAGATGAACATGATCAGGTAAGCCTATTACAAGTGAGGTATGCAACCAGAATGTACACGATGTAACAATGGCTTTGATCACATACTCAACTCCTACTCTCCCAGCTCCAACTAATACCGATAGATCCAATCACGACACGCTACAAACACAAAATATAACCACTGAACACGAGCAGTGGGTGTACACGAATATCATAACCACCGAACATGAGCGATGGGTGTACACGAATAAGCACATTAAATATGAGCAATGTGTAAAAACAAAATGTAATCAATACCCAATATACACGATGAGATACAATATACACGAGTACCCGCTGAACACGGTAGGGGATAATATCTCCTGACGGGATCCATATAGTACTAGTCCGTGAAATCACTATTTCGGGATCAATATATACAATTTTAGAACATGCATATATACAATATTATGAATTAAAAACTATCAGAGAAATGTACTCGCCTGAAGTCCTGAGCACGGTGTGTCTCTCGATGCCCAAACTGGTATCACACAACCTATATATGGTACATTGTATCAATACAAGGTTTAAGAATAACATGAGCTAAGTTGATGCAATTCTAAGTCAACACGGCATTTCTAAGTCAAACCAATGAAATCTAGGTTGCAAGAGTCTAGAACTAAGTCACTAAGTCGATACACTATAAAACTAATCTATACCAGCTAAACTAAGATACAACAAGGCACTCAAAGAGCCGTATCCTAAGATACGCAAGTTTAATATATGAAAATAATAGTTTATATATATTCAAGTCAAACATTATAGTACTATAACAAATCAATTGAATTAGGATACCTTGGTCTTGCACCAATGCGTATCGCACAAATCTCGATACCCAACTCAATGCCTTGGGTATCGACCCAATCCCTTGGTGATACCTTGGTATCCCAAGGCAACCCAACACTAACATAACTAATACATATATATAACTAACTACTATAATATATCTAACTACTAACAATAACAGCTAATACAAGTATATATATATATATATATATATATATATATATATATATATATATATATATATATATATATATATATATATATATAGATATATATATATATATATATATATATATAGCTAACTATTTACTAGTATGCTAACATATATATGTAGCTATACTAACATATATAGATATGAATAGCTAATACAAATATAAAATACCTTAACATTAGCTATATACAATATCTAACTACTAAACATATAATACCACACGACATAATTAACTACTAGACAAAACCTTATCTAACTAACAAATAATAACTAACTAACTACTATTATTAACTATAGAGTAACTCTTACTAATTAGCTACTAACTAACTAATGCCTTAAACATACACACATCTACAACAAATCCTAAACTGAACTTCACTGAAACACCCTGCCAAACCAATACCTCAAAACCTTGAACCAAAATGTAAACATGGATATACTATTTTCTAACTTAAAGTGATACTGAAAGCTACTAAATTACCATAGACTGCATTGTGCAGTGCAGTCCTCTCCTTGCTGTGGCTGCATTTTCCTTCAACTGAGCTGATACTGGACCTCTCATGCCAGTTACTTGCTGATGGTTTCCCCCTCTCTCTGTGCATTGTGCTGCACATATATTTGACTGCACGGGGAGGATTCTGCACAGTGACTATGCTTGACTGGACAGTGAGCAACGAGTCCAGCACTGATATTTTTTTAGGACTGTACAGTACTAACTGAACAAATGCTCGACTGCACTCTGCAGGAGCTGTGCAAGCCCTTATGCACTGGCTGTAGGTGATTTCACTGCTGGATGCACCTCTCATCTGCCTCTCATTGCTGTAATGGATGCCCGATGCCACCCCCTCTCTCACACCAACACACAAACACAAATGCACACACAAACACACATACACATACACATACACAATTATACAAGTGTATATATATATATATATATATATATATATATATATATATATATATATATATATATATATATATATAATACCTCTCATACATATCACCCTAAATGTATAAACACAACATATGTATATATACCAATACATATATATACGTATACATATAAACCTATATACAAACACACACACACACACACACACACACACACACACACACACATATATATATATATATATATATATATATACTCCTATATATTTACACTCAAATATACTAACATATACATATGTATATCACTTAAATACCATCCCTATATATAATTACACAAGTACATATAGCAAAGAGGGCAAAACAACAAACACGTGGAGTGCACCACACCCGTATCATACTTTCTCTATGATACGCTTGCGATACGGCTCCAACACACAACCAAATGCATCCCGGAGAACACGAGCAAGTCTAATATGCTAATTATGAATAATACATATAGCAATTAGAGTATCTATGTGTCCGTGTCATAATATAATATGCACAAGGCCCCGTGTCGGAGAAAAACTCCCAAAATTAATATGTTTTATCAAATTGACGAGATACGACCTACACATATCCAATTGTGGATACGACACTAGTTACAAACAAGCAATCAAATGTCAATTATATCTATTAGACCCAATGACAACCACTACATGTGCCAATCTCGGAATTCTCCCAAAATTGTTACCAAATTGGACATAACTTCCACCGTAGGTCTTCGATGAACCTAAAACTAATTTCTATGGGTAGCCTATGCATGTGGGTTAGTTTCTCATGGTTAAATATCAGATCTAGAGTCTATTAGAAGGGAAGAAAATTGAAATGTACCTATTAGGAGATGAATTTCCAATAAAAAGTCCTCAAGTGCCAAGTAGCTCCTCTCCTTGTAGATCTTGGCCTCCTCCTCCTTGCTCCTTGCTTCCTTCTTGTAGATCCTTGATGTAGAAGCCTCAATGAACAATTTGGAAAGGAATTGGTAAAGAATTGGTGGATAATTGATGAGGGAATGAAGGAAATTGGAAGAGAGAAAATTGTAGATCTAGAATTTGGGGATGAATGAAAGGAGAGCACTCTCTCTCCTCCTCTACGGGCCGGCCATGTAACCCCCTCCCCAAGAAATGTATAATATCATAAATACCCCTTGGGTCCTTTCATAAAGAAATTAATTAGGGAGGAAAGGTTCTAGTCTAATGGTTTCACTAATTAAACCAACCTCCTAATCCATGGGCCTAATTTAATGGGCTCAATCTAAACTAATCTAAATATTGGGTTCACGCAACTAATGAATAGGTTAGGTCCACTACACAAGTCTAAAATAAACTACAACAAGCAATAAATAAATAATACAGTCAATAAATAAATCATGCATGCACAATATTAAATACAATAATCCTAGAATTAAATTACCCATGTCAATTACCATACTATCCTTGAATGAAAAAGTGAGGGTGACAAGTGAAAAGAGAGATTAGGAGCTTCTCAAAATTGGAGACATAACCTTTAAAACAAACAAGGAATGGAGTTATAGATTATTTCTCGAGCAGAACTTAGCCTCTGGCTACCCACCGATAGATATGACAATACGAGAAAAGAAAAGACAATATGCGAGCATAAATTAAATAGCGCACAACCAAAGAAGCATGACCAAGCATTTCTTATGGCTTGTTACATTATCTAACTAGGGTTATCAAAAATCCTAGTTTTTGACAAATGCAATTTGAGATTTTTCTATCGGTCAAAATTACTGCAGTCTATCTAGGTTATTTCGAGCACAAATAGTAATAGTATGTGACAGTATGTGACAATAGGTGATAGTATGTGATAATAGGTGACACTATATGACACTATGCATCACTCTACGGTGATTTGAAAGAGTGCTCCTCACGACGGAGAGCTCCAAATTCATCCATAAAGTGACGTCGAAATAACGGGACCGCATGAAACCAAGAAACCTTTCCTCTCAATGATCTAATTATTCATGCTAGTTGTTTTAATCCTTAACATTGTTATTTAAGATTTTGTATGTGGCATTCCGCAGAATCCATCCTAGACATGATACTCCCCTTAAGGATATGCAAGAATAGATAATGATTTGACAATTAAAAGCACACACAAAAGACAAGCCACAACAGAAAAATATATAAGTCATAAGACAGGAGTACACTACTAAGAGCCACTATAAAGACAATAAAGAAATCTGGTATCCTGAGTGCGCTACTATGAGCCACTATCAAGCATATATAAGAATAAGAAATCATGAGTGCACTACGATGAGTCATACTATGGTAAGACATAAACCAATACATGGACATGAATGCACTACTACGAGTCACTATAAGAATAAAGTAATGTAAAGACATTGTGTCAATAAAAGATATAAGATTGGGTCAAGTACATAAGGTGTATAATCTCACTATAAATATACAATGTCGTAAGATTATGCTAAAGAATCAACGATGTCAAACAAAATTTCAAAAATGGGCAAAAATAGCCGAAAAAAGCAACTGGCACGGGACAACAACAAAAATTTTATTTTTTCTGAAACTTGTAACGGCTATACAAACTTCATTTTAACTCAAAATTTGGATTTTCAAAGGTAAAAATTGAATAAAATCAAATTTCCTACAACGTGGGCATTAGATTTCACAAATTTTGATATTTGATAGATCAATTCCTTAAAATACTCAAAAAATAGATTTTCAAAAAATTGAATCGTGGCCAAATTTCAACCAAACTCAAAACCACTATGGTACAAGCTAGATAGGATCTCATATATCATAAATAACTAAGTTCCATGATTGTGAATCCAGTATCTCTTTTGATACCAAGTTTATCCCAAAAAGAAAATATCAAGATTTACATGAAATTAAAACCTAGCTAAAACCAATTTCAGAAAGCATGTACATAACTAAAATCATTAGGGAAACATATTTAACAAAACAAGTTTTAGAAAATTCTAAGTATTTAATACCAAGGATAATTAAAATGACAGTAAAATAATATTGTCCAAGATTTTGGCAAAATATACTTGCCTAAAGTCAAACTCCCAGCCTAAATCTTGTACTCCACTACTAAGAGGGTTCAGAAAGCACACACTTAGGCCTCAAGACCAAACTTCAAGCTCATGCAAAAAATAGAGAGAAAATAAAGGGTGAGGGAGAAGAAAGAAAAGAGAGAGGAGAGAGAAAATCAAAGGGTTTATATAGAAGGGGTAAATTAATCATGATCGTTGGATTTGCCACGTCACGATCTAAATCAATCCCAACCATCCAAAAAAAACCAAGTAACCTTTGGATAATAGGGTGAATCAGAATCAGGAAACCAATGGATAATAGAATACATCAATACTATTCACAAAAATATCAAAATGCTATTCACCAAAATATAAAAAATATTAGTCATGAAAATATTCAAAAATAAAAAATATCCCAAACGGTAAACCGATGACATAGACCAGTATACTGATGGTATGCCGGCCAGGAGGCAAACTTCCTAAATTTAAAAATTAATATGTTGCATAAGTCATTAAGTATTTAATCATGAACAAGAAATCCAAAATCCCAAAAAATACAATAAATAATAAATAATATAAAAAACTCACATATCCAAACATGAATATTAATACTGTGAGACCGGTCGCACAACTCTCCCATCCTTAGAAATATTTTATCCTTGGAATTTTACTAAAGCTAGTCTAACTGGAAACCAAAACCAAAATGCTTAAGAAATTAAAGCTATTAAAATAAAATAAAGCATGCTATATAGACTGGTAATGAAAGCAATCAATAATATAAATAAATGCACAAGCAATAACACAACCAGAAAAGAGAAGGGTTGGAGGCATATGAATAAATATGTCTCCCGAGTCAGCTGAGTAGGAATTTGTTCTCGCTGGCCTACGCTGACTCCCAAAATAAACAAGGATCAAGTCTTGCAGTAAGTCGATACCAATGACTCAGTCAAAGACATGACTCTGCCCAGGACGTACCTTCGTAGTAGGGACATCTGATAGATATCATGTATCACGAGATACAAAAGTGGGAGAGTGGGACGAGAAGCTCGCATTCACTCGCATAATATACGAAACCTAAAGAAATAATAAAACTAAAGGAAGCTCAGGACATTACCTATAATATGACTGCCCTCGGCCAATACCTGCTCTAAGATACCAAACTCTGTATGCCCACGCCAAGGGGATGCTGCTCTGACTTGCTGCTAACCCTGCCCTCTAGGTGTTTGTCCTCTTTGTTGCTGGCCTCTATGCCTAGCCTGGATCTGATCATAGTGCAGCTACCTTTGCTGCTAGAAAGTATAAAATAGGGTCGACAAAGGCCTTGTACCCTGATATTATTGAACCAGCATTGTAGTTTTAAATTACGGACCTGCCGGGGTAGACAATGAAGTTGGCTGAAATGATAAAGGACTAGCTCTACCGGGACAAGATTTTACTCGGTAGTCTAAAGCTCCACAGATCAAGCGCAACCATGTGCTCTACGGCACTAAAAAAGCATGCCCTAGCTTCCCACAATGGGAACATCCTACTAAAGAAGATGGCCTCTGGAGCTGGGGATGCGTCTGATATGACTGCTGAAAGAAAGACATTGGTGCTGGCCTCCAATCCTCTCAAAAATCCTCTGAAAGCTATAATGATGCCTCTGTACTACCCTCATCATGGCATAAAATGCTTAAAACTCTTGTTGGTCTACCGCTAGAATAATCTCTAGGTGTAGGCCTTATTAGAACCTCCTACCATAATCCAAATTGGTCGCTACCAAGGTGGAAGAAAACTAGCTGAGTCGGCTAAACTCCGTGGCATAGCCATCAACTAACCTCCCATGTTGCTTGAGGTTGTTAAACCTCTAGTAAAGATCATATCGCAATACAATATCAAAGTATCGCGTCTGGAACAACTCGCTAAAATTTTCCCATAGCACTGGCAACACCATGGTACTCTTTTGCGCTCCCCACCAATCTCTAGGTAACTCCAACAACTATAACCTGGCCACTTCAACTCTCTCATGAGTTGGAATCCTGCTGCCTGAAGGATAGCCCCAGTATCCTGGAGCCAAGCATTAGATGCAATCGAATCCTCTGTACCATAGAAATACGGGTGATGGAGATGTCTGAAACTACTCGCAGAATTATGTATCTTAGGACCACTTAACTCCAACGTCGTCTTAACTGACTGGGTGAGAACGTCACTTTGGTATTGCTGCATTATCATGAGCCCCTAAGAACATCCGTAAGAGCACAGACAACTCCCTCAGGTAGCTCTGGCTGAACCGGCTATACTGGCACTGCTGGCTAATAGGGTTGAACATGTTACTCTGTCCCATGATCTATCCTAGACTCTACACTTGAATACTGAGATTGTTTTCCAAGAATCGGCTGGCATATAGGACGCTACTCTACCATCGACTGAACTCGAACAATATGACTAAAAGAACCAAGAACAGTGCCCCTGAAAGTTAAAGGACACACGGATCAAATTGGAGGGACATGATAGAGCAAAGATGAAAGTAGATGACAGGTTAAAGGATCAGAGATATAAAATAGTATGAAAAAGATCAAGAAGGAACAAATAAAGATTGAGATATCTAAATAGTAATAACCCCCACATGTCTAAAAACCAGACTTGTATGGGTCACCATTATAACCATGTCACGTCCAAAACCAGGATACTGAAGAGAGGGGCAGACAAAGCTAGCTAAATATATCAGAGTACTCCAATACCCCGAAATACGATCACGACTGTGAAAAACATGGAAGATTCATACTACAAGCCAACAGTCAATCCTAGGTCATGCAATCCTACGTGTTTCAATCACAGACAATCAACAAGATACAAGAAATCTGATCATTAGACATAAAATAGTAAAGCGTCCCAAAGTATATATAAATAGATGATCAAGAAACTAGTTGTACAAAATAAAGAACTAGAAAGAGTATAAGTCATACATGATCAGCACTAGTTGCGGAATAGGTATAGACAAAATTATGTTATGCCTGTAGACAGGATGTCAAGTCCAAAATACGAGATAAACACGTTCTCGGAGGCTAAATGCCACAAAATAATAATGTACATATACTAGTGGGTGAAAGAATAAAAATTCACTCAAGTAATCTGGTGCTCCGGGTGGTCATCATCCAACGGAAGGTAAGAAAGATCCTCTGGTTCTTCCACATGGTCGGACCATGCAAAATCAGTGAGATCAGACCCTCAATAGCAATTACCACAAAGGAAGCCAAAAACTATGAACTAAAACCAACAATAACTAACTGTCACGACCCGCACCCAAAAATTGGACATGAGTCATGGGTACGTCCAACCTACATCGCAGCATCGGTTGTAGAACGTTGTAAAGGTCCACAACATAATCTAACAACTCACCCAATAATATACATATAACCTGTTAATGGAAACTCAACTACATAAGGAGTACAACATGAATATATATAGCATCAATACTCAATCACAAGGAACTAGTGTTGGCCCAATGTTTAAGTTGAGTTTTTGAATATTGCCAGTCGATTAAGTTTAGCATTATGATAATCGATCAATCAATATAGTATCTTCTACTTGAACTCAGCATTGTCCAGATATGCAATATTTGCTTTTGTATATTTTTTGTTCATCTAACATGTACTTGCAGAAAGCAATAACAAATATCAGCAATGGACATATGTTATATGATGATGAGCCAAAATAGAGTTATACCAGAAGATTTCTCTGAACTGCCGACAAGGAAAAATGCATCTTCAAGTCAGCAAATATTCCAGAAGATTGGCGTCATCATAATGCTCTTGGTTTTCATATATAATCTTATATTTTATTTGAGTCTAGGACTTATATAAGTTGAGTCACCCTGGCAACTAGAAAGCAAGTCAGTCCACTCAAATAGTTTAAAACCTATCCACCCAGAAATTAGGCCAAAAATATTTTGAACCTATCCACCAAACTAGTCGACATACAAACTTGGATCTACCTAAAATAGGTAAAACGTACTTGGGCCAAATTTTCTTCGAATTCGTACCGAACTCGGTTACTTATTTAGTATAAAATCATCCAGTTGTTATATCCCTGATTTTGTGGCCTCCAACATTCAAAAATTCAAATATTCCCTACCGAATTTTGACCGAACTCGGTTTGGTAATAACCTATAAATAGAATTAGATTTTTACATTCTTACTCACTCAACCATTCTTTATCTTTCTATCCTATAGTGACTAAATCCTCAGAGCCTAAACTTTCTTATATCCAAGATTAACTCCTAACCTTCTAGTGCTAAGTGAGATATCAGTTAGAAGTTGTTCGAGTTGTAAAAGCTTGGTTCATCAAGCTTTTCTTCGGTGTGAAGTTGCGATCCTTCGGATCAAAACTCGTGGTGTGTGAAGTTGCGAGACATCGAATCAAATCTCATGGTGTAAATAAGTGGCAAGCCTTCGGATCAAAGCTTGTGATTCACTATTGGTGATTATAGTGGATAAAACTCTGAGCTTGAGTTCTCGGGACTGGATTAGTCCTTTCAGAGGAAAATCAGTATACATCGTGGTGTTTGCATTTCTTTCTGTTTCTCTTACTTTATTATATTGCATAAACACTGCTAGTTATTTACTGCCTTCACTCTTCTTAATATTTAATTGGGTAGATTATTCCGCTGCACTCTATTCACCCCCCTCTAGAGTTGCTTTACGGTCCTTCAATTGGTATTAGAGCTGGTTCTCTTGATAATTGGCTTGACATCCTTATAGACGTATGGCATCTATTAGATCTATCCACACCAATAATGGTAAAGGCCAGTCCATAAATAGGCCACCCATATTTGATGGTACTAACTATACATACTGGAAGACACGTATGAGCTTCTACTTGAAGTCACATAATTTTGACCTTTGGGTTGTAGCAGTAGAAGGATACAAGAAGCCACCTAGATTAGTTATAGATAAAAACCTTGTAGAGAAACCTTATGATAAGTACACAGACACTGAAAAGAAATAAGCTTGTCTTGATGCTAAAGCTTTTAATGCTCTATTTTGTGTTGTAGACAGAATTGAATTTAATATGGTATCCACTTGTGGCACTTCACACGAAGTATAAAAATTTCTTAAGGTCACTCATGAAAGAACCTCCCAAGTGAAGGAATCAAAAATAAGTCGTCTGACACAAGAGTATGAAGAATTCAAGATGAAGCAAGATGAGACCATCACTCAAATGTTTACAAGTTTTCTTGACATCGTCAATCATCTATCCTCTCTTGGCAAGGAGTACAGCAACCATAAGAAGATACGTAAATTACTTAGGGGACTTTCGAAGAACTGAAACTCGAAAGCAACATCTATCATTGAAGAAAAAAACCTCAATACAATGTCGCTAGAAACACTCATGGAGAAGCTGATAACACATGAGCTGGACCTCAACGATCTCGAAGAAAACTCAACTCCGAAAGAGAAGGCCATCGCACTCAAGGCGCATCATAAAAGATCCTCTGATGATGCCTCTGAAGATGAAGAAACCGACAATGATTCAGACAATAAGGAGATGGGCCAAATTTTAAGGAGCTTCGTCAAACGACTCTTGAAGTTTATAAAATTAAATCGAAAGAAAAAAATCTTGATGAAGAGCCAATTTGCTACAACTGTAAAAGGCTAGGCAACATGATAAAAGATTGCTCCAAAGCAAAAAGAGAGAATCGATATGAACGATCAAACAAAAAAGAATTTGTCTCACAAATATGCAAATACAAGCATCTGGTGTGAAAGTGAAGCTAGCGATTTGGAAGAAGAAAGCCCTCGACATGCTGCAAAAGTATGCTTAACGGCATTAACTAACGAGGTAAAAGATAATCCTTTATTTGAAGAGGTTTCTTATAATGAATTATCTGATATTTCAATAATTTATTTGAAGATCATAAGAAGCTTATGGATAAGTATAAGCACTCAGAAAAGATATTAAATCTTATCTGCTTGAGAATAAAAAGCTTACTTGTTTACTAAATGAAGCTAGAGATAATTCCTCTCCTGACGACTATGATGATATCCCCAAACTTAAGCTTATCTTACAAGAAGTACTTGACTGCTTTGATGAAAGCAATCAAAAAAATTCTAAACTTAAGGAGGATTTGGAACAAGAGAGAAAGAAGTACTCTAATGCATCACTTAGAATTGATGCTCTTACTGCTAAATATGATGATTTATATGACACCTCTAAAAAGTTAGAGATTAGATTGGAAAAGCAGGTCGTACAACTTACAACTCAGTCTAACACGAGACACGTGGCTAGACAATAGAGTACTCACAATATGACACCAGCAAGCAAACCAAATGCTTCATACTATCATGCGTGTAGAACACAACATACTTCACATAATCATGCATTTTATTATAAATATCTATGCAAGATACGTCACACCACTTCACGTAATCATATCTACCCTTCTATGCCTAACATAAATGCCTATGCTACTTGTCATTACTATGGTTTAAAAGGACACATTTTATATCAATTCAAGGCTAGAAAATTGGTTGATATGAATATATATATATATATAAGTAGGTTCCCAAAGCTAACAAATATGGATCCAAATCTTGGATACCAAAGTCTCTGCCTAATGATGTAGGTAGAACGCTTTGTGTCAGAATTTAGTACCGAGGAGAATGTTGGTGATTACAAAGCTACAAATATCATCTACAAAGAAGTTGCACCAACATAAGTATGGCCACTTGAGCCACTTTGATAACGTGTTAATTGATTTTTCTTAAATGGCTAAAATTATAAAATCTAGCATATTTTTAATCAATGTTTTACTACTATCTCTTATTGATATCCTTTACTTGTTATTTATTTTTAAATCAATATGAGATATATGAAACTAGCATGATTAGTTTAAATTCTCTTTTGATTCATGGCTAGTTATTGATTAGTTCACACTATAGAGTTATTTACTTTCTATTAAATCTAAGTTCTTTAAAGTTAAGATTATTTTTGGTTATAAGCCGAAAGGGCCCTTCTGTCAAAAGGTGTAAATAGCCTAAGCGACACGGTACTTAAGTGTCTTCGGACCACTGCTAGCAGGGATCCGACCCCTATAGCTAACCCAAGATGATCAATAATTTATTGAATAATGATTTATTAAGGTCTATTTGCAATTGTTTTCATAATACAGCAGTGAATCTAAATCCTATTTTTGACTTAAAGTTGACAACTTTTAGTATAGACTGTGACAATATGAATTTTAGTAAGCACTACTTGATTCGGTACTATGTCACGTAGTTTGGACCTTGGATAGTTGTAATGATATACATATTTTTTCTACTACATAATTTTTGTAATATTTAAATCCTTTCTTGCATGTCTCCTAACTTTTGAGATTTTTTTTTACTTATATCTTTTTTAGGATATTTGAAAATTGTCTCTTTCATATGACTAAATTTGAATATTTATGCTTCTCTTATATTATTGTTATCTAATGCTTTTATGATATGTATTGAATATGTCTACATTTAGTTACCTTTAATTGGTTTTTGATCCTAATTGCTCCTACAATTGGTAGGTATATAAGATATTTCTATAATTTGCTTGTCATTATTTTATATATGGTGATATTCTAGCTATTAAGTTACCACATGATCATATTTTATGCTTTATGCTACTCACCTTGTCTTCATGATATATTCTTCGTTTACAGGGGAGCCATAAATTTTATATTTTGACAAATGAGGAGAAATATGTCAAATATGTGCATATTCGCCAAACGTCTCATGTACTATAGGGGAGCTTATGCACATGTAGAATCTTAGAAAATATTACGGGGGTGCTTCTTATTGATGATGTCAACGGGAAAGAAGTAAGTTTAAGTATGTAAGTAAATATTTAAGTAGTATACTTATAGTGATTTTGGCTAATTATTTTTGATATATGCATCGATTATATTTTTCTTAAACTTAACCAATTTGCCATAATAAAAAAGGGGGAGATTGTTAGCCCAATGTTTAAGTTGAGTTTTTAAATATGGTTAATCAATTAAGTTTAGCATTATGATAATTGATCAATCACTAGAGTATCTTCTATTTAAACTCAGCATTGTCCAGATATGCAATATTTGCTTTTGTATATTTCCTTGTTCGTCTAACATGTACATGTAAAAAGCAATAAACAAGATCAGCAATAGACATATGCAATATGATGATGGGCCAAAATGGAGTCATACCAGAAGATTTCTCTAAATTGCCGACAAAGGAAAACGCATCTTCAAGTCAGCAAATGTTTCAGAAGATTGGCATCATCATAGTGCTCTTGGTTTTCATATGTAATCTTATATTGTATTTAAGTCTAGGACTTATGTAAGTCGAGTCACACTGTGTAAACACCCTAAATTTTTAGATTTTTTTTAAATCAATTTTTGGAATTAATATACAATTTTTCAGGAATTTACATAGGCCCTGTAGAGAGTTTGTAATTTTTAATTACCAATAAATAACATTAAAATGAAATGAAAACATAATTTTATGGTGTAAAATAGAAAACCGGACTTAGTGTAATTTTCTGGGATTTTATTGGGCCCCAGACCTATTTTTAAAAGCCTAAAAACTATTTTTATAATTAATTAATTAATTACTGTTTTATAATTACTATTATTATTACTTTTATTTTTGTTTTTAGTTTGGGCCCGGCCCGGCCCAATGGGCCGAGCCCGTTAAGAACCCAGCCCAGCCCTCATACCCCTAGCGGGTCGGGCGGGTCCGCCCAGTCCGGAACCGCGCCCGACCCGACCCGCATCTCTTCCCTCCCCCACGTCGCCTGTGCGAGCCCAGTCCCCCGCTCCGTCGCCGGATTTTGCGCCGCCTCCGCCGGGGGAGGCCACGTCCTCCCCTCGGCCGACTCCCCCGGCCACGAACTCCTCCCCCCCAGCCCTTATTTAAACCCCTCTCCCCGTTCTCCTCCTCCGCCTCATCGCTACCCTCTCGCCGGAACCCTAGCCGTCCGGAGCTCGCTGACCACCACCCTCCAGCGCCGCCCGGAGCCGCCGACCACCACCCTCCAGCACCCAGCCGCTCACCAGAACCCCTTCTCCTCCTCACTCCTCCCCGCAGCATACCCCGACGCCGCCCGGCCGTTCGGAGCAGCCGAGCCCGGCGCCGCCGACCCCCGCCACTCCGGTGCGCCGCCGCCCTAGCCAGCACCGCCCCCAGCCCCCTCCGGCCAGCCTCCGGCCGCCGCGGCTCCACCAGACCCTAACCCTAGGTCGGACACGTGTGTCGGACACGTGTCGGACACAGGGAATCTCGGTGTCCAAAGGCCCTGTTCAGGTACTCCTAATTTCCTCCTCGTAGCTCGGAATTCGATTCCGTAAATTTCTACGCGAAGCCTGTATGACCCTCTCGGTGCCCGGACAAACCGCTCGGGGTATCGCGTCCTGTGGTGATTGCACACCGCGATCCAAAAATAGGAAAAACCAGACCCTGTTTCACCCCGGAACTGAGTGTGCCCCGCCAAACGGGACGACTTGGTCGCGTGCGGTCTTCACAGATACTTGCGCCTCGTCGATACGTGCGCCTCGTCGATACGGACGTGTGGGATTTCGCGGAAGCTGATTCGGGTGTGCGTGCACACCGAAATCAACGCGTATCCGCGGACATCGTCCCGTATCCGTCTTTTCTGTATTTCACCCTAACTTCGTGCACACACGTCAGATCGAGACAAAATTTATGCCAACAGACTCGTAGCGATATGCTGGTCCTGTGGGTCAAGTTTGGTCCGATTCTGAGAACGTTGACGAAATCGCGTGTCGTGGGCCCCACAGGCCCCGCTCGACTGGCGATTTTGTGATCGGCTCATCGGAATTCAAATCTGAAAGTTCTGTTGGGTTCGTATCAGCGTTCCTGACCTGTTGACACTAAGTTTGGTGAATTTGGAGACCGTTGACCCTGAAACATTTTTTGGTGCAAAGCGGGCCCACCGGTGGACCCCGTTTTGGGCCAAAATTGCCGTTTTTGCCCTTGTCT
This sequence comes from Iris macrosiphon, assembly GCA_036927795.1. Lineage (NCBI taxonomy): Eukaryota > Viridiplantae > Streptophyta > Magnoliopsida > Asparagales > Iridaceae > Iris > Iris macrosiphon. The sequence goes on from JAYESA010000001.1 coordinate 123,565,830, forward strand.
CCAAATTGGACCCAAGGACAGGCGATCCTAGCTGTTTGACACCTTCTGAGCGTGATGGTACTATTTATTTCAGCTTTCGGAGACATCTCTGGAAATTTCCGGAAGCAGGACCTAAGTGGAATCCAAACATCAGGCAAGTGCACCTTGCCAAACTTGCAGTCATTATTTTCATATTTTCTGTAAAAATACTCTGCTAGATTTCTTGTGCAAATTCATATAAACTGATTTAAACTGCTTAACCTAGGGAACGTATGACGTACCTAGTGTCCGATCATAGTCGGGTACCGACACCGTACGCGGTGTTGGGTTCGTCATTTAGAGATGGATTTACGATTCCCTTACTTTGTACTTGACCTATCAAGTACCCTACAACCCAGGACACTTGACACTATCATGGACAGAATCCTTCTGAGATATTCGTGGTGATTCTATATAGGATACAGGACTTGATAGAGACATTTATTATAGACAATATGACTTGTTGCATTAGTTATAATCGCGCTGACATGGACATGAGACGTTATGGTCATGGCTTGCGTGATTACATTGGGTGGGGAGAGACACACAGGCTACAGGCTATTCTATATATATATCTACTATTATTGTGAGGTTGTAGACTCTCCAGCAGAGCTAGACCCTTTACGTGTTATTACTGCTACCGGCTCCCCGACACAGAGCTTGTAGCGGTCTCAGCCTGAGTACTAGTGTTGCTCTCATTTGCATATCACATAGATGGTTACTTAGTTTACCCTGCTGTTTATTTATTTATTGCACTGCTTATTCAGTTGGCTTGTTTTATCTTGTGCCTTGCTATGTCCACTGAGGACCTGGAATGGATTATGTCCCCAGGTTTAGCTGAGGAGCAGTATCCCGAGATATACGGGACCGGAGCTGAAGCTATTGCTGGAGCTGAACCGAACACTGAAGACGAGGTGACTGCCGAGGACTTCTCCTGAGTGCCTGTCCCAGTACTTATTTATTTATTTCATGTTTATATCTTTTGTTCCTGGCCTATAGAGCCAGTTATTTCAGACTTAAGTCGGATTGTTGCTCCGACTGACTTGCTGTGATTTGTTGTTGCTACTTATTTCCATTCAGTATGCAGTTTATTTCTTTATCTTTATGGATGAGATTAGTGTGACTTGTATAGTAGACCTTACTTACAGCTTAAGTACGCCCTGATGGTTCCATTAAATTGGGTTATCCATCGGTGCGTGCTGCTGGCCATTGCCACGTGTCCAGTCCCTCGACATTTTGGGGCTGGGGCGTGACATGGTTTTTGTGGTGGCCCATGCAGGTCTTAACTAAATTATTCGGTTTCAACTTAGGGACCGAACAGGCCTGCAATAAGATAGAATAGGATCTCATCCATAGATTGAATCATTTTTTTGAACTCTATGTCGAATTCAATTTAATTGCTTGAATTGCATCCTGTTTTGATTCCTTTGTGCGTTCTCATTGTTTCCTTTTGGTGCAGAGTTATGGATCCCAGAAGTGGTGACGAGACCCCCTTGGGTACACCGACTGAAGCAGGGTTTACCTGCGAAGCTGGAACGACGCCAGATACCAGAGGACAATCCTCTCAGAGCAATCAAACTGGCCAGCCAAGTTCCAGGTTCAGGCGTGATGATATCCCGCCTCCTCCCCAGTTCCCTCCTACGATGCCTGTCTTTCCCCCAGGACAGACAATGGACGGCCAGCAAATATTCCAGATGTTCTACGCCAAGATACAGGCACAACAACAGATTCAACAGAAGACCCAATGCCGAGAGACCGAGAACCTAAGGAACAGCCTAGTCGCAGCATTGGAGCATGCAAATCCACCAAATAGGCGGCCAGCAACGGGATCCATCACGGATTTTTGTCAACTCAAGCCCCGTACCTTCTCGGGCAAGGAAGGACCAACTGAAGTGCATGAATGGCTTACAAACACACAGCATCAGTTGGAGGCCGCCGAACTACCAAGGGACAAATGGATGACTGCCGTCAGGATGCAACTGACGGACAACGTGCATCATTGGTGGTTGTCCGAAGAAAAAAGACTCGGACATGATCAGGTTACCTGGGAGGAGTTCTCCAGACTCTTCCAGGAAATGTACATCCCTGCTGTGGCTCGGTCAGAACTCCGAGACAGATTCAACCGCCTGATCCAGGGCAACATGACGGTGGAGGAATATAACGCCGAATTCATTCGCCTGAGCCGCTTCGCCCCTTCGCTAATTCCTACCGAAGAGGAGAAGGCGAAAAAGTTCTTTGATGGGCTCAGGTTCGAGCTTCAGAAGTTAATCGGATCGGTCGTGCCCACCTCTTACACCGACGTCCTAGCTGCAGCACGTCGGCTGGAGCGCGTTACTCAGAGGAAATCAAGCCTGAAACGTCCCTTCTTCTCAGCACCGTCCAAGTCATCACCAGGAGAATCTGCTAAACGGCCCCAGAAGAGCCCGCCTCCAAGAGCAGCAACTAAGAACTTGCCTACTTGCCATTACTGCAGCAAGGTAGGACATATTGAAAAGGAATGTCGACGCAAGCTGGGACTCTGCCTGGTTTGCGGATCTGGACAGCACTTCTCAAAGGACTGCTCGGAACGTCGAGAGGGAGTTCCGAATCGACCAGCTCCACCTGCAGCTCTTCCAGCAGGGAGAGCAACACAGACAGGGCCTGGAGGAGCCAGGCCACCTCTACCACCTCAGGCAGCATTGTTCCAACAAGCTCGTCAGCAAAGGGGTCCCGCTCAGGGACGAGGTCAGGCATATGTACTAGCAGTCACTGAGGAAGCTACTGCAGGCGAAGTGATAGCAGGTACCATATTAGTAGCTTCAATTCCTGCTGTAGCATTATTTGATTCTGGAGCTTCGCATTCATTTATTGCTGCTAGCTTCGTAGCCACCCATAGAATAGCTACCGCACCTCTCTCGAAGATGAAGAGAATTCTAACGGGAGGTGGAATTATCCCGGTTAGTGATACTTGTAGATCATGTTCGGTAGTAGTCTGTGGCCGAGAGATGCGAGCCCAATTCCTGATCTTTTCTATGCCTGATTACGATGTTGTACTTGGTATGGACTGGTTAAGTCAGTACCATGCGATACTGGATTGCCGGCTTGGAAAAGTGATATTTAGACCCCCTAGCCTTCCTGAGTTTGAATTTCTACGAGGAGCTGTAGAACAAGGGGTCCAGCCAACTCTTAGGGTATTGACTGTAGAAGAAGATTCAAGTTACCCAAGAGTCATAACAGAATTTGTGGATGTGTTTTCCGACGATCTTCCAGGTTTACCACCTGATCGGGAGATAGAATTCACAATAGACCTAACTCCAGGAGCCGAACCTATCACTTCATCGGTATATCGGCTAGCACCTAAGGAGTTAGTGGAGCTGAAAACACAAGTTGACGACCTTCTAGAGAAAGGATTTATCTGGCCCAGTGTTTCACCATGGAGAGCACCTATACTTTTTGTACCCAAGAAGGACGGATCTGTACGACTGTGCATTGATTACAGAGCCCTTAATGCTGTAACTATTAAGAACCGGTACCCATTACCACGCATTGATGATTTGTTTGACCAATTGAGTGGTGCTAAGGTATTCTTAAAGATTGACCTTAGATCCGGTTATCACCAGATTAGGGTGAAGAAGGAAGATATCCCAAAAATGGCCTTCAGAACTAAGTATGGGCATTATGAGTTCCTAGTTATGCCGTTTGGTTTAACCAACGCACCCGCCGTATTTATGAGTTTGATGAACGGGGTCTTCCATCAGTACTTGGATAAGTTCATGGTGGTATTCATTGATGATATCCTAGTCTACTCCAAGAACCACGAAGAGCACGAGGAACAGCTCAGAATTATGCTAGAAACTTTGAGAAGAGAGAAGCTGTATGCCAAGCTCAGCAAATATGAGTTCTGTATGGACAAGGTGCCATTCTTAGGACATATTATCTCGGGTGAAGGACTGTCTGTGGACCCAGAAAAAGTCACTGCTATAGAAACTTGGCCTACCCCTACCTCTGTTGCGAAAGTGAGAAGTTTTCTTGGACTTGCTGGGTATTACCGGCGGTTCGTAGAAAATTTTTCAAGGATCGCAGAGCCGATGACTAAGCTGACACGGAAGGATCAGGAGTTCATATGGACGGAAGAATGCTAGAATGCCTTTGAAGAATTAAAGAGGCATCTAACAACAGCACCAGTCTTGACTCTTCCCTCAGGGTCAGGAGGTTTTGTTGTTTATAGTGATGCGTCCGGTAGTGGACTAGGTTGTGTCTTGATGCAACATGGCAAGGTTATCGCTTATGCATCGAGGCAGCTGAAGGTCCACGAGAAGAACTACCCAACACACGACCTGGAGCTAGCTGCAGTAATTTTTGCATTGAAGATCTGGAGACATTATCTGTATGGAGAGAAGGTCGAGATATTCACTGATCATAAGAGCTTGAAGTATGTTTATACACAGAAGGAGCTCAACATGAGGCAAAGGCGTTGGCTTGAGTTGATGGTGGACTTTGACATCGATCTGCAGTACCACCCGGGGAAAGCAAATGTTGTAGCCGACGCCCTCAGCAGAAAACCCTCGGCTTATTTCTTAACGGAGCATCCTCAGCTATTACAAGACTTGCAAGATCTTCAGATAGAGGTTGTTCTACCTGGACAAAATGGTTTGCTGGCTAACCTCGAAGTGAAGTCATCGCTGGTGGAGAGAATCAAGGAAGCTTTGCCTAATGATGCCAGATTCCGAAGGCTGCAAGAGAGAACAGAAGCAGGCTTGCAGACGGGACTTCGCATCCACGAGGACGGGACATTAAGGTGCAAAAATCGCCTATGTGTTCCAAATGGAGAATTAAGGCAGGAGTTGATGACAGAAGCCCATAGCTCCATATACTCGGTTCATCCAGGAGGAACCAAGATGTACCGGGACCTAAGACAATATTACTGGTGGCATGGAATGAAAAGGGAGATTGCCCGCTTTGTGGCAAAATGCTTAGTCTGCCAGCAGGTGAAGGCCGAGCACCAAAGGACTGCAGGTATGTTGCAGCCGCTTTCCATCCCTGAATGGAAGTGGGAGCATATTACCATGGACTTCGTCACTGGATTTCCAAGAAGCCCTAGTGGAAAGGATGCAGTATGGGTCATCGTGGATCGGCTCACTAAGTCGGCTCACTTCTTGCCGTTCAGAGTTGGACAATCCACGGAAGTACTAGCCGACATGTATATGTGTCAGATCGTAAAATTATATGGAGTGCCGGTTAGTATTGTATCAGATCGAGACTCGAGATTTATATCTTACTTCTGGCGAAGCATGCAAGAGAGTCTCGGCACCAGGCTCAAGTTCAGTACTGCCTATCATCCTCAGACAGACGGCCAATCAGAGCGCATAATTCAGATCCTAGAAGACATGCTGCGATCTTGTATACTGGACTTTGGAGGATCTTGGGAAGATCATCTGCACTTAGTAGAGTTCTCCTACAACAACAGCTATCAGGCAAGCATTCAGATGGCACCTTTCGAGGCATTGTACGGAAGGAAGTGCAGATCGCCAATATGCTGGAGCGACGTTGGTGAACGTCAAATACTGGGTCCAGAGTTGGTAACGGAGACAGTGGAGAAAGTAAAACAGATTCAGAACCATCTCCGTGCAGCCCAGGATAGACAGAAGCATTGGGCCGATGCACACAGACGACCCCTGGAGTTCAAGGAAGGAGAGCATGTATTTTTGAGGATCTCGCCCACTAGAGGTACTATCAGATTTGGCAGCAGAGGCAAGTTAAGCCCAAGGTACATTGGGCCATTTGATATCTTGGAGCGCATTGGTGAGGTGGCTTACCGTCTTGCATTACCTCCATCCTTAGAGGGAGTGCATGACGTATTCCACGTCTCACAACTGAGGAGATATGTGACGGACCCAAGCCATATAGTTGATCATTCTGAGATTTTGGTGGGACCTACCCTGAGATACGAAGAACAGCCAGTGGGTATACTCGACACCAGCGAGAAGACACTGCGAGGGCAGACAATCAGGCTGGTTCGAGTAGCTTGGAAGCAGCACTCTCCTGGCGAATCGACCTGGGAGCGAGAAGATGTTATGCGGCAGCGTTATCCACACCTATTTGCAGAATCAGGTAGAACCTAAGCATTCTTTAATTCTGTAAATCTTGCCTTTATAGTTTACCCTTCGATTGCGAGGACGCAATCCTCTTAAGGGGGGTAGATTGTAAACACCCTAAATTTTTAGATTTTTTTTAAATCAATTTTTGGAATTAATATGCAATTTTTCAGGAATTTACATAGGCCCTGTAGAGAGTTTGTAATTTTTAATTACCAATAAATAACATTAAAATGAAATAAAAATATGATTTTATGGTGTAAAATAGAAAACTGGACTTAGTGTAAATTTCTGGGATTTTATTGGGCCCTAGACCTATTTTTAAAAGCCTAAAAACTATTTTTATAATTAATTAATTAATTACTGTTTTATAATTACTATTATTATTACTTTTATTTTTGTTTTTAGTTTGGGCCCGGCCCGGCCCAGTGGGCCGAGCCCGTTAAGAACCCAGCCCAGCCCTCACACCCCTAGCGGGTCGGGCTTGTCCGCCCAGTCCGGATCCGCGCCCGACCCGACCCTCATCTCTCCCCTCCCCCACGTCGCCTGTGCGAGCCCAATCCCTCGCTCCGTCGCTGGATTTTGCGCCGCCTCCGCCGGGGGAGGCCACGTCCTCCCCTCGGCCGACTCCCCCGGCCACGAACTCCTCCCCCCAGCCCTTATTTAAACCCCTCTCCCCGTTCTCCTCCTCCGCCTCATCGCTACCCTCTCGCCGGAACCCTAGCCGTCCGGAGCTCACCGACCACCACCCTCCAGCGCCGCCCGGAGCCGCCGACCACCACCCTCCAGCACCCAGCCGCTCTCCAGAACCCCTTCTCCTCCTCACTCCTCCCCGCAGCATACCCCGACGCCGCCCGGCCGTTCGGAGTAGCCGAGCCCGGCGCCGCCGACCCCCGCCACTCCGGTGCGCCGTCGCCCTAGCCAGCACCGCCCCCAGCCCCCTCCGGCCAGCCTTCGGCCGCCGCGGCTCCACCAGACCCTAACCCTAGGTCGGACACGTGTGTCGGACACGTGTCGGACACAGGGAATCTCGGTGTCCAAAGGCCCTGTTCAGGTACTCCTAATTTCCTCCTCGTAGCTCGGAATTCGATTCCGTAAATTTCTACGTGAAGCCTGTATGACCCTCTCGGTGCCCGGACAAACCGCTCGGGGCATCGCGTCTTGTGGTGATCGCACACCGCGATCCAAAAACAGGAAAAACCAGACCCTGTTTCACCCCGGAACTGAGTGCGCCCCGCCAAACGGGACGACTTGGTCGCGTGCGGTCTTCACAGATACGTGCGCCTCGTCGATACGGACGTATGGGATTTTGCGAAAGCTGATTCGGGTGTGCGTGCACACCGAAATCAACGCGTATCCGCGGACATCGTCCCGTATCCGTCTTTTCTGTATTTTACCCTAACTTCGTGCACACACGTCGGATCGAGACGAAATTTGCGCCAATGGACTCGTAGCGATACGCTGGTCCTGTGGGTCAAGTTTGGTCCGATTCTGAGAACGTTGACGAAATCGCGTGTCGTGGGCCCCACAGGCCCCGCTCGACGGGCAATTTTGTGATCGGCTCATCGGAATTTAAATCTGAAAGTTCCGTTGGGTTCGTATCAGCGTTCCTGACCTGTTGACAATAAGTTTGGTGAATTTGGAGACCGTTGACCCTAAAACATTTTTCGGTGCAAAGCGGGCCCACCGGTGGACCCCGTTTTGGGCCAAAATTGTCGTTTTTGCCCTTGTCTCCAAATTGGACCCAAGGACAGGCGATCCTAGCTATTTGACACCTTCTGAGAGTGATGGTACTATTTATTTCAGCTTTCGGAGACATCTCTGGAAATTCTCGGAACCAGGACCTAAGTGGAATTCAAACATCAGGCAAGTGCACCTTGCCAAACTTGCAGTCATTATTTTCATATTTTCTGTAAAAATACTCTGCTAGATTTCTTTTGCAAATTCATATAAACTGATTTAAACTGCTTAACCTAGGGAACGTATGACGTACCTAGTGTCTGATCATAGTCGGGTACCGACACCGTACGCGGTGTTGGGTTCGTCATTTAGAGATGGATTTACGATTCCCTTACTTTGTACTTGACCTATCAAGTACCCTACAACCCAGGACACTTGACACTATCATGGACAGAATCCTCCTGAGATATTCGTGGTGATTCTGTATAGGATACAGGACTTGATAGAGACATTTATTATAGACAGTATGACTTGTTGCATTAGTTATAATCGCGCTGACATGGATATGAGACGTTATGGTCATGGCTTGCGTGATTACATTGGGTGGGGAGAGACACACAGGCTACAGGTTGTTCTATATATATATATCTACTATTATTGTGAGGTTGTAGACTCTCCCCAGAGCTAGACCCTTTACGTGTTATTACTGCTACCGGTTCCCCGACACAGAGCTTGTAGCGGTCTCAGCCTGAGTACTAGTGTTGCTCTCATTTGCATATCACATAGATGGTTACTTAGTTTACCCTGCTGTTCATTTATTTATTGCACTGCTTATTCAGTTGGCTTGTTTTATCTTGTGCCTTGCTATGTCCACTGAGGACCTGGAATGGATTATGTCCCCAGGTTTAGCTGAGGAGCAGTATCCCGAGATATACGGGACCGGAGCTGAAGCTATTGCTGGAGCTGAACCGAACACTGAAGACGAGGTGACTGGCGAGGACTTCTCCTGAGTGCCTGTCCCAGTACTTATTTATTTATTTCATGTTTATATCTTTTGTTCCTGGCCTATAGAGCCAGTTATTTCAGACTTAAGTCGGATTGTTGCTCCGACTGACTTGCTGTGATTTGTTGTTGCTACTTATTTCCATTCAGTATGCAGTTTATTTTTTTATCTTTATGGATGAGATTAGTATGACTTGTATAGTAGACCTTACTTACAGCTTAATTACGCCCTGATGGTTCCATTAAATTGGGTTATCCATCGGTGCGTGCTGCTGGCCATTGCCACGTGTCCAGTCCCTCGACATTTTGGGGCTCGGGCGTGACACACTGGCAACTAGAAAGCAACTCAGTCTACTCAAATAGTCTAAAATACATCCACCCAGAAATAAAGCTAAAAATATCTTGAACCTATCCACCAAACTAGTCCACATACAAATTTGGATCTACCTAAAATAGGTAAACCAAACTCTGGCCGAATTTGCCCCAAATTCTTACCGAACTCGGTCATTTATTTAGTATGAAATCATCCAATTGTTATATCTCTGATTTTGTGGCCTCCAACGTTTGAAAATTCAAATATTACCTACCGAATTATGGTCAAACTCGGTTTGGTAATAACCTATTGTCATGCCCCAGTCCCAAAATACATAGGACTAGGAACACGTAAGCATGCCAGCCGTATGGATATGGCAACTCCAATATATGGAAACCAAATCCATACGTACGCTATAATATGAATATATAATCCACGAGTGGTATAAAATATATCATAAGTCACAGGGTATGATCTAAATCTCATCCACGAAAATTAATATAAATGAATAACCAGCATCTATATAACTAGATCTCAATAAGAAATATCTAAGGATGATAGTTGGATGGAAACAAATCCACTACCAACTCGAATATAAGAGCAACTACAATATGAGTACAACACAATAAACACTATATAAGAATACCAGCTATCAATCACGGCTCGAAGAGAAGACATCCTCGAAACCTATGTAACCATCCAAATCTACGCTCCTGCAAATACTCAAGAACAGATACACCTGGCAGAGGACCAGGTCCTCAGAGGGACGTAACAAGATACAAAAAATACGAGCCAATTTGAATACAGTAAACATGCATCATATTTGAAAATAGATAAGTACGCTGTACAGGACAATCTATATGAATGCAAATGAGGACAACTTTTTGACGTATGGGCAAGGGTAGGCTACTCGATCTAATCCTCACACCTCATGCGCTCGTCAGTGGACATCATCAGCCGACATACCTCTGGGGTAGCGACCCTCAGACTCCATCAATCGACATACCTCTGGGGTAGCGACCATCGGACATGACCACCATAGTGCGTGCTAGTTACTACGGTTTACCAGAGTGGTTAAAAGCCCATACGCCTACTGATTGTCCTCCATGATACTAAGTGCCATGTGTGTGTCAACATATCTAATACATAGTAATGACCGAAAGAAAACTACACATGCAAGAATAAATAGAATGCAATAAATATACAGAAATATACTAAGCATGCAAAATACTGTAAGCAATTTGGCAAGGTATCTTGCCTGGGGTCCTGCTGCTGGTATGAATCAGAGTCCAAGTCACAGTCCAAATAGCCTATGTATTACAAATTTAACACGTCAAAAGATAATTTATTTTAATTTATTGAATTCTGAAATAATTACTCTAAAATCCTATTTTAATCTTATTATTCTGATTTTTATGTTAATTCCTAAATTTTGTCCAAAGAAACTGAATTTTATCAACTTGAGACTCATGGCACGCAAATCAAGGCAATCTATTGATCGAAAAGTCAACCAACACAAACTCAACTTTCATGCATGATTTTCTATAGATTTCAGCGTCAAAAACATGCTGGAATTTATGGCTCGTCCGAATTCAAATTTGTTTGGGAATAATGGCACGTACAAATTTTGTATTGTGCACCGATGATTAAATTCTAATCTAGAAGTTCTACAGAATTAGCAGTATATAAATACTTTGAATTAAATTCTAAGAAAAATATATGTTAATGATCTCGACATTAGCTTTCCAAAACTATAAACGGTTCATGATTCTGATTCCTGGTTCTCCCAGAATCGCAAAAATATTGAAACACATCTATTTTCGGACATGCTGTACTCTATGAATTTTTCAGAATTTAATACTCATAATTTCATAAAATAAATTATATAAACAGAGAGCTAACCTCAATATCTTTCTAACGCAAGAAACTAGGCCTCGTTTGGAGTCCGGAGCTATGTGCAATGGCTTGTGGAAGATGAAGGAACCCTAGATGGCAATTCTCCAAAATCTCTCTCTAAAATAATAGGATAATTAGGGTTATAACAATATATATATATATATATATAGGGATGTACCTGCGGCTGAATGGATATTTATAGGCTGACATATGTCAGAATCTGATTGGATGGTTTTATTTATATTATTTATTTTTGATTTGCCTTTATCAAAATATTATTTATGTCGTTTTAAATCTAAATAACTCCAAATAAATATTAAAAATAATCATAAAAATTTGGAAAAATTACATAAAATATATTTTGAACCTATAAACCCTAGAAAAATATTTGGGACAATTTTATATTCATAAGTTTACTACTATAATTAGGAGAAGCTATAAACATTAGTTTTATCCATTTAACTAAAAATAAATAATAATATTATTCCAAAAATTCTGAAACAATTCCAGAAAATATATAATAATATTATAAACCCTAGAAAATAACGTGGGTCAATTTTATATTCCTGGGATTACACAATAATTTCTGCAAGTCCTAAAAATTAGTTATTAGCCTAAATAACTCCCAATAAATACTAAATATTCAGAAAATTTCCAGATAATTCTAGAAAATATATTTGACTATTTAGAACCTAAAATAAAATTTTGGGATATTTTTAATTAAATTTAAATATAAAATAAATTCTTCAAAGTCCTAAAAAATTACTGTTACTAGTTTTTAATTAACTAAAAATTATGAAAAAATCCTAATAATCTAAAATAGCCTAAAATAATTCTAAATAAATATTTATATAAGCAAATATACTAAAAAAAATTATTTTCTAATTAACTAAGAGAATACTCTAAATAAATTCAACATCTATAATAAATATAATAATATAAAATATACACAAAATACCTATTTTGGGTGAGGGAGTTTACACCTATAAATAGAGTTGGATTTTAACATTCTTACTCACTCAGCCATTCTCAATCTTTCTATCCTATAATGAGTAAACCCTCAAAATATAAACTATTTTATCTTCAAGATCAACTCCCAGTCTTCTAGTGCCAAGTACGATCTCGGTTACAAGTTGTTCGATTTGTAAAAGCTTGGTTCATTAAGCTCTTCTTCTGTGTGAAGTTACGAACCTTCGGATCAAAACTCATGGTGTTTGAAGTTGCGAGACTCCGGATCAAATTTCATGGTGTAAAGAAGTGGCAAGCCTTCGGATCAAAGCTTGTGATACATTATTGGTGATTATAGTGGATAAAACTCTGAGCATGTGTTATCGGGACTGGACTATTCCTCTCAGAGAGAAACCAGTATAAATCGCGGTATTTGTATTTTCTCTCTCTTTCTCTTACTTTATTATATTGCATATATACTGCTAGTTATTTGTTGCCTTCACTCTGCTTAATTTTTAATTTTTAATTTTTAATTGCGTATACAATATTCAAGCCTAGAATCTAGTAATAAATACAAATGGACTCCAATATAAATAACATACCAAAGTCAAAGCTGGAGACATATCCACAGCAATAAATAGATACTAGCTAAGGGTCTGTTACAGCCAGATGTGTCTCCTCGACAGTTGGTACCAGATCGTCCTGACCTACAGGTGCTACATCAACTGGATCTCCATCTTGCGGGTCGTAGTATATAGGATACCAGTCCTCTAAATAGTCGTCTAGAAAAATATATCCAGTCAGAATTGGAGTAAAGTACAAAACTCTGAAAGCAGTTTCATATATATGATAGAGGATGTATAACAACAATAGAAAAGAATACAAGATGCACTAGCAAGTAGGAAATTAAAATACAGTAGAACTAGGCATATAAACACAATGGATACCTGGAAAAGTAAATACAAAAAATAGGGTATGAACTGCAAATAAGATAACTGTAAATAAGAGAACTCATGATACTATTAACTGTAACTCAATTATACGTGTCTTGTATAATTATCATGTACACGAATACACTAAAGGGTGTGATCACATAATCGACTCCTACTCCCCCTCCCCGACTAATATTTATTGATCCCATTACGACACGTTACGCACACGAATATAATATGAACACACGTAGCACACTAATATTGTGTAATCACACGAGGCCCACGAATATAAATAATAACTCCTGATTTGATCCATACAATACCAGCTCGTATAATATCATGTCAAAATCAGGTAATACAGATCTAGAACATGTGATATATATATATATATATATATATATATATATATATATATATATATATATATATATATATATATATATATATATATGTCATGCCCCAGTACCAAAATACCAAGGGACTAGCCACGTAGAAGTGGCCAGCATCACAACTCCAATAGGCAAACCTAATTTAATGGACTCTTTAGAGTGCACTTAAACTGTAATGTATATAAATAAGGGTCTACAACACCTGTCACAGTATATATATATATATATATATATATATATATATATATATATATATATATATATATATATATATATATATATATAATCTCATCCAAAATAAGAATCATAACACAAGGGATAGTCCAGTCACAAGAATAATAAAAATAAAACTATCCATCAACAAGTATAGTATAAGAAATATCGCGGGGAACAACCTGTCGTCAAAATAACAAAAAGAGAAATAAAACCAAGTACATCTGTCCAGCAGTCACTAAACCAAGTCCAATGTCTAAAGAACACTAAGGATAAATAAATAAATAAAGAAATAGCAGAGTGCTCAAGAAAAGTCCTCCGGCACAACCTCGTCCTCAAGTGCAAGTACTACTCCAATGTCAGCTCATGTCCCATAAATTTCGGGGTAGCTCTCCTCGTCTATACCTGGGGACATAATCCGGATCCAGGTCCTCAGGGGACATAGCAAGATACAATAAACACTCAAGCCAATGTAACAGTAAATAATAAACAGTGTGCTCAGGGTACCTATCATAACCAACTAAGTGAATGTAACTGAGAACATACTCGTCCGCTAAACCACCGAGGACTATAGGTTTCATAGACACGACAGTAGCATGTAGTAGTAGTAGTAGTAGTAGTAGTAGTAGTAGTAGTAGTAGTAGTAGTAGTAGTAGTAGTAGTAGTTGGTACGTACAGATCCTGTCAAGGTACCTGCAGCACTATAAGGCCCGAAGCGCAAGCAACGGTAGCACGTATTGTGTGGTAGCCCAACGGTACGGTAGATTCTTCCAAATCCCCATGTATCTCGTATCATATGTCCATAACACACAAGACAAGTACTAACTATATCTCGAGTCAAGAAAGAGGATTCAATTAAGTCAACTAATCACATATCATAAGTCATGTCCTAACTAAGAAGCTGGAATCCTTGAATATCTCAAGAAAGGCTTTTGTACATGACGGTCGTGTATAGTGTCCTAAGGTATATCGTGCAAGAGTTGCATGTATAGGGTATACGATGACAAAGCAGTCTAACAATACCCAATTCTGAATACAGAAGTCGGCATCCGAATATACTTCGGATGCTAAGTATCGTAACAGTCCTAGGGTCACAACAAGTACAAGAAAAGAACTAGAAATAGAAGCAATAACTGGTAATAGCAATAAGCACAAAATGTTAGAACAAAGGCAAGGTATACTTGCCTACAGTCGTGGTACTGTCTGATTGGTGTCCTCAAACGAAGGTGCAATGAATCCAAGTTTTCCTATGATAACATGTTCTAATCAATACACCATCTAATGTGATTAACATAAAAGAATAGGATTGTTAGCACGACGTCAACTAGTGTGGTAACATTCATGCCAACGATCCAACAGTTACGGGTCATGGGCCAATATGCCAATAACCACGTACCATGGCACTGTCTAGTACATTGTAAGGTCTCGTTCATTGTGTTTTCTTACGTATATAGGCACCTACATGAGTTTTGACACGTGTAATCCTATATATACGCAGATACGTCATGATGTCCCGAAACTTACAACAACGCTAAACTATATCTCGAACATGCATGTCGGCTCTAAAACACGCATGTCAACATCAATTAATACTGAATTAAAATAATTTAAATTCTAGAATTATTAGTTATTTAGTGAAAAAATACTAAAACAGACGCCGTTGCACGCACAAAGTTCTGTTGCGTGTCAACTAGGTGTTCTAGCTACTTTGGCAACTAGTTTGTGCATGCAAGGTAGCCAACTTACATAAAAGATTCATTTAATATATAAAATATAATAATTAATATTCTAAAAAATATTAATTAATTTTTAGAAATTTATATTCAAATAATAAAATAACAACATCTATCCAAACTAGGTTATTAGGGTTTACACATTGCCATGTATTGGTTCCCGTGTCATCAAAGAGTAGTTTTTATGTAAACATTAGCGTTTCTCATACATAGGATTTCCTCATTGTCATATAATCATATTTTTGAGTTCATACAAGAGTTTTCAGATAGGAAAATAGATATTAAAAAGAAATTACAAAACTTACGTGTTTATGATTACGACGGAGCTTCTTCTTGTGACACGAACCTTTTGGAGCTCTAAACTCTACGAAACTTGAGAAAGATATTGGAGGCTTCAATTAGAAGCTAAATATTAAGTTTGGAAGGTTTTGGGCAGCTTTGAAGGGTTAGAACTGCTACTGCAACCAGCAGCACCTGTCGGCTTCAAAGGGGGTGGCCGATCACTTCTAGGCGGTTTGGTCGGCCTCCTTGGTTTGTGTGGAGGCTTGGGGATGATGGATAATGAGATAAGTAAAGGGAGAGATGTTGTAAAATTCATGGAAAGGAGGGATACGTGAGGGAGGGGAGAAACTAGGATCGACCCTCCTATTTGATATGTTTATATATATATATATAAAGATATGTAGGTTGGTGGTTAGGATTTGTTCTAGTGTTTCCACCTTTGGATAGGATTTAAAAAGGCTAAAATAGGGTGAGGGAATGCTCTAGAATCTTTAAATTAGATTTTAAAAGATTTTTTCGGATTTAAATTGATATGCAACAAGATTGCATAGGGGACTATCCTAATTTGGGAATATTGCATTTATTGACGATTTAATTGATTTGTTCATATTTTGCGATTTATTTTATATGTGGGATGTGTTGTAGAGAAGGAAAAAGTTGTTTGGGTAGTGTACGTGCCTTATAAGAATTGGTTTGAGAGTCCGAGTAGGGTGTTTGGGCTCGTTTGGGTTCAACTAGCCAAATAATGGTAGCTTTACAATGTCAATTTTTCTAGATGTTTGTCAATATTTTTGGAGAATGGGAAAAATCAAAATAATTCAACATCTATGTCCTAAAGGTACTAAGTATAGTCAAGGTCTATAATGTGAATTTAGTTTGAAGGGAAAAGGTCAAGCATTGCTCAAAATATCCAATCAATGGCAAAGTGTCATATATATATATAAGGATTTTATAAATTAATACTTTAACCTTTTTAATCAATTAAAATAATAAATAAATTAAAAAATACTAAATTACTCATATTCTAAAATATGGGGGTTTACAATCTACATACCTTAAAACAATTGTGTCCTCGCAATTAAGAATAAAGCTACTCTAGGAATCTATAAAGACCTGGTAACTAAAGGCACTTATAAGGTCATACATGCATCCTTGAATAAATGAGGATAATGTTGTCGTTTGAAATCCTCTCGCTCCCAAGTGGATTCGCCTGGAGAATAATGCTTCCAAGCTACCCGAACTATTCTGATCGTCTGACCCCGCAACGTCTTCTCACAAGTATCCAGTATCCCAACTGGCTGATACCCTCGTGGAGATAGTGATCTGACTCCTCCAACTCTCGTCCGTAGTGCTCCTGGTGTTGGATAAGCTAGCCTAAGTAGTTGTTGGGCTGGTCTTGATACTGGTAAAGCCTGTTGGTGTACCATCAGTGCTCCTCCTCGATGCTCCGTACAATCTCTGGCGGAATGATGGTCTGAACTGAAAAGCAAACACAATTCCAACCTACGTCGGTATTCCTTGGCGAGATGGCCTACCTTGCCACAATAATGACAAGTAGGGAGTCCTGGTGCTGGTGTTGGTAAGGCTGGTCGATGAATCATCGGTGCTCCTCTCTGTTGTTCCATACATTCACGTGCCGAGTGTTGTCCTGATCCACAAATCAAGCATAGTCCCAACTTGCGTCTGCACTCGTTCGCGTTATGGCCTTGCTTGCCATAATATTGACATATAGGCAGTATCAGTGGGGTTGCTCTGGGTGGATGGTGCGTGTGAGGTCTCTTTGTAGCTCCTTCTTGTGGTGATCGATCTGGTGCTAGTATGTACGGCCATTTCTGGCTAGACTCTCTCTCTTGTTGATGTGTTACATGCGTCGAGCTGCGGCAATAACGTCCATTTACGAAGTAGGTACAACTGAGCCAATCTGTCTCTATAACTCAAAGCTCAGCCCGCCAAAGAATTTCTTTACCTTCTCTTCTTCTGTCATGATCAGTGTAGGGGAGAACAAATGAATCAAGGTATGATATGAGTCAAGGAATTAATTTGAATCCGATATAGCAGCCAAGAACATGTCTATATGTGGATGAGATCCTATAAATTTATTTTATCCTAATTGCAGGCTTGCTTGGTTATATAATTAAAATTTGAAGCAATATATTCGTAGACCTGTATGGGCCCCCATAAAAACCATGTCATGCCCCAGTCCTAAAATACCAAGGGACTAGCCACATGGCAATGGCTAGCAACACAACTCCAATGGACAAACCCAATTTAATGGACCCGTTAGAGTGCACTTAAGTTGTAATATATATAAATAAGTGTCTACAACACCTGTCACAGTTTATATATCTAATCTCATCCATACACAAAATTACTACACAAGTGATAGTCCAGTAACAAGAATAATAAAAATGAAACTATCCATCAACAAGTGCAGTATAAGAAATATCGCGGGGAACAACCCGTCGTCAAAATAATGAAAAGAGAAATAAAATAAAGTACATATGTCCAGTAGTCATTAAGCCAAGTCTAGTGTCTAAAGAACACTAAGCATAAATAAATAAATAAATAAATAAATAGCAGAGTGCTCAAGAGAAGTCCTCTGGCACAACCTCGTCCCCTGGTGCAAGTACTGCTCCAATCTCAGCTCATATCCTATAAACCTCGGGGTAGCTCTCCTCGTCTATACCTGGGGACATAATCTGGATCCAGGTCCTCAGGTAACATAGCAAGGTACAATAAACACTCAAGCCAATGTAACAGTAAATAATAAACAGTGTCTCAGGGTACCTATCATAACCAACTAAGAGAGTACAATTGAGAACGTACTCGTCCGCTAAACCACCGGGTCCTGTAGGTCTCATAGACACGACAATAGCACATAGTAGTAGTAGTAGTAGTAGTAGTAGTAGTAGTAGTAGTAGTAGTAGTAGTAGTAGTAGTAGTAGTAGTGAGAGTAGTAGATACGTACAGGTCCTGTCAAGGTACCTACGACACTATAGAGCCCGAAGCACAAGCAACGGTAGCACTTATTGTGTGGTAACCCAACGGTACGGTTGATTCTTCCCGATCCCCATGTATCTCGCATCTCATGTCCATAACACGCAAGACAAGTACTAACTATGTCTCGAGTCAAGAAAGATGATTCAATCAATCAACTAATCACATATCATGAGTCATTTCCTAACATAGAAGCCAAAATTCTTGAATAACTCAATTAAGGCTTCTGTACATGAGGGTAGTGTACAGTGTCCTAAGGTATATCGTATAAGAGTTGCACGTATAGGGTATACAATGATAATTCAGTCTAACGATACACGATTTTGCGTAAGGAAGTCGACACCCAAATATATTTCAGACGCTATGTATCGTAACGATCCTAGGGTCACAACAAGTATAAGCAAAGAACTAAAAATAGAATCAATAACTGGTAGTAGCAATAAGCACAAAATACTGGAACAAAGGCAAAGTACACTTGTCTGCTGCATGTTGCTACGGTACAGTCTGATTGGTGTCCTCAACTGAAGGTGCAATGAATCTAAGTTGTCCAATTATAATATGTTCTAATCAATACAATATCTAATGTGATTAAAATAAAAGAATAGGATTGTTCGTACGACGTCAACAAGTGTAGTGACGTTCATGCCAACGATCCAATAATTACGGGTGATGGGACAACGTGCCAATAACCACGTACCATAGCACTGTCTAGTACGTTGTAGGGTCTCATTCATTATATTTTCTTACCTACATATACGCACCTACATAAGTCCTGACACGTGTAATCCTATATATACACAGATACGATATGATGTCGCAAAACTTGCAACAACGCTAAACTATATCTCGAACATGCATGTTGGCTCTCAAACACGCATGTCGACATCCATTAATACTGAATTAAAATAATTAAATTTTGGAATTATTAGTTATTTAGTAGAAAAATACCGAAACAGGCGTCATTGCACGCACAAAGTTCTATTGCGCGTCAACTAGGTGTTCTAGCTACTTTGGCAACTAGTTTGTGCATGCAAGTTTGCCAACTTACAAGAAAGATTCATTTAACCTATAAAATATAATAATTAATATTCTTAAAATTATTAATTTGTTTTTGGAAATTTATATTCAAATAATAAAATAGTAACATCTATCAAAACTGGGTTATTAGGGTTTACACATTGCCATGTATTGGTTTCCTTGTCATCAAAGAGTAGTTTTATGTAAAAATTAGGATTTCTCATATATGGGATTTCCTCATTGTCATCTAATCATATTTTTAGGTTCATACAAGGTTTTTCACATGAAAAATAAATATTAAAAAAAAATTACAAAACTTACTTGTTCTTGATTTTGGCGGAGATTTTCTTGCAACATGGACCTTTTAGAGCGCCAAACGGACTTCAAATCCCACGAAACTTGAGGGAGCTCTTGGGGGCTTCAAGTAAAATGTGAATATTGAGTTTGGAATGATTTTGGTAGACCATAAAGGGTAGAAAATGCTGCAGCAACCAGCAGCACCTGTCGTCTTCAAAGGGGTGGTCGATCACTTCTAGGGTATTTGGTCGGCCTCATACTTACAACTCCCTTCACATCTAACTAAACCCCAAATGTCCAAACCCGGTCCTTAGCTTCCCAAATACCTTCCTTACATAGGTAATGCTCTGAGCAGTACTACCCGAGCCTCATTCCTTCACCTCCAACATTACACTCCCAAATGTATGTGCATACACCTTTCCCATCTCTCTCTCTAAGCCCGGATACCACACTGATACCACCTAGGTATCACACACAAACTTGAGGCCTGCACAGATCACTCATGAACCCCCTTCATTCTATATGAACTCTTTTCTAAACATATACACACACATATTCTTATACCACTAGCACTAACTAATTATCCTACGAACCATATACTGCCACCTCTATAGGCAACCTTACCACTTAACATATATCCTACACTACCACACTTGTTATAAGCACACACATGAATATCTCACTGATAAATGGGAACATCTCACTGAAATTAGCTCACCATTAATCAATTAATACCACACTCACTAACATGTGTACATAACACCTCATTATTCTACAACTCAATCCTTATACCCAATACCTAGTGGCATAATCTTGACACACTCGTATCCTGACACCTTGAGCTAGACACTAACTATAAACTAATATCCTACACTCACACTCTAACTCAACTTACTTCATAATATATATATATACTTCTACTGGTACTGATACTTGCTCACTCCCAACATATTACTTCAACAACAGCTAACTCCATACCCCTTCACTCATTTGTTGCCCTTGTTCACTTACCTGAGCCCACACTTAACTGATATCAAAATTAAATCACATACAAGCATCTCACACACTGTGTGCACTGTCCCATCTCAGGTCTATGCTCAGGTTTTATAGTAATCCTGATCCCACACCTACATCGCAGTGCCAAAGGCACTACATACTATTGTTGGACATTAGTTCCTACAGCAGGAGCTCTACACATTAGTGAGGTTGCTGTTTCAAACTCTACAGAACCTCTCTCAATGCAATACAGCAGAAAACTTGATCCCACACTTGGCATTCTACTATCATCATCTGGAATCTGTAGTTGCTTAAAACTGGTGTTGCTCCACTTGATCACTGAACCCGATCCCACTTACTTGTTTACTTATACTCTACTTCTAATTTGTACTGATACCATGTATCAGTCACCTAACCATTATGCTACTGAACTCTAGAATTTTCTACTGCCCGAGCACCTATGTTGCAAAGCACTCCGCACACTTGGTTCCCCTCTCTAACCTGATGTCCCCCCCCTTAGCGTAATACACGCAGTGTATCATTGCTACCACTGATACCAATCAGTTCACATGGTGCACTAATATCTATTCCCTTCCCCTTCCCTGTCACAATGAAATCCAAGTCTCCACATCACTCTAATGATACACAATGAGACACACCACATAGACAATATATATACATAGTTCATATATATATATATATATATATATATATATATATATATCACTAAACACTTGGTGAGCACTAATAAGTATCACAGAAGCTTTCATGATACGCTTGTGATACTTGCTCTCCACTTAGATTCCACCACTCTTAACACTTAGAAAACATCCAAAATACCAAATACATTACGAAATAAAAGGGAATGACCCACTAGGAAATCCATCAATCACTTGGTGTGCCATCTCAGAATTTTTTTCAAATGAACGCAAAATTTAATGTGACTTTCTCCATAGGCCTCCTATGCACCTAGTTCTTCTTCCTATGGGCAGTCTAAAACCAAGGGAGGGTTCCTATGGGTATATTATACCATTCTAAAATTGAAATAATAAAAAAATAAGGTTTTACCTATTGGGAGATAGATTCCCAATGTATCTCCTTCAAGTGGGCACAAGAGTGAGGAATGAACATCAACTCCTAGAAAAACTCCTCTTCTAATAGCCTCTTGAAATCTCCAAGCTTCTAGAACTCCTTGGTGATGAAAATAAGAGAGATTGGGATTGGTTTGGAGGAATTTGGTGGAAGGAATGAAGGAATTTAAGGATAAAATAAATGGGGAAGAAAATAAATAAAGTGAAGGGAGTTAATGAGGCTCCTCCCCTTTATTATAAGGCCGGCCACTATAGGGTTAGGGTTAGTTTAGTTTACAATGTCTAAAATTTTCTCCAAGGTTGTCATGAAGAGTTTAAGTAATTAAGTGGTTTAACTAATTAATGAATGTGATATTTTATTCATTCTCTCTACTTCAAATAGTCAATCAAGACTAATTAAATGGGTTACACTATTGGTCATGACAAATCTAGTTGAGTTCAAGTCTAGTTGTATTCACTTAGGTTCAATAGAAATTAGTCTAACTAAGGGGCTAATCATACACCATCCTTTATCATGACAAATCTAGTTGAGTTCAAGTCTAGTTGGATTCACTTAGATTCAATAGAAATTAGTCTAACTAAGGGACTAATCATACACCATCCTTTATAACATATATATATATATATATATATATATATATATATATATATATATATATATATATATATATATATATATATTTATGAAGTATAATCATAACAATATAATTATTTATAAAATAACAAAAATACCCCTCCCCGGAAAAGTGGTAGTGACAATACTACCCTTCTTAGAAAAATTTTGCCCTCGAAATTTAAGAAGAACAAGAACAACACAAGCAAGTAAAAAAAATACCTCACGGCTTGAATAGATAAGGGTACCGCTCGCGCATCTCGGCTTTCCTCTCCCAGGTAGACTCTCCCGGAGAGTGATGCCTCTATGCGACGCGTACCAAGAGAATTGTCTGGTTCCGTAGCACCTTCTCTCTGTGATCCAAAATCTCCACTAGCTGCTCTGGATAACTGAGAGTCGAACCCACCTCGATCTTCGAGTGATTTAACACGTGACTAGGATCTGCCACGTATCATCTCAGTTGTAACACATGGAACACGTCATGTACTCCCTCTAGTGCAGGCGGTAAGTCTAGTCTGTAGGCCAATGCACCGACCCTCGCAAGAATACCGAAGGGTCCGATGAACCAGGGACTAAGATTTCTGCCTCTACCAAAGCAAATCGTGTCCCGTGTCGGAGAAATCTGCAAGAACACCAGATCGCCAACCTAGAACAAACATAATCTTAACACGTAATCTATAATAAAGCAATCACAAGCAATACAAAACAAAATCTACCTCAAACTCTAAGGGTCTCCGATGGCTGTCGGCCCAATGTCGTTGTTTGTCCTGTGCCACCTGTAGTCTATCTATAATAACGTTCACCTTTTCGATGGTATTCATAATTATCTCTGGTCCCAACAAGGCTCTTTCACCAATATCATCACAAGATAAAAGAGTGCGATATCTTCGTCCGTACAAAGCCTCAAAATATGACATCTGAATACTGGCCCAATAATTGATATTTTAAGAAAACTCTACCATGTGGAGATGATCCTCCCAAGAATCTTCGAAGTCATGAAAATAAGTACATAGCATATCATCGAGAGATTGAATAGTACTCTCCTACTGCCCGTCTGTATGGGGGTGATATACGGTACTAAACTTGATATGGGTGCCCAAGCTAGCCTACAAACTCCTCCAAAAGTGGGACATGAAGCGACTATCCCGATCCGTGACTATGCTCATAGGGGCCCCGTTCAATCTGATAATCTGTTGCACATATATTTCTGCCAGCTTCTCCGTAGACGTATCAACTTTAAATGGCAAGAAGTGGGCTAATTTGGTCAACCTGTCTATGATGACCCAAATTGCGTCTTTCCCTCCTGGAGATTGCGAAAGCCCCAAAACAAAATCCTTGGTAACGTGCACCCACTTCTACTCTGGAATGATTAAGAGCTGAAATAAACTGCCTGGCCTCTGCCTATACCCTTTTACCTGCTGGTACACTAAGCATCTGGATACGAAGCACGCCACCTCCCGCTGCATACCATACCACCACAGATGCTCCCTCAGATCTCTATACATCTTGTTGGCACCTGGATACATAGAGTACTGAGAGAGATGCACCTCTTGTAGAAAATCTTCGTGCAACTCTCCACTCGGCACACACAACCTAGTACTGTATCATAAAGAACCATCCTTAGCAATAGTGAAGTCATCCAATAAATGGCCTGAACTTGTTCCCTGATGCTCCTCAGAGTCATATCATCACACTGTGTATCCCTGTTCCTGTCCATCATCTCTGACTGTATCTATAATCCCCACATATGTATCTCGTTATCAGGAACTATCACCTCAATACCCAAGCTCTCAAGGTCGGCCAACAAATGTCTGTCTGATGTCAAGAACATTGCAACCGGATATTGTTCAAGGCATCGACGACTACGTTGGCCTTCTCTGGATGGAACTGCAATGACATGTCAAATTTCTTCATCAAATCCAACCATTGTCGTTGTCTCATGTTTAGCTCTTTCTGGGTGAACACGTACTTCAAGCTCTTATGTTCTATAAAGATCTCTACACGCTCTTCGTACAGATAGTGTTTCCACAACTTTGGAGCAAAAATTACTGTTGCCAACTCTAGATCGTGGGTAGGGTAGTTCTTCTCATGAGGATGTAATTACTTGGAAGCATAGGCAATCACCTTCCCATTCTGCTGCAGAACGCAACCCAAACCCTTTCCTGAAGCATCACTATAAATAGTGAATCCACCTAACCCAGATGGCAACATCAACACTGGAGTTATCGTCAATCTCTTTTTCATCTCATCGAAAGTTGCCAAACACTCCTCTGACCACACAAACTCTACTTCTTTCTTGGTTATCCTAGTCATCAACTCTGTAATTCTAGAGAAGTCCTTTACAAACCTCTTGTATTATCCTGTCAGACCCAGAAAACTCCTAATCTCTGCCACTAAACTTGGAGTAGCCCATGACTCCACTATCGAGATCTTTCTTGGGTCAACTGCGATCCCATCTGAGTGAGATGAGTCAGAGGCGAGGCAATTCTTGCAAAATCTTTTATAAATCTTCTGTAGTAACCTGCTATACCAAGGAAATTCTGAATGTCACTTGCTGACTCATGCCTTCTCCACTTCACGATGGCTTCTATTTTATTTGGGTCAACTAAGATGCCCTCTGTAGAAATAATGTGCCCGAGGAAGGATATGTTATCCAATCAGAACTGGCATTTACTTAGTTTCGCGTATAACTTATTGTCTCAAAGAGTTTGAAGCACCATCCGTAGATGTCCTGCGTGTTCATCATTATTCTTCGAGTACACTAAGATGTCGTCTATAAAAACTACCACAAATTTATCGAGAAAGGGTAAGAACACACGGTTCATCAAATCTATGAAAGCGGCAAGGGCATTCATCAGTCCAAATGACATAACAAAAAACTCATAATGGTCATAACGGGTTCGGAATGCTGACTTTGGCATATCCTCGGGCTTAATCTTCAATTGGTGGTAGTCCGAGCGAAGATCAATTTTTGAAAATACTATGTTGAGGGGGATGGAGCGGATAGTCATTAATCTTATGGGTTGGATAACTACAACGGAGGCATATGCCAAGCTTCTTATGATAGTCGTTTTTGGTGTGCCCCCTTCTGCTATAGTAGGTACAATGTTGCCCTGGATTTCCGCTCTGATGACCACTGTTATTTGGACGCTTTAGAGTATTATTTTTTTGTTGCTATGGTGCTTGTAATTGGAAGTATGCACAGTGCCGGCAGCAACTGGAGGATACTGCAATTTAAGAGAAAGAGCATGGCTGAGGACTCCCAGCATAGTCTCGTACTGGGGAACGACCACGTGCGCATGGATGTCAGGTCGCAGGCCATCTTCAAATTGTTTGGCATGACTCATATAGGTAAATATGAGCTTGCAAATTTAGCGAGCCGGTTCAATTCGGCGGAGTACTACTTCATAGTCATACTGCCTTGACGGAGCTGCACGAACTCGTTCTCCTTCTGCCGACGTACGGGAGGGGGTATGAACTCCTCTTCGAACGCGCCACGGAAGGTTGCCCACGCAATCGTCTCCTCTTCATCGTCAACTGGAAGAGATCTTCGATGCACGTTCCACCAATCGTGTGCGTTCAAGCGAAGCTGTAGTTGGGCACACGCGATACGCTTCTGCTTTGGTACCTCTAGCAGTTTAAAGTAATCCTCAAGTTCTACCAGCCAATCTAGAACCACGATCGGGTCTTCAGTCCCTTTAAATGGCGTGTTGCAGACCTTTTTGAAGTCGGCAAAGTCGAAGATAGTGGCATCCTTCTTCTTCGGAGTTTGAGATATTTCGACTTCAGGCACGGGTTGCTCCACCGGTGTTATTGTTGTTGCCGCGGAATGGTTAGAGGCTAAGGTCTGCATGATCTATTACAGGGTATCTACCTGCTTTTATTGGACTGTAAATTGGGCTTCTAGATTTCCTTCAAACTTGCTCTGTCGTTCTTTCGCTCGCTTCTCGACTGGTTCATATCGAGCCCCATCTCTCTGTTGTCTAGCCTCAAGCATCCACATTATTTGCTTAATTAGATCGATATGGGACATGTCTCGCTGACTTTGAGAACTTCCTGAGGTACCGGAACTACTTTCTTGGGCTTTCACCTTACCCTGTGCTAGTGCTGATGCTTGCGCTTGAGTCATTCCTTCAAAAGAAGTTAACTTATATCAGGTTCATATTGTATTATGGACTTATTGTATGGAGAGTATCTCATTTTGGCCTAACGAGTTTAAGAGTTCTCATAGGAATTTGATCGTTAAAGGAACTTTTTCGATACGAGGGTCAAAGAAACTTAAAGCCGTGCTCTGATACCAATATATCATACCCCGATTTCGTAGAATCGATAGCCGTCCCCCAGGCATGACGTCGTGCGTGTCTAGGTTGTGCATCGTACAAGGCCAAGATATTTTTGTATAATGAGCACATATTCAGAGTACGCAGATAATTGAAACACAAAGTTGAAACATGGAAAAGTTCTCTTTATTGATAATGAACATCTTTTACAAACTCTTGCACGAGTCGAATAATTGTCACACGGGCTCACAAAAGTGGACTCAAAATGAGATAGTCATCATGTACATTACATTCTTTTACTAAAGCTTCAAAAGAAGAGACCTCCAGGCGGGACTATCGAATTTCCTTGGAGCTGCATGAGTTAAGTATACAAGCTCTTGGATCTTCAAAATGCATCTACTATGGCACAATCTGGGCATGCCGGTTGGTGGACTGGAACGGGAAGTAGCTTCAGCTCCTCGCTGGATTTCCTTGGTACGGAAAACCTGTTTGAACAAGGGTCAGTACATCGAAATGCACTGGTGAAGGCGAGCTAATCCAACTATACCAATTAACACGTTGTTTATATGAAGCATGCAACTTATTTATGGTCTTTCTATCTTGCCTTAGTTCATTTTACAAGCAAGCATTGATATAAAAATTTACTAAAATAAACTTGTCACCGTTCGGTGACTTTTACCTGCACGTCTAAACCACATGCACAATACTTACCATGTCCTTCCCTGCCACGAAGACACAAGTTAGCTTGCATAGGTTTAAATATACGACGGGATCACTGGCACGTTGCCATAATGGACGATTTTGTGAATCCCCTGATTTTTCAAGAATTTTTTAAAATAGATTTTTATAATTTTTCTGGAATTTTCTGTAATTTTTTTGTAATTAAAATCAAGGTATTTTGAGATTAAATAATTTTTAAATGTTGTTAATGAAATATTAAAATATTAAAATATTATGAAAATAATATTTTCTGGTGTAAAATAAAAAATTAGACATAGGGTAATTTTTCGGGTATTTATTGGACCCCGGAAACATTTTTAAAGACCTAAAAATCAAGTTTTAATTAAACCCTAGGATTAAACCCAGTTTAATTGAACCAAACCAACCCGGACCGGTTTAAATAAACCCAACCCTACCCTGCGGGTCGGATCCGGGTCTAACCCGTCGACCCGAAACCCACCAACCCGAACCCGCACCCTTGCATTAGTGGATCGGGTCGGATCCCCAACTGCCCGACCCACTGGCCGGACCCGACCCGTGCTACAGTGTACCCCTATTTAACCCCTGCTCCGTCGCCTGAACCCTAGCTCCGCCGGAACCCTAATGCCTCCACCGCCGCCCTGAGGCCCCCGCTCCGTCGTCGTCCCCGGCGTCTCCCCTCGTCGTCGTCTCCCCGACCGCGACCTCGACGAAACCCCAGCGCCACCGCCTCCCTCTCTCCTCCAGTGGCGTGCCCCGCCGACCTAGTCGAACCCCGCTCCACCGTCGTCATCCCCTCAGTCGTCATCCTCGACCTCGACGAACCCCCGCATCTCCGTCTGAGCCGCCGTGCCAGCCCCGAGCACCCCGCTTCGATCTCCCTTCTCCGCCGCCCTCCAGCCAGTCGCTCCATCGTCGACCCGAACGTCCTCGCCTCGCCTCGCCTCGCCTCGCCTTCGCCTTAGCCGTCCCGACGAGCCAAAGCCCGCTCCGCCTCCACCCGGACGTTCCCTAGCCAACCGGAGTCCCTGATGCCTCCACCTCCAGCCGCCACGAGCTACCACCCCAGCCGCCTCCTCCACGACGACCTCGCCGGAGTCCTAGCCGTAAGTGCTTCAGCTGAGCCGACGACCCCGGCGAGCTCCTCCGGCCAGCACCGACAAGAAGACCGGAACCCTAACCCTAGCTACAGTGGACACTGTGTCGTGTCGAGCCGAGTCGCCTCGCGGATACGAGAAAACCTCGTTCTGCGTAGCCCCATTCAGGTAACCCTTTCTCTCTCCTCATGGTCCTATTTTCTGTTTCGTCTATTGTGATGCGTAGACTGCGTGACCCTATCGATGCCCGTACAACCCGCTCGGTGTGTCACATCCAGTGGCGATCGCGAACTGCGATCCAAAAACAGGAAAATCAATACCCCGTTTTCTCCCGAAACCGAGTACGCTCCGCCAAACGGGACGACTTGGTCGTGTGCGATCTTCACCGAAAGGTGCGCGCCGTTGATACGGACGTGCGGGATTTTGCAGAAGTTGATTTGGATGTGCATGTACACCGAAATCAACGCGTATCCGCCGACAATGCCCCGTATCGATCCTGTTCCCAAACACGTTGTTACTTTGTGTACAAATGTCGGATCGAAACAAAACTTGTACCATCGGACTCGTAGCAATACGCTGGTCCTGTGACCCAAGTTTGGTTCGATTCTAAGAACGTTGACAAAATCGCGTATCATGGGCCCCGCGGCTCCACTTGACGGGCGATTTTGTGATCGGCTCATCGAAATCCAGTTCTGGAAGTTCCGTTGGGTTTGTATCATTGTTCTGGACTTGTTGACACTAAGTTTGACAATTTTGGAGACCATTGTTTCTGACACATTTTTCGGTGCAAAGCGGCCCACATGTGGACCCTGCTTTGACCAGAAATTGTCATTTTTGCCCCTGTGTCCAAATTGGACTCAAGGACAGGCGTTTCTAGCTATTTGATATTTTTTGAATCTGATGGTGATGTTTATTTCAGTAACCGGAGGAGTACCTGCAAGTTCCACTGAGACCATAGCTACAGTTGGAGTCAGAACCTCAGGCAAGTGTACCTTGGCAACATTGCAGTTTTGTTACTTATTTTCTTGACTTAATTAATTGTTGTACATGCTTAACCTAGGACCGTGTGACTTACTTAGCGTCCGAATAATATTCGGGTGCCAACACCGTACGCGGAGTTGTGTAACGTCACCTAGTGATGGATATCGAAACCCTTTTATATTCTCATACTTGTCTTATCAAGTACATCATAACCCAGGATACTTGATACTATTCATGTGACAGAATCTTCCTAAAATATTCAAGGTGATTCTGTGTAGGTTGCAGGATTTATGACATAGACATTTTATTCATAGTTATTATATGACTTGCTGCATTAGTGATAATCTTGCGTGACATGGACACGAGGCATCGTGGATATAAGACGTGTGATTATATTGGGTGGGGAGAGACACACAGACTACAGGCTGACTATATATATAAACCCTTATTAATGCGGTGCTCAAGACTCTAAAACTGAGCTTGACCCATTACGTGATATTACCGCTACCGGCTCCCCGACACTGAGCTTGTAGTGGACTCAGCCTGAGTTTTAGTGATGCTCTCATATTGCATATCACTTAGCTGGTTAAATAGTTTACCATATTGTTTCATTTATTGTTGCACTGTATTATTTATGGCTTGAGTTATTTTGTCCCTTGCTATGTCCCCTGAGGACCTGGATTCGGATTATGTCCCCAGGATTAGCAGAAGAGATCGATCCAGAGGTATACGGAACATGAGCATTAGCAGGATCAGGAGCAGGAACAGGAGCAGACACTGGAGCAGTACCAGATCCTGCAGACGAGTGATCACCGAGGCTATCTTCTGAGTATATGCTTTATCCATACTCAGTAGTTGTTGTTATCTTTATTTCTGTATCTTGACTATTGTATCAGACTCATTATTGGGTTATTTTCCGAGTTTATGTTTTATTGAGATTGATCTTGCTTTATGATTCTGATATTGTATATTCATTTCTGTGGATGAGATTTAGTATATTACACCCTTATTGTTGTATTACAGCTTAAGTATGCCCCGATGGATCCATTAAATTGGGTTTGTCTATCGGTGTGTACTGTTGGCCATTGCCACGTATCTAGTCCCTCGATATTTTGGGACTGGAGCGTGACATGGTTTTTGTGGTGGCCCATGCAGGTCAACGACTAAATTGTTCGGTTTTAACTTAGGGACTGAGCAAGCCTGCAATAAGAATAGGATAAGTTTTAGGATCTCATTCACTTGCTTGAAACGTTCTTGACATCTATATCAGATTCAAATTTATTTGACTTGTATCCTACCTTGATTCATGTGCGCCTCTTATTGTTTATTTTGAATGCAGAGTAATGGATCCACGAGCAAACGATGAGACTACTGCAAGATCACCACGAGATGTTATGGTAACCAACAAAGATGAAGTGACACCAGTTAGTGAAGGTCCATCATCACAACAAGCAAATCAGCATGCCTCGAGAATCTAGCAAGATGACATTCCACCATCGACGCAGTTTACTCCACCAATGTCCGTATTTCCACATGGGCTGGCTATGGACGAACAACAAATATTTCAAATATTCTACGCGATGATGCAAGCCTATCAGAAGGTTCATGAAGAGGCCCAACCAAGCCAAACAGAGGAGTCATTTACAGACTTAACTCTGAGCTACGAAAGTTAATCAGCTCTGTTGCAACGGACGTTCTTGCTGCAGCACGACCCATAGAGTACACTACAAGGATAGAGTCCAGCCAGAAGCGGCCGTATGCATTAGCACCAGATCAAGCACAACAGGAAAGAGTTGCAAAGCGACCACAGATGAATCCACCATAGAGAGCATCTATACCACTAGCACTAGTCCTTCCTACTTGTCACTACTGTGGCAAGGTAGGCCATTTCGCTAAAGAATGCCGACTCAGATTGGGACTATGTTTATCTTGCGGATCCAAAAAGCATTCGGTAAGGGATTGCCCTGAATGTCGAGAAAAAGCATTGATGATTCATCAACCAGCCACATCAGCACCACAGGAAGAAATTGCAAAGAGTTCTCACCACCCACCCCGAGAATCTCCGCAAGTACTGCCTATTTTTTAATATTGTTACAAGCGAGGCCACATTGAGAACGAGTGCAGACGCAAAAGGAGATTATGTTTAGCTTGCGGATCCAGTCAGCATTTAGTAAAGAAATTCCTTGAGCGTCGAGAAGGAGCACCAATGGTAAATCAAGAAGCTTTACCAGCACCAAGGCCTGTTCATCCAGCATTGGGAGCACCGCAAACGGGAGTTGAAGGAGTTCTACCACCAGCTCTATGAGGGTATCAGCCGAGGCCACCCTTGGCACCACAAGCAGCACTCTTCCAGCAGGCTCAACAGCAGCAGAGGAATCGACCGCAAGGACGCGGACAAGCTTTCGCGATGACCTTGGAAGGCGCGCAGACTCTTGGAGTAGCTAATGCACGTAAGTTTTTATAGTTATCTGCTTCTAGATTTGTTTTAGCTCGTGCTTGTTGGTTCGTGACCTTAGCCTTAACCTGACAGTTTTTAACTTGCTAATAATCAATAACCTAGAATATTTTATAATTAATAACTTAGTATGTTTTATAAGTGA
This sequence comes from Iris macrosiphon, assembly GCA_036927795.1. Classification (NCBI taxonomy): domain Eukaryota; kingdom Viridiplantae; phylum Streptophyta; class Magnoliopsida; order Asparagales; family Iridaceae; genus Iris; species Iris macrosiphon. The sequence continues at coordinate 123,597,978 of JAYESA010000001.1, forward strand.
TAACCTAGTTTTTCTAAACTGTAGTTTTCTATATTTTCTTTATTCTGGAAATTGCATAACTTCCATTTCATAGGGAAGTGAATCCCTATGTGTTTTACTTAAACCCTCATCTTTGAATCTCCTTAATAGTAATGTGCTTCGAACAATTGTTTGCAACCGTGTCATCTCTGTTGACCGGTTATTCTTTGATTGCGAGGACACAATCCTCTTAAGGGGGGTAGATTGTAAATCCCCTGATTTTTCAGGAATTTTTTTAAATGGATTTTATAATTTTTTGGAATTTTCTGAAATTTTTCTGTAATTAAAATCAAGGTATTTTGAGATTAAATGATTTTTAAATATTGTTAATTAAATATTAAAATATTATGAAAATAATATTTTCTGGTGTAAAATAAAAAATTAGACATAGGATAATTTTTCGGGTATTTATTGGACCCCGAAAACATTTTTAAAGACCTAAAAACTAAGTTTTAATTAAACCCTAGGATTAAACCCGGTTCAATTGAACCAAACCAACCCGGACCGGTTTAAATAAATCCAACCCTACCCTGCGGGTCGGATCTAGGTCTAACCCGAAACCCACTAACCCGAACCCGCACCCTTGCATTAGTGGATCGGGTCGGATCCCCATCCGCCCGACCCACTAGCCCGACCCGACCCGTGCTACAGTGTACCCCTATTTAACCCCCGCTCTGCCGCTTGAACCCTAGCTCCGCCGGAACCCTAATCCCTCTACCACCGCCCTGAGCCCCCCGCTCCGTCGTCGTCCCCGGCGTCTCCCCTCGCCGTCGTCTCCCCGACCGCGGCCTCGATGAAACCCCAGCGCCACCGCCTCCCTCTCTCCTCCAGCGCCGTGCCCCGCCAACCTAGTCGAACCCCGCTCCACCGTCGTTATCCCCTCAGTCATCGTCCCCGACCTCGACGAACCCCCGCATCTCCGTCCGAGCCACCGTGCCATCCCCGAGCACCCCGCTTTGATCTCTCCTCTCCGCCGCCCTCCAGCCAGCCGCTCCGTCGTTGACCCGAACGTCCTCGCCTCGCCTCGCCTTCGCATGAGCCGTCCCGACGAGCCAGAGCCCGCTCCGCCTCCACCCGGCCGTTCCCTAGCCAACTGGAGTCCCCGCAGCCTCCGCCTCCAGCCTCCAAGAGCTGCCACCCCAGCCGCCTCCTCCACGACGACCTCGCCGGAGCCCTAGCCGCAAGCGCCTCAGCCGAGCCGACGACCCCGACGAGCTCCTCTGGCCAGCACCGACGAGAAGACCGGAACCCTGACCCTAGCTACAGTGGACACTGTGTCGTGTCAAGCCGAGTCGCCTCGCCTCGCGGACACGGGAAAACCCTGTTCTGCGTAGCCCCGCTCAGGTAACCCTTTCTCTCTCCTCATGGTCCCTTTTTCTGTTTCGTTTGTTGTGACGCGTAGACTGTGTGACCCTTTCGATGCCCGTGGAACCCACTCGGTGTGACGCGTCCTGTGGCGATCGCGAATTGCGATCCAAAAACAGGAAAATCAATACCCCATTTTCTCCCGGAACCGAGTACGCCCCACCAAACGAGACTACTTGGTCGTGTGCGGTCTTCACCGAAAGGTGTGCGCCGTTGATACGAATGTGCGGGATTTCGCAGAAGTTGATTTGGATGTGTGTGCTCACCGAAATCAACACGTATCCGCCAACAACGCCCCGTATCGGCCCTGTTCCCGAACACGTTTTAACTTTGTGTACACACGTCGGATCGAAACGAAACTTGCGCCATCGGACTCATAGCAATACGCTGGTCCTGTGACCCAAGTTTGGTTTGATTCTGAGAACATTGACAAAATCGCGTATTGTGGGCCCCATGGCTCCACTTGACGGGCAATTTTGTGACCGGCTCATCGGAATCGAGTTCTGGAAGTTCCGTTGGGTTCGTATCATCTTTCTGGACTTGTCGACACTAAGTTTGACAAATTTGGAGACCACTATTTTTGACATGTTTTTCGGTGCAAAGCGGCCCACATGTGGACCCCGCTTTGACCAGAAACTGTCATTTTTGCCCCTGTGTCCAAATTGGACTCAAGGACAGGCGTTTTTAGCTATTTGATATTTTTTAAATCTGATGGTAATGTTTATTTCAGTAACCGGAGGAGTACCTGCAAGTCCCACTGAGACCAGAGCTATAGTTGGAGTCAGAACCTCAGGCAAGTGTACCTTGCCAACATTGCAGTTTTGTTACTTATTTCCTTGATTTAATTAATTGTTCTACATGCTTAACCTAGGACCGTGTGACTTACTTAGCGTCCGAATAATATTCGGGTGCCAACACCGTACGCGGAGTTGTGTAACGTCACCTAGTGATGGATATCAAAACCCTTTTACATTCTCATACTTGTCTTATCAAGTACATCATAACCCAGGACACTTGACACTATTCATGTGACAGAATTTTCCTAAAATATTCAAGGTGATTCTGTGTAGGTTGCAGGATTTATGACATAGCCATTTTATTCATAGTTATTATATGACTTGCTGCATTAGTGATGATCTTGCGTGACATGGATATGAGGCATCGTGGACATGAGACGTGTATTTCATTGGGTGGGGAGAGACACACAGACTACAGGCTGACTATATATATAAACCCTTATTAATGCGGTGCTCAAGACTCTAAAATCGAGCTTGACCCATTACGTGATATTACCGCTACCGGCTCCCCGATACTGAGCTTGTAGTGGTCTCAGCCTGAGTTTTAATGATGCTCTCATATTGCATATCACTTAGCTGGTTATATAGTTTACCTTATTATTTCATTTATTGCTGCACTGCATTATTTATGGCTTGAGTTATTTTGTACCTTGATATATCCCCTGAGGACCTGGATCCGGATTATGTCCCCAGGATTAGCAGAAGAGATCGATCCCGAGGTATACGGAACATGAGCATTAGCAGGATCAGGAGCAGGAACAGGAGCAGACACTGGAGCAGTACCAGATACAGCAGACGAGTGATCACCGAGGCTATCTTCTGAGTATATGCTTTATCCATACTCAGTAGTTGTTGTTATCTTTATTTATGTGTCTTGACTATTGTATCAGACTCATTATCGGGTTGTTTCCCGAGTTTATATTTTGTTGAGATTGATCTTGCTTTATGATTCTGATATTGTATATTCATTTCTGTGGATGAGATTTAGTATATCACACCCTCATTGTTGTATTACAGCTTAAGTACGTCCTGATGGATCCATTAAATTGGGTTTGTCTATCGGTGTGTACTGCTGGCCATTGCCACGTGTCTAGTCCCTCGATATTTTGGGACTGGGGCATGACAGGTTTAGTCTCGGGATGGAATGACATGCAACGCAAGGAACAGAAGGCGTCACAGGCCACTCCGTCCAAAGTAGGCGACTATCAGGAGTTCCGTCCGGATTGGATCGGTGCTAGTGCCCCAACGACCGTCCGCAAGAACTAAGACCTTGTGCACAAGTTGTCCATGATCAAGCGTAGTCTACTAAGTTATCAATTGCGGCAATTCAAGGCAATAAAAGCACAGGACAAGTAACAGGGCAAGATATATTTTTGTATAATCTTCATGTTCAGTTTATTGCATAGCAGGGTGAGTTCTGTACATAGAACATTTTATAGAAGAAGTATACATTCTAACTTGAAATTAAAGCGTATGAAGAACATTATAAACGATCTAGCATGCAATAAGGTAACCGTTCACAAGTTGATTGACAAGCATAAGTAGTCCAAGTCTATTCCTTTTTATCTTGACATCTTTTTAGTTATTATGGTATCGTTTAATTAGAACAAGCAAGAATGCAAGATTTTAGATGTGAAAACTTGGAAGAAGGGTCAACTGAATCGAATATAGCCACTCACTAGTTGGTTGGAGAAAGGAAAAGAAAGAGGTTCTTCAAGACTCTGTTCACACGACGTCTACTGCACGATCACCTGCATTGCCACGAACAGTTAATCTATACCTCTTCTACTCTTTTCAATCTCGGAATAAAATGCAGTTCAACGAACGAAAGCAATAAAATCCATCGAAATCGTTCAAGAAAATATAAGCAAATCGAAAAACCAACGCAAAGCACGAAAAACAAGGCAACAGCGAAAACTAGGCAAGAAAATTTGCAGCGGAGAGGTCCCTCTTGACTCTGCCGCTAAGTCCATCCTTGGGGCACGCTCCACTGAATATGGGAATCGATTCTGAAGAAGCAAATACATAATGAGAATAAGATCTTGATTTAATCTATCCTGATCGAGTGATACCGATTAGTGTTTCTTAACCGTGCTCCCCGAAGAGGGGGAACGGGGCACCACACCACAATACAAATATACTCCCAATCTCTTCCTGTATACATCCCATCAGTATCCTGGCTTCTTGCAAAAGGGACAGATAATAGCCTGCTGATGATTCCTCTGGTACTGCTGAAGTGTCTATTGGAATGCCACCCTGACTGGCTGGAAACTGCTGACGCTAAGCCTGGAAGGCCCACTGCTTCTGGAACTGGGGTCGCTTGGCTGGCCCCGCACCGCTACTAGCTCCCCGTGAGACATCCCTCATCCTCTTGGACCTGAGCTCCAAGTCATCCTCTGCTCTCTAGGCATCCGCTAACATGTCCTCGAATGTCGCAGTGCGATGACCCCTGGTGAGGGATTTGACCTCCCAGACCAAACCCTTTCGAAACTTACTCGCTCTCACTAGAGGGTTCTGCCCCTCTACAAATATGTCTAATAGATAAAACTCAGCGGCATACTCGTCCACCGACATACTCCCTTGGATAAGGTCCTATAACTGGCTATCCAAGGCACTCAGAGCCACATCTAGATAGAACTTTTCCTTGAAAAGCATTTTGAAAGCTTTCCAAGTCAAACCAGGCACCGCAATCCTCGGATCCATACGATACCATGTAAGGGCTATGTTGAATATCTGGCTACCGACTGCCCCCACATGTAGACTCTCCGAAATCTGTGTTAGTCATATTATCCTCTCTATATCCTCAATCCATTCACCGGCATACAAGATCCCCTCTATGCCCTTAAAGTCATTGGGCCCCAACCTCTTTAAATAAATAATGGTACCCGGCCTCAGCTGCTGTGGGGCCGGATGAGGCGGTACCACCTGTGGCTGGACTAGGGCAACCCTCTTTACTGCTACCAGTGCTAGCTGGTGGGCATTTTTTATTTCCTAGAGCCGTACATCTGCCTTCCTCTCCTGCGCTGCCATCATCTTCTAGAATATGGCGAACATATGTGCCCCGTCAGCTGGCACGGGTGGTGAGGGTGAAAGATCATCCGATCCTGCTGAAGCAGCCCTCAGAACTGCTGGAGGAGAAAGAGGATAACCCTCTACCGCGACTGGGATAACCTTATGAACAGGTGGAAGAGGAGGACCCCCGAAAATAGCTGAGGTCCCTATCTGAACTGGTGAGGCAATCCTCTGAACTGGTGGAGGTGGAACAGTGTCTATTGCTGCTCGGACAGAGGGTCGAGAAGTCGTCAACCTCTTCGAAGCTGTTGCCGAACGCTGTGACATGGTCTTCGATGGCATCCTAAAGACAGATCAAAACAAAAGAAAATCAATAAGCACAAGATACGATATCATCAAAGGAGGACAGTAATATTCAAAGAAAGCAATTATTTAGAATGAATAAGAATTAGCAAAATTCAATGGGTTTGAAAAAATTTCCTAGTCGTGATTGAGTACTCTCTCATCCACTATCCTATAGCAGGCTTGTAGCAGTACACCAAGTCTGAGCAATACTACCTTGACCTGCATGGGCCACCACTAAAATGTGTCATGACCCGTACCCGAAAATTGGACATGAGTCGTGGGTATGTCCAACCTATGCCGCAACATCGACGGTAGAACGCTGTAAAGGTCCACAACATAATCTAACAACTCACGCAATGATATACATATAACATGTTAATGGTAACTCAACTCCATAAGGAGGAATGATGAATATATATAGCATCAATACTCAAGCACAAGGAACTAGATGCAGATAATGGCACGATATCATAAAGAGAAGGTAAATAACAAGTCATAATAATATCCAAGCCCAAAATCTAGCAATAAACGCAAATGGTCTCAAATATAAATATTATGCCAAAGTCTCAACTAGAGACATATCTAGTGAAATAAATATATATTAGCTAAGAGTCTACTACAGTTAGGTGTGTCTCTTCGACAGCTATTACCAGATCGTCCTTGCCTGCAGGTGCTATCTCAATTGGCTCTCCGTCCTGCAGGCCATAGTATATAGGACACCAGTCCTCTAAATAGTCGTCTGAAAAAATATATCCAGACAAGATTGGAGCAAAGTACAAAACTCATAAAGCAGTTTCATATACATGGTAGATGATATATAACAACAATAGAAAAGAATACAAGATGCACAAGTAAGTAGGAAATGAAAATATAACTGAACTAGGCATATAAACACAAGGGATAACTGAAAAAATAAATACAAACAACAGGTTATGAACTGCAAATAAGTTAATTATAAATAAGAGAACTGATGATACTACTAAGTGTTTTAGAGTATAAGTTTATTATGTGATCGGTTTGGGTTGCATACGAATATACTATGGTAACTCAATTATACGTGTCTTGTATAATTGGCATGCACATGAATACACTAAAGGATGTGATTACATAATCGACTCATACTCTCGCTCCCGACTAATATTCATGGATCCAATCACGACACGTTACGTACACGAATATAATATGAGCACACGGAGCACACAAATATAGTATGAGCACACGGGGCCCACGAATATAAATAACATCTCCTAATTTGATCCATACATTACCAGCCCGTCTAACATCATGTCAAAATCGGGTAATACAGATCTAGAACATGTGATATATACACTATCAAGTACTGAAAAGTAATAGAGAGATGTACTTGCCTGAGGTCCTGAGAAAATAATACAAAATGGTGTCTGAACTGGTGGTACACAGATGTATATATGAATTTACATGTCATTGGGTGTATTGAAGTGATTATAAACTAAAATGAGTCAAAAAAATATAATTTCTAGGTCATTTCTAGTCAACTAGGTCAACTAGGTCAACATCCTAATTTTAGGTCCATAGCTAGCTTCTAGGTTAATTACAAGTCTAATCTAGATTATTCTAGGTCATACCTAGATTCTAAATCCATACTAGAGGATATTAGCTATACTAGCTAATGCTAGATATTAGGATACCATATCTACTAATATCCATGTATAGACTTTCTATATATACTAGTTAATATAGTATTAATACCTTAGTACTTATTTACTACTCTAATACCCAATACCTATACATCCCTAACTTACCTACTAGGATTCACAGGTATTACATTGATACATGAATGCCCCTAATACCCATTCTCTTATACTTGCAACTCCCTTCACATCTAACTAAACCCCAAATGTCTGAACCCGATCCTTAGCTTCCTAAATACCTGTAGTACCTACTGCAGCTCTGAGCAGTACTACCCGATCCTCATTCCTTCACCTCCAATATTACACTCCCAAATGCAGGTGCATACATCTTCCTCATCTCTCTCTCTCTCTCTCTCTCTCTCTCTCTCTCTAAGCCCTGATACCACACTGATACCACCTAGGTATCTTACACAGACTTGAGGCTTGCATAGATCATTCGTGAACCCCCTTTATTATGCCTGAACTCTTTCCTGAACACATACACACACATATATTCTTATACCACTAGCACTAATACGAACCATACACTGCCACCTCTATAGGGGACCTCACAATTTAACATCTATCCTACACTATCACACTTTTTATAAGCACACTCATGAATATCTCACTGATACATGGGAACATTTTACTGATATTAGCTCAATATTAGTCAATTAATACCACATACACTAACATGTGTACATAACACCTCATTATTCTAACACTCAATCCTTATACCAAATACCTAGTGGCATAGTCTTGACACACTCGTATCCTGACACCTTGAGGCTAGACACTAAATATAATCTAATATCCTATACTCGCTCTCTAACTCAATTTACTTCATAATATACACACTATTACTGGTACTAATACTTGCTCACTCCCAACATATCACTTCACCAACTGCTAACTCCACACCCCTTCACTCATTTGTTGCCCTTGTTCACTTACCTGAGCCCATATTTAACTGATATCAAAACTAAATCACACACAGGCATCTCATGCACTATGTGCACTGCCCTATCTCAAGCATGTGCTCAGGTTTCAGAGTAATCCCGATCCCACACCTATATTGCAGTACCAAAGGCACTGCATACTAATGCTGGACATTAGTTCCTACTGCAGGACCTCCACATAGTAGTGAGGTTACTCTTTCAAACTCTACATAACCCCTCTCAGTGCACTACAGCAGAAAACTCGACCCCACACTTGGCATTCTACTGTCATCATCTGGAATCTGTAGTTGCTTAAAACTGCAGTTGCTCCACTTGATCACTGAACCCGATCCCCTTGTTCACTTATACTCCACTTTTAATTTGCACGGATACCATGTATTAGTCACCTAACCATTATGCTACTGTACTCTAGAATTTCTCACTCCTCGAGCACCTATGTTACAAAGCACTCCTCACACTTGGTTCCCCTCTCTAACCTGTTGTCCCCCCCTAAATGTGATACACATAGTGTATCATTGCTACCACTGATACCAATCAGTGCACATGGTGCACTGATATCTATTCCCTTTCCCTTCTCCGTCACAATGAAATTCAAGTCTCCACATCACTCTAATGATACACAATGAGACACACCACATAGACAATATATATGCATAGTTCATATTTTTATTTATATAGCATATATATATATATATATATATATATATATATATATATATATATATATATATATATATATATATATATAACATTTATTGTAATTATAACCACGCACACAACCCATAGGCAAACCACCAAACACTTGGTGAGCACTAACAAGTATCACACAAGCTTTCATGATACGCTTGTGTTACTTGCTCTCCACTTAGATTCCACCACTCCTAACACTTAGAACACATCTAGAATATCAAATACATTATGAAATAGTAGGGAATGGCCCACTAGGCATTCCATCAAATACTTGGTGTGCCATCTCGGAGTTTTTCCCAAATAAACACAGAACTCAATGTAACTTTCTCCATAGGCCTCCTATGTGCCTAGTTCTTCTTCCTATGGGTAGTCCTAAACCAAGGAGGGTTCCTATGGGTATATTATACCATTATAGAATTGAAATAACAAGGAAATAAGGTTTTACCTATTGGGAGATGGATTCCCAATGTAGCTCCTTCAAGTGGGCACAAAAGTGAGGAATGAATACCAACACCTAGCAAAACTCTTCTTCTACTAGCCTCTTGAAATCTTCATGCTTCTAGAACTCCTTGGTGATAAAAATGAGAGAGATTGGGATTTGCTTGGAGGAATTTGGTAGAGGAAATGAAGGAATTTGAGGATAAAATGAATGGGAAAGGAAATGAATTAAGTGATGGGAGTTAATGAGGCTCCTCCCCTCTTTTATAAGGCTGGCCACTATAGGGTTAGGCTTAGATTTGTTTATAATATCCAAAATGCCCTCCAAGGTTGTAATGAAAAGTTTAACTAGTTAAGGGATTAACTAATTAATGAATGAAATATTCTATTCATTCTCTCTACTTTAACTAGTCAATCAAAACTAATTAAATGGGTTACACTATTGGTCATGACAAATCTAGTTGGGTTTAAGTCTAGTTGGATTCACTTAGGTTCAATAGCGATGAGTCTAACTAAGGGGATAATCATACACCATCCTTTATAACATATATATAACAATATTAAATATTTATGAACTATAATAATAACAATATAATTATTTATGAAATGATAAAATATTCCTCCCCAGAAAAGTGGTAGTGACACGAACACAACAACGGATAAAGATAGAAATAAATAAATGTAAATCGAGACTCGTGTACTACCAATGCACTTATCTAGAGAATAGAAACGATAATAAGCAAAATAATATGGGGCATAAGTAAACAACATGTGGCATAAAGTAAACATGGGACAAGTAAAAGTAAACGTGAACATGTGATCATGTAATATACCGGAACAATAACTAAGAACATATACAAGATCATGAACAATGACTAAGAACATATACAGTCTATTCAGGTTATTTCGAGCGCAAATAGTGATAGTATGTGACAGTAAGTTACAATATGTAATAGTATGTGACAATAGGTGACAATATGTGATAATATGCATCACTCGATGGTGATCTGGAAGAGTGCACCTTACAACGGAGAGCTCCAAATCCATCATAAAGTGGCACCGGAATAACGGGACCGCATGCAACCAGGAAACCTTCCCTCTCAATGATCTAACTATTCATGCTATTTGTTTCAATCCTTAATATTTTTATTTAGGATTCCGGGTGTGGCATTTCGCAGAATCCATCCTAAACATAATACTCCCCTAGGGGATATGTTAAAGTGGACAATGATTTGACAATTAAAAGAACAAGCAAATACAAGCCACAACATAAAAATAAATAAGTCATAGGACAGGAGTACGCTGCTATGAGCCATTATAAAGACAATAAAAAAAATCTGGTGTCATGAATGCGCTACGACAAGTCACTATCAAGCATGTACAAGAATAAAAAAATTATGAGTGCACTACGACGAGTCACTATCAAGAGGTAAGACATAAACCAATACAAGAAAATGAGTGCACCACTAAGAGACACTATAAGAATAAGGCAATGTAAAGACATGGTGTCAGTAAAAGATATATGATTGTGTCAAGTACATAGGGCTTACAATCTCACTATAACTATACAAGGTTGTAAGATTATGCTAAAAAATCAATACTATGAAAGAAAATTTCAAAATTGGCAAAAAACAGCCAAAAACAGCAAAATCGACATACCGTCGGTATACTGGTCCGGGACTCCAACAAAAACTTAGAATTTTCGTGAAACTAGTAACGGCCATAAAAACTTTGTTTTAACTCAGAATTCATATTTTCAAAGATCAAAATTGAATAAAATTAAATTTTCTACAACATGGGAGCATAGATTTCAAAAATTTTGAGATTTGATAGACCAATTCCTTGAAATACTCTAAAAAAATATTTTCGGGAAACCGGAACGTATCCGAATTTCCACCAAACTCAAAACCACTATAGTACAAGCTAGGTAGGGTCTCATGTGTAACACCCCATTCCGCTCAAGCGGACTGCCGACTCAATCGGCAATAGTGCAACTGTCCCGACCCGCTTTGCCTCGATCAAGAAGCAAAAGATATCCAGACTTGTCCCTACAGGAAATCCGGCTTGGACTTTCAGAGGCTCGCTTGACGTATCGCTCTACCGAGGCGAATCATCGCTAAGGTGGGTGGCTACGGTGAACTTGTCTTTGCTTAGCCAGCACACATAAAATCTGGAATATTATGCTAGTCGCTAGGTGATTCACCCCTGCATGCTAATAAATCCAACGCACCTAGCTAAGGGAATAATCCCAACTCATATTGCTTATGCTAGAACATGGAAATTGAAATACTGCTTATGTTCAGACCCTCGCATGCTAAGTCCCTTAACGGTTTCAACTCTCGGCTTACCTTCGGGTCCGAGCAACGTGCCTGCTTATGTTCCTTAGAAACGCATGCTTGTCTGCTTAATGTTTGCCTTGTTTTCATCCAAACCCCCGGGAGACTACTAAGCAGTCGTCCCGTGCGTGATTGAACCTGCAAGTATCTAAGACCGTTGGGTCATCAGGCAGCCCCGAACCAGGGGAATGCATCAAGACAAGTCAATCACTGTACAGAATCAAGATTCAAGTATCTCGTGTTCTCGTGTTCAAAGTGCATTTGCGTACTCAATTCCAGTGCACTCTTGTTCCCGTGTATCCCGTGATAACTGACTGACCCAACCACTGCATGTCGCGGACAACCTGTGCACAAGGTATTGAACGTTCAAGTTCCTGCGGACGGCTACACCGGGGCACCGGAGCCGATCCGATCCGGACGGAACTTTCTGATAGTCTAACGTGAGTGGGCGGCATGGAGTGAACGCCCCTATGGCCTAGCGTCTCGCTCCATACCGTCCCAGGCGAGGTGACGTGTAGCGATACAAGACCTCTCGCACCCAACCGCCCAAGACTATAAACGGTCCTTTATGGCTTTGCCAGCAACAACTGTTCATATAGATAAGTCATCCTCGCTTAGCGGCTATCCGCGTGCGAGTCATTGCATCGTGTCAAGAAACAACTAAACACCTGAACGATCAAGACATAACGACTCTCTTGTTGCATATGCTATTGGTTTGGTTTTCATCAAGTATGCCTCCTGAATGTTTTATACTTGCCCGTGCTTAAATCAATAATGTTTGCCTTGGACAGGGAAGGACAAATGGTAAGTCTCGCCGTGTTTCCTCTCATATTGCACGGCGCACTGCCGACACGATTTAGACTATTCAATATTTGCATGAAACTGATCCTAAGGCAACTAGGAAGACAACTTAATAGTTGTGCACGGAACCTGCATTACGTGTTTGGATTTGTCGAGCGGGCGAGTAGCTTCCCCACCAGTGCATTCAATGTACTGATAATCCACCAGTTTGTATGCAGGGTGCGGGAGAACCTCATTCGGTGCGGACTCCCCGAACGTGCGTGCTAAGGCGTGGACATCACTCCGAAGCAACGGTGCGTCCGGAACTGAAGCACATATACAAGACATAAGTTATGAACATCGCCTGACCATCGCCTGTACAATCATTCCAAATTGTAGCCACTTGGCACATTTTTACTGTTTCAGAGAGAGAGGCTTGAGCGACTTGTAATCTCGGCTATACGCCGCCTGTAATACTTGTTCATATCAATAAAGAGATTACTTTACTTGTGTTTCAATGCTTCCGCTATATTCGTCAACTCAGAGAACTTGTTACCGAATCGCTATGCGTTCATGACTCCGCTGCACTCGGACAATCTGTCCGACTCTATGGCTTAGAACTCTTACCGCCAGCCAATAAATCACGGCCTTGCACGGGCGCGGTTCACACTCGTGCGACATCACGCCCGGATGGGTCAAGCGATTGTTCCGCGGGAGCGCTGGCGAGGGTGATTCCCGCCTAGCGGGAACGGCCGATTTGCCTGCGGGAGATCGAGGCGTGACATGTTGGTATCAGAGCCTGGCTTCTACGCCTTTGGACTTCAATTCGATATCTCTGTTTCGAAAGCTCGTTCGTGGGTTATGTGCACGCTCTCTCTCAATGCCTCGATGGGATGTTCCAACAATAAGTCTAAATACTTTCAAAATACGTTTTGAATGATATGCTTGCTTGTCTGGTTGTATGCTGCGAGTGGCCTTTGTGCCAACCTGTGCGAACCCTTGAGAGTATCGCTAGTAGCTTGTCCGAGATTTTCACTAACCCTAAGTTTGGTTGAATGCATCTATTCGAGGGACGCCTTGAACTAGTGCACCATCCAAGACTTAAGAAAAGGTGAAACTCGAGTGCTGAGACTTCGCTATCACTAAGCTGGTTGACGTGCTCACACTAGAAATGCATGTCGAAGGTGCGCACGATCCAGTCTAAGCGATATGCTAAGTTCGAAGCTTGTGCAAGTGAATATCCAAATGAACAAGTACAAACGACTTTCTAGGATTGCCTCAACCCTAGATACTGCTTGTCCTCAGTAAGTCTCGAGGACGAGACTTTTTCTGAGTTGGGTAGGATGTAACACCCCATTCCGCTCAAGCGGACTGCCGACTCAATCGGCAATAGTGCAACTGTCCCGACCCGCTTTGCCTCGATCAAGAAGCAAAAGATATCCAGACTTGTCCCTACAGGAAATCCGGCTTGGACTTTCAGAGGCTCGCTTGACGTATCGCTCTACCGAGGCGAATCATCGCTAAGGTGGGTGGCTACGGTGAACTTGTCTTTGCTTAGTCAGCACACATAAAATCTGGAATATTATGCTAGTCGCTAGGTGATTCACCCCTGCATGCTAATAAATCCAACGCACCTAGCTAAGGGAATAATCCCAACTCATATTGCTTATGCTAGAACATGGAAATTGAAATACTGCTTATGTTCAGACCCTCGCATGCTAAGTCCCTTAACGGTTTCAACTCTCGGCTTACCTTCGGGTCCGAGCAACGTGCCTGCTTATGTTCCTTAGAAACGCATGCTTGTCTGCTTAATGTTTGCCTTGTTTTCATCCAAACCCCCGGGAGACTACTAAGCAGTCGTCCCGTGCGTGATTGAACCTGCAAGTATCTAAGACCGTTGGGTCATCAGACAGCCCCGAACCAGGGGAATGCATCAAGACAAGTCAATCACTGTACAGAATCAAGATTCAAGTATCTCGTGTTCTCGTGTTCAAAGTGCATTTGCGTACTCAATTCCAGTGCACTCTTGTTCCCGTGTATCCCGTGATAACTGACTGACCCAACCACTGCATATCGCGGACAACCTGTGCACAAGGTATTGAACGTTCAAGTTCCTGCGGACGACTACACCGGGGCACCGGAGCCGATCCGATCTGGACGAAACTTTCTGATAGTCTAACGTGAGTGGGCGGCATGGAGTGAACGCCCCTATGGCCTAGCGTCTCGCTCCATACCGTCCCGGGCGAGGTGACGTGTAGCGATACAAGACCTCTCGCACCCAACCACCCAAGACTATAAACGGTCCTTTATGGCTTTGCCAGCGACAACTGTTCATATAGATAAGTCATCCTCGCTTAGCGGCTATCCGCGTGCGAGTCATTACATCGTGTCAAGAAACAACTAAACACCTGAACGATCAAGACATAACGACTCTCTTGTTGCATATGCTATTGGTTTGGTTTTCATCAAGTATGCCTCCTGAATGTTTTATACTTGCCCGTGCTTAAATCAATAATGTTTGCCTTGGACAGGGAAGGACAAATGGTAAGTCTCGCCGTGTTTCCTCTCATATCGCACGGCACACTGCCGACACGATTTAGACTATTCAATATTTACATGAAACTGATCCTAAGGCAACTAGAAAGACAACTTAATAGTTGTGCACGGAACTTGCATTACGTGTTTGGATTTGTCGAGCGGGCGAGTAGCTTCTCCACCAGTGCATTCAATGTACTGATAATCCACCAGTTTGTATGCAGGGTGCGGAAGAACCTCGTTCGGTGCGGACGCCCCCAACGTGCGTGCTAAGGCGTGGACATCACTCCGAAGCAACGGTGCATCCGGAACTGAAGCACATATACAAGACATAAGTTGTGAACATCGCCTGACCATCGCCTGTACAATCATTCCAAATTGTAGCCACTTGGCACGCTTTTACTGTTTCAGAGAGAGAGGCTTGAGCGACTTGTAATCTCGGCTATACGCCGCCTGTAATACTTGTTCATATCAATAAAGAGATTACTTTACTTGTGTTTCAATGCTTCCGCTATATTCGTCAACTCAGAGAACTTGTTACCGAATCGCTATGCGTTCATGACTCCGCTGCACTCGGACAATCTGTCCGACTCTGTGGCTTAGAACTCTTACCGCCAGCCAATAAATCACGGCCTTGCACGGGCGCGGTTCACGCTCGTGCGGCATCACGCCCGGATGGGTCAAGCGATCGTTCCGCGGGAGCACTGGCGAGGGTGATTCCCGCCTAGCGGGAACGGCCGATTTGCCTGCGGGAGATCGGGGCATGACATGTTGGTATCAGAGCCTGGCTTCTACGCCTTTGGACTTCAATTCGATATCTCTGTTTCGAAAGCTCGTTCGTGGGTTATGTGCACGCTCTCTCTCAATGCCTCGATGGGATGTTCCAACAATAAGTCTAAATACTTTCAAAATACGTTTTGAATGATATGCTTGCTTGTTTGGTTGTATGCTGCGAGTGGCCTTTGTGCCAACCTGTGCGAACCCTTGAGAGTATCGCTAGTAGCTTGTCCGAGATTTTCACTAACCCTAAGTTTGGTTGAATGCATCTATTCGAGGGACGCCTTGAACTAGTGCACCATCCAAGACTTAAGAAAAGGTGAAACTCGAGTGCTGAGACTTCGCTATCACTAAGCTGGTTGACGTGCTCACACTAGAAATGCATGTCGAAGGTGCACACGATCCAGTCTAAGCGATATGCTAAGTTCGAAGCTTGTGCAAGTGAATATCCAAATGAACAAGTACAAACGACTTTCTAGGATTGCCTCAACCCTAGATACTGCTTGTCCTCAGTAAGTCTCGAGGACGAGACTTTTTCTGAGTTGGGTAGGATGTAACACCCCATTCCGCTCAAGCGGACTGCCGACTCAATCGGCAATAGTGCAACTGTCCCGACCCGCTTTGCCTCGATCAAGAAGCAAAAGATATCCAGACTTGTCCCTACAGAAAATCCGGCTTGGACTTTCAGAGGCTCGCTTGACGTATCGCTCTACCGAGGCGAATCATCGCTAAGGTGGGTGGCTACGGTGAACTTGTCTTTGCTTAGTCAGCACACATAAAATCTGGAATATTATGCTAGTCGCTAGGTGATTCACCCCTGCATGCTAATAAATCCAACGCACCTAGCTAAGGGAATAATCCCAACTCATATTGCTTATGCTAGAATATGGAAATTGAAATACTGCTTATGTTCAGACCCTCGCATGCTAAGTCCCTTAACGGTTTCAACTCTCGGCTTACCTTCGGGTCCGAGCAACGTGCCTGCTTATGTTCCTTAGAAACGCATGCTTGTCTGCTTAATGTTTGCCTTGTTTTCATCCAAACCCCCGGGAGACTACTAAGCAGTCGTCCCGTGCGTGATTGAACCTGCAAGTATCTAAGACCGTTGGGTCATCAGACAGCCCCGAACCAGGGGAATGCATCAAGACAAGTCAATCACTGTACAGAATCAAGATTCAAGTATCTCGTGTTCTCGTGTTCAAAGTGCATTTGCGTACTCAATTCCAGTGCACTCTTGTTCCCGTGTATCCCGTGATAACTGACTGACCCAACCACTGCATGTCGCGGACAACCTGTGCACAAGGTATTGAACGTTCAAGTTCCTGCGGACGGCTGCACCGGGGCACCGGAGCCGATCCGATCTAGACGGAACTTTCTGATAGTCTAACGTGAGTGGGCGGCATGGAGTGAACGCCCCTATGGCCTAGCGTCTCGCTCCATACCGTCCCGGGCGAGGTGACGTGTAGCGATACAAGACCTCTCGCACCCAACCGCCCAAGACTATAAACGGTCCTTTATGGCTTTGCCAGCGACAACTGTTCATATAGATAAGTCATCCTCGCTTAGCGGCTATCCGCGTGCGAGTCATTACATCGTGTCAAGAAACAACTAAACACCTGAACGATCAAGACATAACGACTCTCTTGTTGCATATGCTATTGGTTTGGTTTTCATCAAGTATGCCTCCTGAATGTTTTATACTTGCCCGTGCTTAAATCAATAATGTTTGCCTTGGACAGGGAAGGACAAATGGTAAGTCTCGCCGTGTTTTCTCTCATATCGCACGGCACACTGCCGACACGATTTAGACTATTCAATATTTGCATGAAACTGATCCTAAGGCAACTAGAAAGACAACTTAATAGTTGTGCACGGAACCTGCATTACGTGTTTGGATTTGTCGAGCGGGCGAGTAGCTTCCCCACCAGTGCATTCAATGTACTGATAATCCACCAGTTTGTATGCAGGGTGCGGAAGAACCTCGTTCGGTGCGGACGCCCCCAACGTGCGTGCTAAGGCGTGGACATCACTCCGAAGCAACGGTACGTCCGGAACTGAAGCACATATACAAGACATAAGTTGTGAACATCGCCTGACCATCGCCTGTACAATCATTCCAAATTGTAGCCACTTGGCACGCTTTTACTGTTTCAGAGAGAGAGGCTTGAGCGACTTGTAATCTCGGCTATACGCCGCCTGTAATACTTGTTCATATCAATAAAGAGATTACTTTACTTGTGTTTCAATGCTTCCGCTATATTCGTCAACTCAGAGAACTTGTTACCGAATCGCTATGCGTTCATGACTCCGCTGCACTCGGACAATCTGTCCGACTCTGTGGCTTAGAACTCTTACCGCCAGCCAATAAATCACGGCCTTGCACGGGCGCGGTTCACGCTCGTGCGGCATCACGCCCGGATGGGTCAAGCGATCGTTCCGCGGGAGCGCTGGCGAGGGTGATTCCCGCCTAGCGGGAACGGCCGATTTGCCTGCGGGAGATCGGGGCGTGACATGTTGGTATCAGAGCCTGGCTTCTACGCCTTTGGACTTCAATTCGATATCTCTGTTTCGAAAGCTCGTTCGTGGGTTATGTGCACGCTCTCTCTCAATGCCTCGATGGGATGTTCCAACAATAAGTCTAAATACTTTCAAAATACGTTTTGAATGATATGCTTGCTTGTCTGGTTGTATGCTGCGAGTGGCCTTTGTGCCAACCTGTGCGAACCCTTGAGAGTATCGCTAGTAGCTTGTCCGAGATTTTCACTAACCCTAAGTTTGGTTGAATGCATCTATTCGAGGGACGCCTTGAACTAGTGCACCATCCAAGACTTAAGAAAAGGTGAAACTCGAGTGCTGAGACTTCGCTATCACTAAGCTGGTTGACGTGCTCACACTAGAAATGCATGTCGAAGGTGCGCACGATCCAGTCTAAGCGATATGCTAAGTTCGAAGCTTGTGCAAGTGAATATCCAAATGAACAAGTACAAACGACTTTCTAGGATTGCCTCAACCCTAGATACTGCTTGTCCTCAGTAAGTCTCGAGGACGAGACTTTTTCTGAGTTGGGTAGGATGTAACACCCCATTCCGCTCAAGTGGACTGCCGACTCAATTGGCAATAGTGCAACTGTCCCGACCCGCTTTGCCTCGATCAAGAAGCAAAAGATATCCAGACTTGTCCCTACAGGAAATCCGGCTTGGACTTTCAGAGGCTCGCTTGACGTATCGCTCTACCGAGGCGAATCATCGCTAAGGTGGGTGGCTACGGTGAACTTGTCTTTGCTTAGCCAGCACACATAAAATCTGGAATATTATGCTAGTCGCTAGGTGATTCACCCCTGCATGCTAATAAATCCAACGCACCTAGCTAAGGGAATAATCCCAACTCATATTGCTTATGCTAGAACATGGAAATTGAAATACTGCTTATGTTCAGACCCTCGCATGCTTAGTCCCTTAACGGTTTCAACTCTCGGCTTACCTTCGGGTCCGAGCAACGTGCCTGCTTATGTTCCTTAGAAACGCATGCTTGTCTGCT
Source organism: Iris macrosiphon (assembly GCA_036927795.1). Lineage (NCBI taxonomy): Eukaryota > Viridiplantae > Streptophyta > Magnoliopsida > Asparagales > Iridaceae > Iris > Iris macrosiphon. The sequence goes on from JAYESA010000001.1 coordinate 123,617,219, forward strand.
TAATGTTTGCCTTATTTTCATCCAAACCCCCGGGAGACTACTAAGCAGTCGTCCCGTGCGTGATTGAACCTGCAAGTATCTAAGACCGTTGGGTCATCAGGCAGCCCCGAACCAGGGGAATGCATCAAGACAAGTCAATCACTGTACAGAATCAAGATTCAAGTATCTCGTGTTCTCGTGTTCAAAGTGCATTTGCGTACTCAATTCCAGTGCACTCTTGTTCCCGTGTATCCCGTGATAACTGACTGACCCAACCACTGCATGTCGCGGACAACCTGTGCACAAGGTATTGAACGTTCAAGTTCCTGCGGACGGCTACACCGGGGCACCGGAGCCGATCCGATCCGGACGGAACTTTCTGATAGTCTAACGTGAGTGGGCGGCATGGAGTGAACGCCCCTATGGCCTAGCGTCTCGCTCCATACCGTCCCGGGCGAGGTGACGTGTAGCGATACAAGACCTCTCGCACCCAACCGCCCAAGACTATAAACGGTCCTTTATGGCTTTGCCAGCGACAACTGTTCATATAGATAAGTCATCCTCGCTTAGCGGCTATCCCCGTGCGAGTCATTGCATCGTGTCAAGAAACAACTAAACACCTGAACGATCAAGACATAACGACTCTCTTGTTGCATATGCTATTGGTTTGGTTTTCATCAAGTATGCCTCCTGAATGTTTTATACTTGCCCGTGCTTAAATCAATAATGTTTGCCTTGGACAGGGAAGGACAAATGGTAAGTCTCACCGTGTTTCCTCTCATATCGCACGGCGCACTGCCGACACGATTTAGACTATTCAATATTTGCATGAAACTGATCCTAAGGCAACAAGAAAGACAACTTAATAGTTGTGCACGGAACCTGCATTACGTGTTTGGATTTGTCGAGCGGACGAGTAGCTTCCCCACCAGTGCATTCAATGTACTGATAATCCACCAGTTTGTATGCAGGGTGCGGGAGAACCTCGTTCGGTGCGGACGCCCCCAACGTGCGTGCTAAGGCGTGGACATCACTCCGAAGCAACGGTGCGTCCGGAACTGAAGCACATATACAAGACATAAGTTGTGAACATCGCCTGACCATCGCCTGTACAATCATTCCAAATTATAGCCACTTGGCACGCTTTTACTGTTTCAGAGAGAGAGGCTTGAGCGACTTGTAATCTCGGCTATACGCCGCCTGTAATACTTGTTCATATCAATAAAGAGATTACTTTACTTGTGTTTCAATGCTTTCGCTATATTCGTCAACTCAGAGAACTTGTTACCGAATCGCTATGCGTTCATGACTCCGCTGCACTCGGACAATCTGTCCGACTCTGTGGCTTAGAACTCTTACCGCCAGCCAATAAATCACGGCCTTGCACGGGCGCGGTTCACGCTCGTGCGGCATCACGCCCGGATGGGTCAAGCGATCGTTCCGCGGGAGCGCTGGCGAGGGTGATTCCCGCCTAGCGGGAACGGTCGATTTGCCTGCGGGAGATCGGGGCGTGACATCATGTAGCATAAATAACTAAGTTTCATGATGGTAACTCTAGTATCTCTCTTGATACCAAGTTTATCCTAATAACCAGATATCTAGATTTACAGGAAATTAAAACCTAACTAAAACTAATTTCAGAAAACATGTACATAACAAAAATCATGAGGGAAACATATTTAACAAAATAAGTTTTAGGAAATTCTAAGCATTTAATACCAAGGAAAAAGAAAATGACAGTAAAATAATATTGTCCAAGATTTCGGTATGATGTACTTGCCTAAAGTCAAGCTCACAGCCTAAACCTTCTACTCCACCACCAAGGGGATTCAGAAAGCGCATTCTTAGGCTTCAAGAATAAGCTCCAATTTTATGCAAAAAATTGAGAGAAAATGAAGTGAGCGGGAGAAGAAAGAAAAGATATATATATATATATATATATATATATATATATATATATATATATATATATAAGGAATGAATTAATCGTAATCGTTGGATCTGCCACGTCAGCGATCCACGTTACGATCTAAATCAATCACAACCACCCAAAAGAAAATCAAGTAACCTTTGGATAATAGGGTGAATCAGAACCAAGAAACCAATGGATAATAGAATACATCAATATTATTCACAAAAATATAAAAATACTATTCACCAAAATATTAAAAATACTATTCATAAAAATATTCAAAAATAAAAAAATATCTCGAACGGTATACCGACGGTATAGAACTAGTATAAAGACGGAATGCCGGCTAAGAGGCAAACTTCCTAAATTTTAAAATTAATACGTTGCATAAGTCGTTAAGTGTTTTATCAAGAACAAGAAATCCAGAATACCAAGAAATATAATGAACAATAAATAATATAAAGAACTCATATATCCATATATGAATATTGATATTGTCAGACGGGTTTCACAGTAACAAATCTCTTCGCCTCTTCCGCAAGAAGAAGCAAAAGTCAAACCAGGAGACCGACCTCTCTGACGTCGTCGACTTATGTCGGTCTGATCTTCTTCAAATAGGTAATTAATTAGTCTTCTCATATTCAATTTTAAATAATTGTCATTTGGTTAGTTTTTTATTAGAAGTTAATAAAGTTTGGATCTTTTTTATTTTGGAGGAGTTTTCGTTTCTTGATACTTCTAAAATTTATTGTGTGAATATTTATTTTTGAGAAATTTATGTTTTTTTTTCTTCTTCCAATTTTATTTTGAAATGATTTTCTTTTCTATTTGGACTTTTGATATGGAGTAAATCATGATTAATGGATTCTACAACATATAAATATTAAGGAACATGTTAATTTGAATCACAAGATTCTCTCTTGTCCATGTAGATTGAAATGACCTCAATATTTGATTCTGAACACCATTTGAAGTAACAGAAATCAAAGGATTTTGTATCGAATTCTTTTTATTTTTATTTTTATTTTTTTGAAGATACAAGAAATATTCAAATTTCAAGAGAGAGTTTTAATAGAAAACGTGAAAAATATTGAATGTTTGGCAAACAAAGATGTTGAATGATATTTTTTTAATTTAAGTTCTTTTTATGTACTTTTAACAATTAGAAAAGTATTCATCTTCAATTATTACATCTAAAAAAAATTATTTATCAATACAATATTTTTTAAAGTGGTTAAAAAAGACAATCTTTAGTATTTGTATAGAACCCTTAAAATATCAGAAACATGTGTTTGTTTGTGTGTGTGTGTATATATATATATATATATATTAGATAATATTTCTCTAGAAATTATATTGCAATAATCTTTCTAATTAATGACCCTATAAGCTAAATAAAGTTAAAACATATGGTATATTCGAACATGTGGTTTACAATCTACGCAACTTAAAAGGATTTCGTACTCAAGATCTTAAGGGGGACGATCAATAATCAATAATCAATAATGAAAGGGTATACTAAGATAAAATAATTCTATCCTAATCAAGTAACAAAAAACTAACATAAAATTACTATACATCTTATGACTATCTTTGTTCAAACTATGAGTTTTTACATTCAGCTGCTTCTCGTGGTGTTGTCATTTCCTCAACGGTCATGAGAAATGCTTGTACTCTTTGTTGTGCTCCAGTATGTTGCCTAGCTCTAGTATAATTTATTACCTAGCCGAGAAGCGGTCCTCGTGTATATTCTCTTGGTGCTGCTGGTTGACTCGATAGTGGTAGTGTTGGTGTTGCCGCACCTTTCTTTAGGCAATATCTTATATATGTTTACAGGAGCCACAAGTCAAATATAGACCTAGTTTATGTCGACAGTCGATCTAGTCATGTCCTCTCTTCTTGCAATATTGCTAGGTTGGAATATCTTTGAGTTGATATGGTGCTTCTCTATGCTGTTGATGTGTCAAGGGACGTCTCTTGGGTCCTCCGAATGTGCGTCGAACCGGTGTCTCTGCTGGAGTGGAATGGCACTTCTCTGCTGTTTCTCATGGCGAATAGATTCTTATAACTTTTTCTGCTAAGAATCGGGCATACGTCGTGTGTGCTACGGTCCTGGTCAACTGTCATAACTCAAAGTTAAGGCCCTTATGTTTGAGCCAATGAAGATGAAGATGTGAACCTACTCAAACTACTGAACTCAGCATCATACTTATCCACAGTCATCTTGCCTTGGCATAAACTAGTAAATTTCTCTTGCAACTCCAATTTGATGGTGATTGGGAAGAAATGATTGTTGAAGAGCCTGCTAAATTTCTCTGAAGTTTGGTTGTTCCCCAAACTTCTCTCTTTGATCTTACCACCAGTGGTGAGCAAGGTCCTCTAGTTAAAATCGAATAACAATCACCATTTGTCTTTCGATAACTTGAAAGCCTTGAGCAGAAAGATGAAGTCCTTCCTCATTAGGGAACCAACATATAGACTCATTGATGTTAATGTAAGGGACTAGCTTCCAATAAAAAGTTGAAAGGAAGAGGTCAAGTTAAAAAGAAGTACTTCACTTGTTCGAACCACCCTCGACGAGTTCTGCCACATCGCGGATCCTCTATTAATGGTGAAAGAGAACTAAAGGCTCTTAGTGTTTGAAATTTATACCTAAAAGAGTCTACCTGGTAAGCTAAAAAAAAATTTATCAGGTTCACATTTTTTAGTATGTTGGACACAGTTCTATATTAGCTAGACACGCTACGATATGGACACAATGAGATATGGACATGACAATACTGATACAATATTAATTTTGTTAAAAAAATTAGGATTTTTTAAGTGCAATCCGAGATAAACTAAAATTTTGGCTCCACCCTTGATTTTGTTCGATCCAAGATTGAAAAAATGTTAATTATTTAGTACGTGTTACATGCCTATTATGTTAGAGCTTCCTTGGATACTACCATCTGTCTTGTAATGAAGCTCACACCCTAAACTGTTTATTATGGCATTTATTGAGAGAGAGAGAGAGAGAGAGTTTCATTTGTAAGGACAAATTTAAGAAAACTAATATCAAAATTACAGGACTCTTGCAAAATTGGCCCATTACTGTTGAGAAATAAGTAGAGAGAGAGAGAGTTTCATTTGTAAGGACAAATTTAAGAAAGCTAATATCAAAATTACAGGACTGTTGCAAAATTGGCCCATTACTGTTGAGAAATAAGTATCTACACAAGTGACTTGGATTGGAGGGTCAATCAATTGTCACCCATATTTCATGATCTTAGTAAAAGATTACAAAAGCATGGGGCGCATGAGACTAGTACAAGAATTTTCAAAGGAACTCTGACTTGACAACACTTCACTCACTTATTAGCGAGTAGTACTTACTAGCCCCAAAGATTGAGAAAAGTACCATGGGCATGATTACAGTCGAGATGCAAAACTCTACTTTTGTACGTGAAAATAAATTTTAGTGAATTTATTTTTCAAAAAAATAGAAGTCAAGAAGTTTGGTTAGTGAATTCAAATTCATGTGGACATGTTTTTCCTAAGCTTCTTCTAAACACAATAAAAAAAAAGACTCGAAGCTTGTCTAGTATTGATGCTAGTCAAGTTAGAAAGAATTTTTACTCAGACTAGTCCAAATTTTATTAGGACTGTTCATCCTCTTCACCTCCCTCCTCCTGCTTCTCTCCCACTTCCACACCCTCCGGCCTCTTCTCCTCCCTCCTTTTGTAATTTTTTGCCACTACGCGTCTTTGACCTCGCCATCGATCGTATCGCCGCCATAGAGCCGTACCTCAAGAACATTTTCGTCGGCTCCGTCACGAAGGCGATGAAGAAGAAGAAGCAGCGTGCGGGGGGCTGCGCGCGGCGGAGCCATGCGCTCGCGGTGGGCTGCGGCTACGCCTCGTGCCGACGACGGTGACGATTGCGACAACAGCAGCAGAAGCGACAGCAGCAGCGGAGGCCAGCGCGTGTGCCTACGCCTCGCCCCCCCCCCCCCCCCTCCGTGCTGACGCCTCCGCCTCCTCCCCCGCCTCCTGCCGCCGCCGCCTCCTTCTTCCGCTCCTCCGCCTCGTCCCTCCCTTCCGGCCTCCACGCAGTCCCGTCCTCGTGTCACCTCGCGTAGCTCTTCCCTCCGGACTGTCAAAATTTTGACAGTCAACAAAATTTTCTAGAACTGTTAAAATTTTGACGACATTTCCAATTGTTATGACTGTAAAAAATTTGACAGTCCTAATTATAAAAAAATTAATTAAAAATAAAAAATTCGATGAGTAATTTTTGAAAATGACAAATTTATAATTATTAATAATAAAAATTTCAACTGTCCTGATTTTTGTTTTGTAGTAATTTTTTTTTTTGTAGTACTTTTATCAAAGCCTTTTTTCAACAACAAAAATAGTCATGAAGCTAGATGGTATGATCAGTTTATGGAAAAAAACGCTAGGTCCGACATTTTGCTTTTTTTTTTATTAAAATATGTAAAAAGTCCATTATTTTCAAACCATTATATAATAAAAAAATATGAACAAAAGGACAACAGTGCAAATTCATGATTCAATGTTTCAGCCGAAACATATTGGTTTGGCAACGATTTTTTTCATTTAAAATAATAAAAAATTAAATATTTATACAAAACGAAAAAAGTTTTCGGTAATTGCGGAGGGGGGGACCACTCGCCAACTCAGTTGGCGAGGTGCTGAGTTGGCGAGTATTTCGCCAACTGAGTTTGCGGGGCGCACTCCTCGAGGGGCCGCTCGCCAACTCAGTTGGCGGGCCATGCAACGTTGGCAATTTGGCCGTTAGCCAACGGCTATATTCACTTCCTATAAACTTTCCCCAAACACTTCTCACACCACATTCTCCTCCTACCCCAAACACTCCTCACACACACCACATTCTCCTCCTATTTTCACAACTTCCTGGCGATGGCTACCCACAATGACGGTCGTATTCCGGGCGGACCGACTACCGCGCTTATTATTAAGCAACGTGAAGACCACATTTCAAGTCAGATATTTACTGGCGAGGTAAATTTTGAAATTACAAGTTGCCAGGTTCAAGACTAGAGGAGCCCAGGTTCAAGACTAGATCCCTAGACGATTCTACTATGCGTGCTTTTATTGATGGAATGAATGATTTGGTATGACTTCATTATACTTTAACTTCATTATACTTTAAAAAATACATATACATAGATATGATAAATATTTTAATTTACATGTTTCAAATTTCAGAGTGGGGTATACCAGCAACATTTACAACAACCACATATGGAGGAACATGTGACTCGTCGTCTTATGGAAGAGCTTGTTACTCGTGTTCGGCATCTGGGTATTGGACCGGAACCGGAAATGCCTCCGGTACAATCCCGTCTTCCACCGGACTATCCGACCGGCTTAGTACGACAGAGACACTCTCGACGTCGTCGACGGGATACTGCTGGAGCGGGCCCGAGTTACCAGTATGCTGGAGAGGGCCCGAGTTACCAGTATGCTGGAGCCTACCCGACTTACGAGACTCCTGGAGCGGGACCGAGTTACGAGACTGCTGGAGATGAAAGCTGTCACGCCCCAGTCCCAAAATACCGAGGGACCGGACGCGTGATAATGGCCAGCAGTACGCACCGATGGACAACCCAATTTAATGGATCCATCAGGGCATACTTAAGCTGTAATATAACAATAAACAGGTCCAATAATACATGTCTCAGTGTGTACTAATCTCATCCACAACAGATAATCACAGATCAAATGCCAGAATAAAAGCAAGTAAATATAATCTAGCATATCTCAATAAAGAGTCTCGGAGAACAAGCCGAGAACAAGTCTAATACAAAAATGCAATAGACTGGAAGTAAAGTAAATAGGAACAGAAGTGAATGAGTATCTCAAACCAATACTCGGGAGAAGTCCTCTGGTACGATCTCGTCCTCTGGTCCTGGTACTGCTCCAATGTAGGCACCTGCTTCTGCTCCTGTACGGTACAACTCTGGGTAGATCTCGTCTGCAATATCTGGGGACATAATCCGGATCCAGGTCCTCAGGGGACATAGCAAGGTACAAGAAAGCTCATGCCAAAAATAAATGCAGTGCAGCAAATAATGAAATAAGCAGGGTAAGTATGTAAACATCTGTGCAAAATGCCAGAGAGAATATCAATAGTACTCAGGTTGAAACGACTACAAGCTCTGTGTAGGGGAGCCGGTAGCAGTGATATCATGAGATGGTCTAGCTCAGCGGGAGACTGAGTAGCCGACATAATATAGTCAACCTGTAGCCTGCGGGTCTCTCCAGCAATAGATGGAACAATAAGGGAATACTAAAATAACCAGCTAAGTGATATGCAAGATGAGAGCAGCACTAGAACTCAGGCTGAAGCATACTACAAGCTCTGTGTAGGGGAGCCGGTAGCAGCAGTAATAATGAGTAATGGGCCAAGCTCGGGCTTCAGAGTCTTGTGCCTCACCATAATAGGGGGTGTATATATATATGATCAGCCTGTAGTCTGTGTGTCTCTCCCCACCCAATATAATCACACGTCTCATGTCCATGATGCCTCATGTCCATGTTACGCACGATCGTATCTAATGCAGAAGTCATAGAGTATCTAGGAATATAATGTCAATGCCATAAAGTCTGTATCCTATACAGAATCACCATGAATATCTCAGGAAGATCCTGTCTCATGAATAGTGTCAAGTGTCCTGGGTTATAATGTACTTGGTAAGACAAGTACGAGAATGCAAAGGGGTCACGAATGTCCATCTCTAGGTGATAATACACAACACCGCGTACGGGGTTGGCACCCGACTGATAATCGGACGCTAAGTACGTCACACGGTCCTAGGTCAAACATGCACAGCAATATAATGAATCAAGAAAATGCAACAAGAATTGTAAAGTTGGCAAGGTATACTTGCCCACTGATGCATAACTAAGTCAAGGAAATAAGTAGCAAAGACTGCAGGATTTGGCAAGGTACACTTGCCTGGGGTCCTGGCTCCAACTGTAGCTCTGGTCTCAGTGTGATCCGCAGATACTGCTCCGGTTGTTGAAATAAACATCACCATTAGATTCAGAAAATATAAAATAGCTAAAAATGTCTGTCCTTGAGTCCAATTTGGAGACAAGGGCAAAACGGCAATTTTGGGTCAAAACGGGGTCCACATATGGGCCACTTTGCACCGAAAAGCGCGTCAGGGTCAAAGGTCTCCAAATTTGCCAAACTTAGTGTCAACAGGTCAGGAACGCTGATACGAACCCAACGAAACTTCCAGAATTGGATTCCGATGAGCCGATCACAAAATCGCCCGTCGAGCGGGGCCTATGGGGCCCACGACACGCGATTTCGTCAACGTTCTCAGAATCGAACCAAACTTGACCCACAGGACCAGCGTATTGCTACGAGTCCGATGGCGCAAGTTTCGTCTCGATCCGACGTGTGTACACAAAGTTACAACGTGTTCCAGAATCGACGAATACGGGGTGGTGTCGGCGGATACGCGTTGATTCCGGTGTGTACGCACATCCGAATCGATTTCTGCGAAATCCCACACGTCCGTATCAACGTCACGCACGATTCGGTAAAGACCGCGTGCGACCAAGTTGTCCCGTTTGGCGGGACGTACCCAGTTCCGGGGTAAATCGGGTCGTCGTTTTTCCTGTTTTTGGATCGCGGTGTGAGATCACCACAGGACGCGATGCCCCGAGCGGTTTGCACGGGCACCGAGGGGGTCATACAGTCTACGAGTAGCAACTGACAGAATCGAAAACGGAGTTGCGAGGAGAAAGAAAACGGTACCTGAACAGGGCCTCGTGAATCTGATTTCCTGTGTCCGAGACGTGTCTGAGTTGTCTACTTCGAGTCCTGCGTCCGTGTCTAGACTAGGGTTTCTGTTGCTGTGTCCGACACAAACGGTATCCTGCCGTGCTAGGGTTCAGGCGGCCAGCTGCGACTGAGTGCAGTAGGTCCGGGAGTCGGCTCCGTCGTCGGTGCTGCAGCGCTGGGAAAGAAGGAGAGGTTTAGGGTGGCTTGGGCCGACCGTGGCGGAGAAGCTGCTGCTCGGGGCGGCAGGGCAATTGTCGTCGAGGGACTGCGGTGGCGCGGGCGGACTCAGGTGGAGGAAGGAGGCGGAGATGAGGGGGAAGTCGTCGGTTGAAGTCACTGTGAACGGGGTCAGGGAGGTCGTGCTCGGCTGCTGTGGGGAAGTCGACGCTGGCTCGGGGTGGAGCTGTCCTGCTCAGGCGGGGGAAGATCGACTGTGGCAGGGTGGAGAAGGAGGCGGGCTGAGCGGAGGGGAGTCGTCGGCAAGGCCTAGGGTTCGGTCGAGGCGGGCGGAGAGTCGTGCAGAGGACGGCTGCGCGGGCGGTTAGGGTGAAAGGAGAGAGAGTATGCGGCGGCGGCGGGGAGTAGGATGGAGAAGAGGAAGGGGCCGGCCAAGGCGGCTCGCGGCGGAGGGCGGTGCTGCGGGGTCGCGCTTGAGGCGGAGGAGGGGAGGTCAGCGGCTCCGGCGGGGGTAGATCAGGGGAGTCGTCGGTGAGGGCTCGAGCAGAGGGAGACGGCGGTGATGATGGTGGTCGTGCGGCAGGGGGTCGGCTGCTCCGGCGGGGGGTAGCCGACGGATAGATTAGGGTTAGGGTTAGGGTTAGGGTTAGGGTTAGGTAATTTGGGGATTTAGGGATTTTTGGGAAATTGGGAAATTGGGAATTTGTTTTCTTCTTTTTTTTCTTTTGTGGAGAAAACCTAGGGAATCATGTATTTATACATTACAGGAATTGGACTAGGGTTAGACCTAGGATTCGGGCCGGGTCAACGCTCCTTGGGCTGGGCTTCGGCTCTCATGGGGATGTCGGGCGTTGGCACGGGTTAAATTCGGTTTAATTCTAAATTGGTTTCTAGGGCTTTAAACGGGTTTCCGGAGTCCAATAAATTCACGAAAAATTACCCTATGTCCGATTTTCCATTTTACACCATAAAATATTATTTTCATAATATTTTAATATGAATTAACCGAAATTAAAAATCATTAAATGACCAAATACCTGGGGTTTAATTAAGGAAAAATCCAGGAAAATTGGGAAAAATCCAAATTGGAAATTCATGAAAATCAGGGGGCTTACAATCTACCCAACTTATAAAAATTTCGTCCTCGAAATTAAATTAGGGTAGGGCTCTCTCTTTGTCAAGTCTCACTTGATTACAGTCTAAGAATTTCTCTCAAGTGAGCATTGCGGTCTCTACCCAACTTAGATTTTACCCATCTCTCATCTAAGGCTATACATCTAATAAAGCTATGTCCCAACTTATTGAATCATGTTATTGAATCCTCAAGTATTTAACACCAACATACCACCTATGGTATTCCCTTAATCATATATAAAAGGTCGTCACAATGCGACTGGCCTGTGGGGTATATCTAGTACTGTCTATAATTCCATCTTATACCAAGCATGAGGTTTTGTCTTTCCGAAATAGGGGAAGACGAAGATCAATAATAAAGAGTTCAAGGGTGAGGTAATAGAATAGAAGTATCAAGGTCAAGGCGTTTAACGAATTCAAATAGGATTTGTCAAGACAATTGTGGATTGAAATCCTATTCTAGTAATCCTTTGTTCGCATGCTCGTATTAGTACAGTTATGTAACAGATACGATATGCTCAGACATATCTAGAGGGCAAGTACACTAGTCAACTATATATCCCAATCCACGTAAAGTAGTCGTGCGAAGAGGCGAACCAAAATGCACTAAGGTTGATCAGACCGTAATACACTGATTCTGAATAGACAACTGTATTAGTGTACGCGTCCAATAATACAGATGTCATGATCAAGCTTGATAAAAGGATAAGCTTGCAAAACTAGGCTATATTAGCAGCATAAGTCAAGGTAGTACAACAAATATGAGTACGCTAGATGATGAGGGAAGGAGGCACAACTTAATTCAAGTTCACAAAACAATCACAAGATAAGCACAATCACACAAGACTCTATGATCTCTACTGTTATCAATTATAAGCAAGTTCAAAAATTACATAGGTTAAGTCTGAGGTCACGAACCAATAGGCACGAGACAAAACAGATCTAGAACAGAAAACTACGAAAAATTATGCGCATTAGCTACTCCATGAGTCTGCGCGTCTTCTAAAGTCCTCGCTGGAGCTTTTCACGCTCTTGCAGTTGATTCCTCTGTTGCTGTTGAGCCTGCTGGAAAAGTGTTGCTTGTGGTGCCAAGGGTGGCCTCGGCTGATTTCCTCCTGGGGCTGGTGGTGTGATTCCTTCAACTCTCGTTTGCGGTGCTTCCAATGCTGGAGAGGCTGGCCTCGGTGCTGGTAGTGCTTGTTGTTTATTTATTGGTGCTCTGTCTCGACGTTCGGGGCATTCCTTCTTTAAATGCTGACTGGATCCGCAAGCTAAGCATAATTTCCCTTTGCGTCTGCACTCGTTCTCTATATGGCCTCGCCTGCAGCAATATTGACAGATAGGTAGTACTTGCGGAGATGCTTCTGGAGGCTGGTGAATGTGAGACTTCTTTGTAGCTTCTTCCTGTGGTACTCCGGTTGGTGCTGATGCGGCTGGTCGATGAATCCTCACTGCTTTCTCTCGATGCTGAAGACAATCCTTGGCTAAGTGTTGGTTGGACGCGCATATCAAGCATAATCCTAACTTGCGTCTGCATTCTTTTTGAATATGGCCTATCTTGCCACAGTAGTGACAAGTTGGAAGAACTATGGCTCTTGGTGCTGCTCTCGGTGGTGGATTCATCTGTGGTCGCTTTGCAGCTCTTTCCTGTTGTGCTTGGTCCGGTGCTGATGCGTACGGCCGCTTCTGGCTGGACTCTATCCTTGTGTTGCATTCCATGGGTCATGCTGTAGCAAGAATATTCTCGTCTAAGGTAGTTGTAGTGGGGCTGATTAATCTCCGTAGCTCCGAGCTAAATCTGTCGATGAACTTCTCCGCTTGGATCTGCTGGGCTTCTTCCTGAACCTTCTGTTGGGCTTGCATCATCGCATAGAACATGCGAAACATCTGTTGTTCGTCCATAGCCTGCCCTTGTGGAATGGTAGGCGTCGGTGGAGCCAACTGCGTCGATGGTGGGACATCATCTTCCGGGATTCTCGAGGCATGCTGACTTGCTTGCTGTGATGATGGACCTTCACTAACTGGTGTCACTTCATCTCCGTTGGTTACCACATCATCTCGTGGTGATCTGGCAGGAGTCTCGTTGTTTGTTCGTGAATCCATAACTCTGCAACCAAAATAAACAATAAGAGGCGCACAAGAATCGGCAGGATGTGAGTCAAGAATTTAAATTCGAATCTAATATAGATATCAAGAACGTTTCAAGCAAGTGGATGAGATCTTAGAAACTTATCCTATTCTTATTGCAGGCTTGCTCGGTCCCTAAGTTGAAACCGAACAATTTAGTCGTTGACCTGCATGGGCCACCACAAAAACCATGTCACGCCCCAGTCCCAAAATACCGAGGGACCGGACGCGTGATAATGGCCAACAGTACGCACCGATGGACAACCCAATTTAATGGATCCATCAGGGCATACTTAAGCTGTAATATAACAATAAACAGGTCCAATAATACATGTCTCAGTGTGTACTAATCTCATCCACAACAGATAATCACAGATCAAATGCCAGAATAAAAGCAAGTAAATATAATCTAGCATATCTCAATAAAGAGTCTCGGAGAACAAGCCGAGAACAAGTCTAATACAAAAATGCAATAGACTGGAAGTAAAGTAAATAGGAACAGAAGTGAATGAGTATCTCAAACCAATACTCGGGAGAAGTCCTCTGGTACGATCTCGTCCTCTGGTCCTGGTACTGCTCCAATGTAGGCACCTGCTTCTGCTCCTGTACGGTACAACTCTGGGTAGATCTCGTCTGCAATATCTGGGGACATAATCCGGATCCAGGTCCTCAGGGGACATAGCAAGGTACAAGAAAGCTCATGCCAAAAATAAATGCAGTGCAGCAAATAATGAAATAAGCAGGGTAAGTATGTAAACATCTGTGCAAAATGCCAGAGAGAATATCAATAGTACTCAGGTTGAAACGACTACAAGCTCTGTGTAGGGGAGCCGGTAGCAGTGATATCATGAGATGGTCTAGCTCAGCGGGAGACTGAGTAGCCGACATAATATAGTCAACCTGTAGCCTGCGGGTCTCTCCAGCAATAGATGGAACAATAAGGGAATACTAAAATAACCAGCTAAGTGATATGCAAGATGAGAGCAGCACTAGAACTCAGGCTGAAGCATACTACAAGCTCTGTGTAGGGGAGCCGGTAGCAGCAGTAATAATGAGTAATGGGCCAAGCTCGGACTTCAGAGTCTTGTGCCTCACCATAATAGGGGGTGTATATATATATGATCAGCCTGTAGTCTGTGTGTCTCTCTCCACCCAATGTAATCACACGTCTCATGTCCATGATGCCTCATGTCCATGTTACGCAAGATCGTATCTAATGCAGAAGTCATAGAGTATCTAGGAATATAATGTCAATGCCATAAAGTCTGTATCCTATACAGAATCACCATGAATATCTCAGGAAGATCCTGTCTCATGAATAGTGTCAAGTGTCCTGGGTTATAATGTACTTGGTAAGACAAGTACGAGAATGCAAAGGGGTCACGAATGTCCATCTCTAGGTGACAATACACAACACCGCGTACGGGGTTGGCACCCGACTGATAATCGGACGCTAAGTACGTCACACGGTCCTAGGTCAAACATGCACAGCAATATAATGAATCAAGGAAATGCAACAAGAATTGTAAAGTTGGTAAGGTATACTTGCCCACTGATGCATAACTAAGTCAAGGAAATAAGTAGCAAAGACTGCAGGATTTGGCAAGGTACACTTGCCTGGGGTCCTGGCTCCAACTGTAGCTCTGGTCTCAGTGTGATCCGCAGATACTGCTCCGGTTGTTGAAATAAATATCACCATTAGATTCAGAAAATATCAAATAGCTAAAAACGCCTGTCCTTGAGTTCAATTTGGAGACAAGGGCAAAACGGCAATTTCGGGTCAAAACGGGGTCCACATATGGGCCACTTTGCACCGAAAAGCGCGTCAGGGTCAAAGGTCTCCAAATTTGCCAAACTTAGTGTCAACAGGTCAGGAACGCTGATACAAACCCAACAGAACTTCCAGAATTGGATTCCGATGAGCCGATCACAAAATCGCCCGTCGAGCGGGGCCTGTGGGGCCCACGACACGCGATTTCGTCAACGTTCTCAGAATCGAACCAAACTTGACCCACAGGACCAGCGTATTGCTACGAGTCCGATGGCGCAAGTTTCGTCTCGATCCGACGTGTGTACACAAAGTTACAACGTGTTCCAGAATCGACAGATACGGGGTGGTGTCGGCGGATACGCGTTGATTCCGGTATGCACGCACATCCGAATCAATTTCTGCAAAATCCCACACGTCCGTATCAACGTCACGCACGATTCGGTAAAGACCGCGTGCGACCAAGTCGTCCCGTTTGGCGGGACGTACCCAGTTCCGGGGTGAATCGGGTCGTCGTTTTTCCTGTTTTTGGATCGCGGTGTGCGATCACCACAGGACGCGATGCCCCGAGCGGTTTGCACGGGCACCGAGGGGGTCATACAGTCTACGAGTAGCAACTGACGGAATCGAAAACGGAGTTGCGAGGAGAAAGAAAACGGTACCTGAACAGGGCCTCGTGAATCTGATTTCCTGTGTCCGAGACGTGTCTGAGTTGTCTACTTCGAGTCCTGCGTCCGTGTCTAGACTAGGGTTTCTGTTGCTGTGTCCGACACAAACGATATCCTGCCGTGCTAGGGTTCAGGCGGCCAGCGGCGACTGAGTGCAGTAGGTCCGGGAGTCGGCTCCGTCGTCGGTGCTGCAGCGCTGGAAAAGAAGGAGAGGTTTAGGGTGGCTTGGGCCGACCGTGGCGGAGAAGCTGCTGCTCGGGGCGGCAGGGCAATTGTCGTCGAGGGACTGCGGTGGCGCGGGCGGACTCAGGTGGAGGAAGGAGGCGGAGATGAGGGGGAAGTCGTCGGTTGAAGTCACTGTGAACGGGGTCAGGGAGGTCGTGCTCGGCTGCTGTGGGGAAGTCGACGCTGGCTCGGGGTGGAGCTGTCCTGCTCAGGCGGGGGAAGATCGACTGTGGCAGGGTGGAGAAGGAGGCGGGCTGAGCGGAGGGGAGTCGTCGGCAAGGCCTAGGGTTCGGTCGAGGCGGGCGGAGAGTCGTGCAGAGGACGGCTGCGCGGGCGGTTAGGGTGAAAGGAGAGAGAGTATGCGGCGGCGGCGGGGAGTAGGATGGAGAAGAGGAAGGGGCCGGCCAAGGCGGCTCGCGGCGGAGGGCGGTGCTGCGGGGTCGCGCTTGAGGCGGAGGAGGGGAGGTCAGCGGCTCCGGCGGGGGTAGATCAGGGGAGTCGTCGGTGAGGGCTCGAGCAGAGGGAGACGGCGGTGATGATGGTGGTCGTGCGGCAGGGGGTCGGCTGCTCCGGCGGGGGGTAGCCGACGGATAGATTAGGGTTAGGGTTAGGGTTAGGGTTAGGTAATTTGGGGATTTAGGGATTTTTGGGAAATTGGGAAATTGGGAATTTGTTTTCTTCTTTTTTTTTCTTTTGTGGAGAAAACCTAGGGAATCATGTATTTATACATTACAGGAATTGGACTAGGGTTAGACCTAGGATTCGGGCCGGGTCAACGCTCCTTGGGCTGGGCTTCGGCTCTCATGGGGATGTCGGACGTTGGCACGGGTTAAATTCGGTTTAATTCTAAATTGGTTTCTAGGGCTTTAAACGGGTTTCCGGAGTCCAATAAATTTACGGAAAATTACCCTATGTCCGGTTTTCCATTTTACACCATAAAATATTATTTCCATAATATTTTAATATGAATTAACCGAAATTAAAAATCATTAAATGACCAAATACCTGGGGTTTAATTAAGGAAAAATCCAGGAAAATTGGGAAAAATCCAAATCGAAAATTCATGAAAATCAGGGGGCTTACAAAAGCTACCAGATATTCACACAATTGTTTTTCACTCCATCAGCACCGCTGCCTACCCAAACTCAACAAGACGAGGACGAGGAATAGTAGATAATTTTTAACATTGTATGATTGCAATTTATTTATGATTTGTAATAAATTTTTATTACAATATTTGGGTATTGAACAATTATATTTTACTCTCTCGGTTGACTAGTACATCTTCTTCGGTTGTGTCCCATAGCACCACAATTACTGCATCGTAGATCTCTTGTCGATGATTCCCGGGGTTTGATGCGGTTCTTCTTTGGTCTTCCGGCTTTGCGTCTGACATCTGGCACCCCAATTTGTCCTCTTACCAAAGGACCTTGGATCTCGTAGGGAACTGGAATTGGCTCCATTTTTGGCGCGTATACACTTCTCAAGGTATTCGTCGAAAATACTGCGGGATAAAAACTATCAATACTAATATTGCAATATCTACAAACAAAACATGCATGTATACATGGTATATGTCACGACCCAATTCCGTAGAATCACTTGAGGCGTCCCCCGAATCGTGACCGCCGTGCGGGCCTGGAGTTGCGCCCGCACAAGGCTTTAATGATTTGCATAGCAAGCACATATTCAGAGTACGCAGATAAATTAAAACACAGATTTGAAACATAGAAAAGTTCTCTTTATTGATAATGAACATCTATTACAAACTCTTGAACGAGTTAGCTAATATGCTGAACGGCTTACAAAAGAGATGACTCAAAATGAGATAGCAGTCCTGTACATTATATCCCTTTATAAACTCAAAATGATAAAGACCTCCAGGCTGGAGGATCGCTTTGCCACGGAGCTGCATTTGTGTATGAAGAGTTGCAGCTTCTGGCTTCAAAAGGCTTCGAGGCGCGGTGAAGATGCGCCAACAGCTTGGACTGGATCGGGAAGACGACTTCGGCTCCTCGCTCGGTTCGCCTTGGTGCGGAGAACCTGTTTCAACGAGGGTCAGCATATCGAAACATGCTGGTGAAGGCGAGCTAGCCGAACTATACCAATCAACACGTTGTTTAGTGAAGCATGTATATTTTGTGGGTTTCTATCTTGCCTTAGTTCATTTATAAGTAAGCAGCATATTGAATTTACTGAAAATGAACGTGCCACCGTTCGGTGGATTTTACCTGACCGTCTGAATTACCTGCACAATACTTACCATGCCTTCCCTGCCACGAAGACACAAGTTAGTATGCAACAGGTTTAAATATACAGGGGATCACTGGCTGGATGCCATATTGGACCAATTTTAGTCACTGACGAGGATGGTATGTAGCGAGAGCACGGGAGTGCTGCACGCCATTCCGTCCTTGCACAGGATGACTAAACAGGAGAGTTCCCGCCCAGATCGGATCGGTGCCAGTACCCCAGCGACCGTCCGCAGGAACTAAGGGCCTTGTGCACAAGTTGTCCGTGATAAACATATACACTAAGTTAGCAGTTGAGGTAAATCAGGGCAATAACAGGCACGGGACAGTAACAGGAGGAGAGCTACTTTGGCATAGTCTCCCTATCAGATTATTGCATTCAGGATGAGTTATGTTCATAGCATAATTTAAAGAAGAGCATACATTCTAACTTGTATTATGCATATGATAAATATTTCTGAGCGAACACGCATGCAAGTAAGTAACCGTTCACAGTTTTTGATTGACAAGCAGTATTAACCAAGTCTATTCTCTTTTATCTTGGTTTCTTTTATTATTACTTGGTATCGTTTGATCGGGGCAAGGAGTGAAGCTTGGAAGCAGGGCTAGCTAATCGGGTTGGTAGCCACTCACTTAGATAGTTGGAAGTAGAAGGAAAGAGGCGCTTCACGACTCCGCTCGCAAGCCGCCTACTGCTCGTTCACCTGCACACGAACAGCTCGATTAATACTTCTTCCTCTCTTTCCAATCTCGGAATAGAAGTGCAAGTCAATGAACGAAAACAATAAAAACCATCAAAACCGTTCAAGGAAAACAAGCAAGTCCCAAAACCAACTCAAAGCACGAAAGCAATAAGCGACATCGAAAACCGAGAAAATAAAAGATAGCAGCGGAGAGGTCCCTCCTGACTCTGCCGCTAAGCCGATCCTTGGGGCGCAGTCCACTGAATATGGGAATCGATTCCGAAGAAACAAATCCATAACAAGGACGAGTTCTTAATTCAATCTATCCCGATCGAACGATACCGTCTTGTGTTTCTTAGCCGCGCTCTCCGCACCGGGAGAACGGGGCGCTACATCCTACCCAACCAATTGGAAGTTTCGTCCCGAAACTTAAGAATAGGGCCTATCGTTAGGGAGCAGGGGTATGGCGATCCGGGTGGGGGCAAGCATCTACCCGATGGTTAGGATCACCGCAACGGAGGCAATTTCCGAGTCGCTTACGACAATCTCGGAACAGGTGCCCTGGCTTCCTACAGAAGTTACATGTTTGGTTGGGATTTGCTTTCTGCTTCCCGCCATCATTATGACGCTTTGCAGCGTTGTTTCCTCCCTCGTTGCTTTGGCGTTTGTGATTGTAGGTATGCACAGCGCCGGTAGAAACGTGAGGATACTGCGGTTCGAGGGATAGGGCGTGATTCATGACTTCACGCATTGTTCCATACTGATTATTGACCACGTGCGAATGGATGGCAGGGCGTAGTCCACCTTCAAACCTTCTAGCTCGACTCGCTGCATCAGGTAAATAGGCCCTAGCGAATTTGGAGAGTCGGTTGAATTCGGCGGAGTACTGCTTCACAGACATACTGCCCTGCCTCAGTTGTACGAAATCATTTTCCATTTGACGTTGTACTGGAGGGGGTATAAACTCCTTTTCGAACGCGGCACGAAAGGTCGTCCACGAGATCGCCTCCTCTCCGTGATCAAATTGGAGAGATCGTCGATGCATGTCCCACCAATCGTGTGCGTTGAGGCGGAGCTGTAGTTGCGCGCAGGCGACGCGCTTATCTTCGGGGACCTCTAGCAGAGCGAAGTGATCTTCAAGTTCTGCTAGCCAATCTAGAGCTACCACTGGGTCCTCAGTCCCGTTGAACGGGGTGTTACAGACTTTCTTGAAGTGTCCCAAGTTGAAGGCAGTCACGTCCCTCGGCCTTGGAATTTGTGGTGTCTCTAATTCAAGCACGGGCTGTTCCACCGGAGTCGTTGCTGTTGCGGCGGAATGGTTAGCAGCCAAAGTCTGAACGATCTGTTGCAGGGCATCTACCTGCTTTTGTTGGACTGAGAATCGGGTCTCTAGATTACTCTCGAGCTTGGCTTGGCGAGCATCGTCTCGTTGTCGTTGCGATTCTAACATTTGCATTACCCGCTCAAGCGGGTCGACTTGAGACATGCCTCGTTGGCTCCGAGAGCTTCCCGAAGTACCCGAACTGCTTTCTTGTGTTTCGTTCAGTGGTTGCGCTGCAGATTGCGCTGGATCCATTCCTTCAAAAGAAGGTAAATTACATTAGGATCATAATGTATTATGGACTTATTGCATGAACGTATCTTATTTTGGCCTAGCGAGTTCAAGAGTTCGCACAGGAATTTGATCGTTAAAGGAACTTTTCCAGCACGAAGTCTAAGGAACTTGAATCTGTGCTCTGATACCACTATGTCACGACCCAATTTCGTAGAATCACTTGAGGCGTCCCCCGAATCGTGACCGCCGTACGGGCCTGGAGTTGCGCCCGCATAAGGCTTTAATGATTTGCATAGCAAGCACATATTCAGAGTACGCAGATAAATTGAAACACAGATTTGAAACATAGAAAAGTTCTCTTTATTGATAATGAACATCTATTACAAACTCTTGAACGAGTTAGCTAATATGCCGAACGGCTTACAAAAGAGATGACTCAAAATAAGATAGCAGTCCTGTACATTACATCCCTTTATAAACTCAAAATGATAAAGACCTCCAGGCTGGAGGATCGCTTTGCCACGGAGCTGCATTTGTGTATGAAGAGTTGCAGCTTCTGTCTTCAAAAGGCTTCGAGGCGCGGTGAAGATGCGCCAACAGCTTGGACTGGATCGGGAAGACGACTTCGGCTCCTCGCTCGGTTCGCCTTGGTGCGGAGAACCTGTTTCAACGAGGGTCAGCATATCGAAACATGCTGGTGAAGGCGAGCTAGCCGAACTATACCAATCAACACGTTGTTTAGTGAAGCATGTATATTTTGTGGGTTTCTATCTTGCCTTAGTTCATTTACAAGTAAGCAGCATATTGAATTTACTGAAAATGAATATGCCACCGTTCGGTGGATTTTACCTGACCGTCTGAATTACCTGCATAATACTTACCTTGCCTTCCCTGCCACGAAGATACAAGTTAGTATGCAACATGTTTAAATATACAGGAGATCACTGGGTGGATGCCATATTGGACCAATTTTAGTCACTGACGAGGATGGTATTCAGCGAGAGCACGGGAGTGTTGCACGCCATTCCGTCCTTGCACAGGATGACTAAATAGAAGAGTTCCTGCCCGGATCGGATCGATGCTAGTGCCCCAGCGACCGTCCGCAGGAACTAAGGGCCTTGTGCACAAGTTGTCCGTGATCAACATATACACTAAGTTAGCAGTTGAGGCAAATCAGGGCAATAACAGGCACGGGACAGTAATAGGAGGAGAGCTACTTTGGCATAGTCTCCCTATCAGATTATTGCATTCAGGATGAGTTATGTTCATAGCATAATTTAAAGAAGAGCATACATTCTAACTTGTATTATGCATATGATAAATATTTCCGAGCGAACACGCATGCAAGTAAGTAACCGTTCACAGTTTTTGATTGACAAGCAGTATTAACCAAGTCTATTCTCTTTTATCTTGGTTTCTTTTATTATTACTTGGTATCGTTTGATCGGGGCAAGGAGTGAAGCTTGGAAGCAGGGCTAGCTAATCGGGTTGGTAGCCACTCACTTAGATAGTTGGAAGGAGAAGGAAAGAGGCGCTTCACGACTCCGCTCGCAAGCCGCCTACTGCTCGTTCACCTGCACACGAACAGCTCGATTAATACTTCTTCCTCTCTTTCCAATCTCGGAATAGAAGTGCAAGTCAATGAACGAAAACAATGAAAACCATCGAAACCGTTCAAGGAAAACAAGCAAGTCCCAAAACCAACTCAAAGCACGAAAGCAACAAGCGACATCAAAAACCGAGGAAATAAAAGATAGCAGCGGAGAGGTCCCTCCTGACTCTGCCGCTAAGCCGATCCTTGGGGCACAGTCCACTGAATATGGGAATCGATTCCGAAGAAACAAATCCATAACGAGGACGAGTTCTTAATTCAATCTATCCCGATCGAACGATACCGTCTTGTGTTTCTTAGCCGCGCTCTCCGCACCGGGAGAACGGGGCGCTACAGTATATAAGTATGGTACCATCTTAAACATGTACAAGATCTGTCAGTTATATGAACAATATAGGTTCTACTTGTTGCCTGGTCTATTATTTTAAACTTATAACTATCAATAACTAATATTTCTAGGTGGTTCTTCTCTTTGATAATAGAAGCCATATTTTTTAACATCTTCGGACAATAATCTGTGTCTATATTTTCAGCAAACTTTCTACGATTGTCATGAAGTGTAATAATCTTGGCTCTAATACCATCGAGAAGCATTGTTATTGGCTTATCTCGTAATTTCTTAATCCAGCTATTGAAACATTCAGCAAGATTATAAGTGTTAATATCTAATCTAGGACAAGTAGCATACGCTGTTATCCAATGTTCAAATCGACGACTTTCATTGTTTACACCAATAAGCCAATCGTACAATATTATGTTCTCGGCTTTAATTATATCAAACACACTCTCTGCATCCGTTTTATTGTATGATCTAGCAAGCGAGTCTAACAAGCGTTGAAATACTGGTTCTTTGGTAACTTTTTTCATGTTTTGTTTAAAATATTGAATACAAAAAAATGACCAGATGCAGGAAAAATAGCACGAACATCATTTATTAAACCCTTTTGCTTGTCAGATATAAATGAAATTGTACTCCAATCATTAAAACAACTTTCAAAAGATATTTTAAGAGAATTTAAAAACCAAGACCAAGAATCACTATTCTCACCTTCAGCAAAAGCATAAGCTATAGGATATAATTGATAGTTAGGATCGTGAGCACAAGCAATAAATAAGATACCTTGATATTTAGACGAAATAAATGTAGCATCAGTACTAATAATTGGTAAACATCCACTTAAAAATCCATCAATACATGACTTAAAACAAATAAAAATTCGTTGGAAGCTATTGTTTTCGGTAGTTTTAATAAAACATATACTACCTGGATTTGTCTCCATAATTCTATAACAATACTCCTCAAGACTAGCGTATGCCTCATCATAACTACCATTAATTTCAGCTAGTGCTGTCTCTCGGGCTCTCCATGCTTTGGAATAACTAACATGTATACGGTGCTCCCTATATATATCTTTAACAATTTATGATGGACTATATGACTGGTTATCTCTAATAATGTCAATTATCATGGTCTTAATCCATGAAACGGTAGCTAGTCGATGACGTCCTGTACTAAGTCTTCCTAAACAAGAATGACGATTTTCTAATGTACTAACTTTAACTATATCGCCATTTCCAATAGATTTGACATATACTCTCCAATTACAATTCGGTTGATCACAACTATAAATAATTCCACGAGCATTATTCATAAGACTAGCTGAACAACTAAAATTATATTTAATTGCTAAATTACTTATAAAGCTTCTAAAGTGAGAACGACTAGGAAATGCTTGTCCCTTAAATAATTCATCAGTGATAGCTTTTACAACATCATCATCTACCGTATAATCTATATTTTCAACTAAATCATCACTATTTTTATCGTCGTTGTCACTATCATCATCATGGTTAGATTCATCTGATGATGAATGACCTTCTTGGATAAATGAAACTATTTGTTGAGAAGAACTAGCACCCGAACTAACATGCTGATATTCAGAAAAATATTCATTATTTCTACTATCTAAGGTTGATGCTACTTTAATAACAAATATTTTTATATATCGTGATTGTGAATTAATCTCAAGAATATAATTCCATGCATCTTCACTATCTATCAAAAAACAATTAGAACAGAAAATAGACTTCAGAATAAAATCATAATTAATAGAACAACGTTCAATAATATGATTACGTATATTTTCAAAACTAATATTCGGGTAAGTTAAAAAATTATACTTTCTCCTCCTTCGTAATTTAACCTATTTACTTTACCGCCGTGCGAGCATACAATTCTTACTCTACGATCCATGACGGTTGAGAACTTTTGCTACAGAAAACAGGAGGAGGAAGCTGTAAAAATAGGAGGAGAAAGCTGCAAAAATATGAGGAGGAGGAGGAGGAGAAGGAGAATGTGTTGTGTGAGGAGTGTTTGGGGGGGGGGGGTGGGAGTGTTTATAGGGGTTGGAGGGAGCCGTTGGATGGAGCCGTTGCCCAACGGCTGGATAGCCAACGGTGCATGGCCCGCCAACTGAGTTGGCGAGCGGCCTCTCGAGGAGAGCGCCCCGCCAACTCAGTTGGCGAGATGCTCGCCAACTCAGCACCTCGCCAACTGAGTTGGCGAGTGGTCCCCCCCCCGGCAAATACCCAAAACTTTTCCCGTTTTGTATAAATATTTAATTTTTTATTACTTTAAATGAAAAAAACCGGTTTGGCAATTATGGACTGGTTTTGGATGGTCTAGTCCTTAATTTACACATGAAATCGGTGTTCTCGCTTGGTTTTACTTGTAATGTTATATTATCATTATTTTTTTCTCAATTTCATTAGTGGCGACCATATAGCGATTAATTTTTTTAAGAAAACAAAAACGACATTGTCTGGCGCGATGGTGACAAAACCCTAGACGGCCTGCTATTTTTGTGACCAAATTGTCAAACTTATTTTTTTTACAAAAATGTCAAACGATTCTACCTTCTTCTTTTTGTCACAAAACCGAATGAGAAACTCACATTTTTCTGTCGAAAAAAAAAAAATTGGAAACGCCATTGCGTTTGTTAAGTTGGACTCCTCTAAGCCAAATTTTAGAAAATATACTGGACAAAATTTTAACAAAATTTATTTGTCCAAAAAAATAATCACCTCCTAGCTCAAATTGCTGAGGTGGACGACATCCTCCTGGTAGATAATGAGTTCGACCAGGAGGAAGCAATTTAATCTTTTTGGGGATTAAATTGGATGATGTGCGGGCCAGTTATGACCATGAGCACGTTGCATGAGTAGGCCTTCGGACTGATCAACGGTGCAACGAAGCAGGCCAGTGTGAGTCGGCCAAGTGCAACAGTGGTTTGGGCTTTAAAGCCATGTGCAGACCTTCAGACGGATAGCCTACGGGATGAATGGGCCTACGGACAGAGTTGTAACCTACGGACTAAGTGGGTATATGGACCGAGTTTGTGCCCTTCGAGGCCGAGTTGTATGAGGTGTATGCCCTTCGGGGTAGTAATTGTATTAGGGTCATCTATGCCATGTGATAGCCTTAACAGGTTGATTGTATGAAGGGCTTAGTTAATAGAATTACCTTCTTTATTTATATATATATATATATATATATATATATATATATATATATATATATATATATATATATATATATATATATATATATATATATATGCTATATAAATAAAAATATGAACTATGCATATATATTGTCTATGTGGTGTGTCTCATTGTGTATCATTAGAGTGATGTGGAGACTTGGATTTCATTGTGACGGAGAAGGGAAAGGTGGCCTCGACTGATACCCTCCTGGAGCTGGTGGTAGATCTTCTTGAACTTCCGTTTGTGGTGCTTCCAATGTTGGATAGATTGTCCTCAGTACTGGTAACGCTTGTTGTTTAACTTTTGGTGCTCTTTCTTGATGCTCTGGGCATTCCCTTAATAAATGCTGACTGGATCCGCAAGCTAAACATAATCACTTTTTGCGTCTGCACTGGTCCTCAATATGGCCTCGCCTGTGACAATATGGACAGACACGTATTGCCTGTGGAGATGCTTCTGGTGGCTGGTGAATGTGAAGTCTCTTTGCAACTTCTTCCTGTGGTGCTCCGACTGTTGCTGATGTGGATGACCTCTTCAGATTAGTCTCTCTCCTGATGACGCGCTCCATGCGTCGTGCTGCAGCAAGGACGTCCGGATAAGATGTAGGCGCAACGGATCCAATCAGTTTCTGCAGCTCAATATTTAGTCCGTCGAAGAACTTCTCAGTCTTTTCTTCTTCTGTCTGAATCAAAGTAGGGGCAAAAAGACTCAGATGAATGAACTCCGCGTTATACTCTTCAACTGTCAGATTGTCCTGAGTGAGGCGATTTAACTTGTCCCAAAGTTCTGATCGAGCAATGGCTGGAATGTATATCTCCAGAAAGAGTCTAGAGAACTCTTCCCAAGTGACTCGGTCTGGTCCGAGCCGGGTCTCTTCAGATAGCCACCAGTGATGAGCATTGTCCGTCAACTGCATTCTAACGGCAGTCATCCAACGTTCCCTTGGGAGTTTAACTGCTTCTAATTGATGTTGTGTGGTGATGAGCCACTCATGAACTTCTGTGGGCTCCTTTTTTCCTGAGAAGGTACGAGGCTTCAGCTGGCGAAAATCGGTGATAGAACCCATTGTTGGCCGTCGTGCCTGCTCTAGTATGGTTACTAAGCTGCGACTCCAAGCCTCTTGTTGAGCTTGCATTATTGCAAAGATCATTTGAAACATCTGCTGCCCGTCCATGGCCTGCCCTGGTGGAATTACGGGCAATTGTGTCGATGGTGGATTGTTATCTTGCTGGATTCTCGTGGCATGATGACTTGCTTATTGAGCTGATCGTCCTTCAACAACTGGTGTCGCTTCATCTTCGTTGATTACCACAACATCTTGTGGTGATATTGCAGGAGCCTCGTCGTTTGTTCGTGAATCCATAACTCTGCAACCAAAAGAAACAATGAGAGGCGTTCAGGAATCAAGGCAGGATACAATTCAAGAAATTGATTCGAATCCGATATAGATATCAAAAACGTTTCAAGCAAGTGGATGAGATCCTAAAACTTTCCTATCTTTATTGCAGGCCTGTTCGGTCCCTAAGTTGAAACCGAACAATTTTAGTCGTTGACCTGCATGGGCCACCACAAAAACCATGTCACGCCCCAGTCCCAAAATACCGATGGACTGGACACGTGGCAATGGCCAGCAGCACACACCGATGGACAAACCCAATTTAATGGATCCATCGGAGCGTACTTAAGCTGTATTATTTTAGTCAGGTTTACTATTCTCATCCACAAAATAACATGAACTAAAACAAAACTGAATTAAATGCTGAAAGTAAAGTCACTGTCGAATGTCCAGCAAGAATTAATACTAAGTCGGGTGGAGACAAATCCACTACCGATAACAAGAAAAATCAAGACAAGAAAGATAACTAAAACATGCCAGACAGTAACTAAGAAGCAGGGCCATCAACTGCAATCAAACTCTCGTCTGGTGCTGGTTCGTAAGCTGCGGTACTCCTCGTCTGCTAAATCTGGAGAACAAAACCAGGTCCTCAGGGGACATAGCAAGATACAAAAGAATACGAGCCAAATACAGTACATGACATGCAAGATAGAGAAGAAAGTAAACACAAGCAAATAAGACACGAGAAATTACTATATCTAAAACAGTGGCATGCCAGTGATGCTATCAGACATGACTACAAGCAATCGGGGTAACCGCATCTCAAAGGGAGATCACGATCCTATAGAAAGCAGTCCAACGGGGACTCACAGTCTATAGTATGTCTCTTTCGCAGCCCAACGGGAGCTCACGAAGGAGGTAGTCATATGAACAATTCTCTATTGCAGTACAATGGGCACTCACAATCGAGATTTGCTCAAGTGTAGTCAATGTCCAATAACAATCATCTAGGAACTAAGAAATCAATCAAGTCAACTCCAGGAATGTAGAGTACACATATACCATCACAATATGTCTATGGAACAAGTAATGATCCAAGGAAAGAGCAATTAATATACATGCACGCAAAACGAAGAAAAACTAGAGCAGCAGGAATAAATCAACAAGCTTCAAGAATTATAAGAAAGTAACAATTGCAAAGAAAGAAACATGCAAATATTGTACAAATATCTTGCAAGACAATGAAAATAAATCCAGGAGATAAGTATCAAAACTGCAGGATTTGGCAAGGTATACTTGCCTGGGTTCTGTCTCTAATTTAGCTCTGACTTCAGCGGGGTTTGCAGGCAGTACTCCGGTTGCTGAAATAGACATCACCATCAGGTCCAGAAGATATCAATCAGTTAGAAACGCCCGTCCTTGAGTCCAATTTGGAGACAAGGGCAAAAACGTCAGTTTCGGGTCAAGGCGGGGTCCAAATGTGGGCCGCTTTGCACCGAAAAATGCGTCAGGGTCAAAGGTCTCAAAATCAGTCCAACTTAGTGTCAACAGATCAGGAACGATGATACGAACCCAACGAAACTTCTAGAATTGGATTCCGATGAGTCGTTCTCAAAATCGTCCGTCGGGTGGAGCCTGTGGGGCCCACGACACACGACAACGTTCTCAGAATCGAACCAAACTTGGCTCACAGGACCAGCGTATTGCTACGAGTCCGATGGCACAAGTTTCGTCTCGATCCGACGTGTGTACACTAAGTTACAGCGACAAACAGAAAAGTCGGATACGGGGCGGTGTCCGTGGATACGTACTGATTCCGGTGTGCACGCACATTCGAATCAGCTTCTGCGAAATCCTGCACGTCCGTATCGACGATGCGCACGTATCGGTAAAGACCGCACGCGACCAAGTCGTCCCGTTTGGCGGGGCGTACTCAGTTCCGGGGTGAAACAGGGCGTTGGTTTTCCTGTTTTTGGATCGCGGTGTGCGATCACCACAGGACGCGATGCCCCGAGCGGTTCACACGGACACCGAGAGGGTCATACAGGCTTCGCGATACAATTTACAGAATCGAAATTGGAGCTACGAGCAAGAAGTTACGGGTACCTGAACTGGTCTGAAAAACCCGAGATATCTCGTGTCCGACACGACGCGAAGTGTCCTGTGTCGAGTCATGTGTCCACCCTAGGTTTTAGGGTTTGGGCTTCTGCTCGAACTACGGAGACCGGAGACAGCCGGAGGGAGGCCGAAGACGGCTGAGGCGGCGAGGGCCGGAGGAGGCGGCGCGCTGGGCAGTCGTCGGCTGGGCTCTGGCGGCGTCGGGCTGCGAGGCTCTGGCCCTATGCTGCTGCTCGGGGTGCTGTCGGGGCGGAGGTGACTGGTGGGGGCGAAGCTCGGCGGAGGTGGCGGCGAGGCGGGGTCTGGAGGAGTGCGGCGGGTGGCTGGGAGATCCGGCGGGGGAGTCGACCGGCGAGTAGGGCCGCGGGGTCGGGCTGAGAGCAGCGGCGGCGGGTTCTTATAGGCGGGAAGGGAGATGGAGGGGCCGTCGGCGGTTACGAGAGGGCAGAGGAGGAGCCGGGCGTTCGGGAGCGGAGGCAGTGCAGGGAGGAGAAGGGCCGCCGGTGGCTTAACGGCCGGAGGCGGAAGGCCAAGGGTCGGCCGTTCGATCCGTTGGGGAAGAGAAAGAATCCGAGTCGGGTTCGGGTTCAGGCGGGTCGGGTCTGACCCGGATCCGACCCGATAAGGGTTGGACCGGTTCGGGTAGACCGGCCGGTCCGGTTCGGTTTATTTTGGTTAAATAAACCCGGTTTATTTAGGGTTCAATTTGGGTTTAATTATAAAATAGTTTTTAGGACTTTTAAATTACTTCCGGGGTCCAATAAATTCCCAAAAAATTACCCTATGTCTGGTTTTTAATTTTACACCATAAAATATTATATTCATAATAGTTTAATATTATTTATTATCAATTAAAAATCCTTTAATAATTAAAATACCTTAATTTAATTACAGAAAAATCTAAAAAAATTCCAGAAAATTCACAAAAATCTAAATTTAAAAATTCTTGAAAATCAGGGGGTTTACAATCTACCCCCCTTAAGAGGATTGCGTCCTAGCAATCAAAGAATAATCGGTCAACAGAGATGACACGGTTGCAATCATTGTTCGAAGCACAACAAAATCAAGGAGAATCAAGGTTGAGAGTAATACTTAGGAAAATTATTTCCCTAAGCATTAAATGTTATGCAATTTCCCAAATGTGGGAAATCTAGAAAATTACAGTTTTTATAGAAAAACAGGTTATTCTTTTAAAGCATATTAGATTAACAGCAAAATTACTAGGTGATCACTAGGTTATCTATTATTAACAAGTTAAGATTATCAGGGTGAGGCTAGGGTCACGAACCAATAGGCACGATCTAGAAATAGAAAACTACAAGAACTTACGCGCATTAGCTACTCCTTGGTTCTGTGCGTCTCCAAAGACATCGTGAGGGCTTGTCCTCGCCCTTGCCGTTGATTCCTCTGCTGCTGAGCCTGCTGGAAGAGCAGTGCCTGGGGTATCAAAGGTGGCCTCGACTGATACCCTCCTGGAGCTGGTGGTAGATCTTCTTGAACTTCTGTTTGTGGTGCTTCCAATATTGGATAGATTGTCCTCAGTACTGGTAACGCTTGTTGTTTAACTTTTGGTGCTCTTTCTTGATGCTCTGGGCATTCCCTTAATAAATGCTGACTGGATCTGCAAGCTAAATATAATCTCTTTTTGCGTCTGCACTGGTCCTCAATATGGCCTCACCTGTGACAATATGGACAGACACGTATTGCCTGTGGAGATGCTTCTGGTGGCTGGTGAATGTGAAGTCTCTTTGCAACTTCTTCCTGTGGTGCTCCGACTGTTGCTGATGTGGATGACCTCTTCAGATTAGTCTCTCTCCTGATGACGCGCTCCATGCGTCGTGCTGCAGCAAGGACGTCCGGATGATGTAGGCGCAACGGATCCATTCAGTTTCTGCAGCTCAATGTTTAGTCCGTCGAAGAACTTCTCAGTCTTTTCTTCTTCTGTCTGAATCAAAGTAGGGGCAAAATGACTCAGACGAATGAACTCCGCGTTATACTCTTCCACTGTCAGATTGTCCTGAGTGAGGCGATTGAACTTGTCCCAAAGTTCTGATCGAGCAATGGCTGGAATGTACATCTCCAGAAAGAGTCTAGAGAACTCTTCCCAAGTGACTCAGTCTGGTCCGAGCCGGGTCTCTTCAGATAGCCACCAGTGATGAGCATTGTCCGTCAACTGCATTCTAACGGCAGTCATCCAACGTTCCCTTGGGAGTTTAACTGCTTCTAATTAATATTGTGTGGTGATGAGCCACTCATGAACTTCTGTGGGCTCCTTTTTTCCTGAGAAGGTACGAGGCTTCAGCTGGCGAAAATCGATGATAGAACCCATTGTTGGCCGTCATGCCTGCTCTAGTACGGTTACTAATCTGCGACTCCAAGCCTCTTGTTGAGCTTGCATTATTGCATAGATCATTTGAAACATCTGCTGCCCGTCCATGGCCTGCCCTGGTAGAATTACGGGCAATTGTGTCGATGGTGGATTGTTATCTTGCTGGATTCTCATGGCATGATGACTTGCTTGTTGAGCTGATCGTCCTTCAACAACTGGTGTCGCTTCATCTTCGTTAGTTACCACAACATCTTGTGGTGATATTACAGGAGCCTCGTTGTTTGTTCGTGAATCCATAACTCTGCAACCAAAAGAAACAATGAGAGGCGTTCAGGAATCAAGGCAGGATGCAATTCAAGAAATTGATTCGAATCCGATATAGATATCAAGAACGTTTCAAGCAAGTGGATGAGATCCTAAAACTTTCCTATCTTTATTGCAGGCCTGTTCGGTCCCTAAGTTGAAATCGAACAATTTTAGTCGTTGACCTGCATGGGCCACCACAAAAACCATGTCACGCCCCAGTCCCAAAATACCGATGGACTGGACACGTGGCAATGGCCAGCAGCACACACCGATGGACAAACCCAATTTAATGGATCCATCGGAGCGTACTTAAGCTGTATTATTTTAGTCAGGTTTACTATTCTCATCCACAAAATAACATGAACTAAAACAAAACTGAATTAAATGCTGAAAGTAAAGTCACTGTCGAATGTCCAGTAAGAATTAATACTAAGTCGGGTGGAGACAAATCCACTACCGATAACAAGAAAAATCAAGACAAGAAAGATAACTAAAATATGCCAGACAGTAACTAAGAAGCAGGGCCATCAACTGCAATCAAACTCTCGTCTGGTGCTGGTTCGTAAGCTGCGGTACTCCTCGTCTGCTAAATCTGGAGAACAAAACCAGGTCCTCAGGGGACATAGCAAGATACAAAAGAATACGAGCCAAATACAGTAAATGACATGCAAGATAGAGAAGAAAGTAAACACAAGCAAATAAGACACGAGAAATCACTATATCTAAAACAGTGGCATGCCAGTGATGCTATCAGACATGACTACAAGCAATCGGGGTAACCGCATCTCAATGGGAGATCACGATCCTATAGAAAGCAGTCCAACGGGGACTCACAGTCTATAGTATGTCTCTTTCGCAGCCCAACGGGAGCTCACGAAGGAGGTAGTCATATGAACAATTCTCTATTGCAGTACAATGGGTACTCACAATCGAGATTTGCTCAAGTGTAGTCAATGTCCAATAACAATCATCTAGGAACTAAAAAATCAATCAAGTCAACTCCAGGAATGTAGAGTACACATATACCATCACAATATGTCTATGGAACAAGTAATGATCCAAGGAAAGAGCAATTAATGTACATGCACGCAAAACGAAGAAAAACTAGAGCAGCAGGAATAAATCAACAAGCTTCAAGAATTATAAGAAAGTAACAATTGCAAAGAGAGAAACATGCAAATATTGTACAAATATCTTGCAAGACAATGAAAATAAATCCAGGAGATAAGTATCAAAACTGCAGGATTTGGCAAGGTATACTTGCCTGGGTTCTGTCTCCAATTTAGCTCTGACTTCAGCGGGGTTTGCAGGCAGTACTCCGGTTGCTAAAATAGACATCACCATCAGGTCCAGAAGATATCAATCAGTTAGAAATGCCCATCCTTGAGTCCAATTTGGAGACAAGGGCAAAAACGTCAGTTTCGGGTCAAGGCGGGGTCCAAATGTGGGCCGCTTTGCACCGAAAAATGCGTCAGGGTCAAAGGTCTCAAAATCAGTCCAACTTAGTGTCAACAGGTCAGGAACGATGATACGAACCCAACGGAACTTTCAGAATTGGATTCCGATGAGTCGTTCTCAAAATCGTCCGTCGGGTGGAGCCTGTGGGGCCCACGACACACTATTTTGTCAACGTTCTCAGAATTGAACCAAACTTGGCTCACAGGA
This sequence comes from Iris macrosiphon, assembly GCA_036927795.1. Classification (NCBI taxonomy): domain Eukaryota; kingdom Viridiplantae; phylum Streptophyta; class Magnoliopsida; order Asparagales; family Iridaceae; genus Iris; species Iris macrosiphon. The sequence continues at coordinate 123,650,435 of JAYESA010000001.1, forward strand.
CCAGCGTATTGCTACGAGTCCGATGGCACAAGTTTCGTCTTGATCCGACGTGTGTACACTAAGTTACAGCGACAAACAAAAAAGTCGGATACGGGGCGGTGTCCGCGGATACGCACTGATTCCGGTGTGCACGCACATTCGAATCAGCTTCTGCGAAATCCTGCACGTCCGTATCGACGATGCGCACGTATCGGTAAAGACCGCACGCGACCAAGTCGTCCCGTTTGGCGGGACGTACTCAGTTTCGGGGTGAAATAGGGCGTTGGTTTTCCTGTTTTTGGATCGCGGTGTGCGATCACCACAGGACGCGATGCCCCGAGCGGTTCGCACGGGCACCGAGAGGGTCATACAGGCTTCGCGATACAATTTACAGAATCGAAATTGGAGCTACGAGCAAGAAGTTACGGGTACCTGAACTGGTCTGAAAAACCCGAGATATCTCGTGTCCGACACGACGCGAAGTGTCCTGTGTCGAGTCCTGTGTCCACCCTAGGTTTTAGGGTTTGGGCTTCTGCTCGAACTACGGAGACCGGAGACAGCCGGAGGGAGGCCGGAGACGGCTGAGGCGGCGAGGGCCGGAGGAGGCGGCGCGCTGGGCAGTCGTCGGCTGGGCTCTGGCGGCGTCGGGCGGCGAGGCTCTGGCCCTATGCTGCTGCTGCTGCTGCTCGGGGTGCTGTCGGGGCGGAGGCGACTGGCGGGGGCGAAGCTCGGCGGAGGTGGCGGCGAGGCGGGGTCTGGAGGAGTGCGGCGGGTGGCTGGGAGATCCGGCGGGGGAGTCGATTGGCGAGTAGGGCCGCGGGGTCGGGCTGAGAGCAGCGGCGGCGGGTTCTTATAGGAGGGAAGGGAGATGGAGGGGCCGTCGGCGGTTACGGGAGGGAAGAGGAGGAGCCAGGCATTCGGGAGCGGAGGCGGCGCAGGGAGGAGAAGGGCCGCCGGTGGCTTAACGGCCGGAGGCGGAAGGCCAAGGGTCGGCCGTTCGATCCGTTGGGGAAGAGAAAGAATCCGGGTCGGGTTCGGGTTCAGGCGGGTCGGGTCTGACCCTGATCCGACCCGATAAGGGTTGGACCGGTTCGGGTAGACCGACCGGTCCGGTTCGGTTTATTTTGGTTAAATAAACCCGGTTTATTTAGGGTTCAATTTGGGTTTAATTATAAAATAGTTTTTAGGACTTTTAAATTACTTCTGGGGTCCAATAAATTCTCGGAAAATTACCCTATGTCTGGTTTTTAATTTTACACCATAAAATATTATATTCATAATAGTTTAATATTATTTATTATCAATTAAAAATCCTTTAATAATTAAAATACCTTAATTTAATTACAGAAAATTCTAAGAAAATTCCAGAAAATTCACAAAAATCCAAATTTAAAAATTCTTGAAAATCAGGGGGTTTACAATATATATATATATATATATATATATATATATATATATATATATATATATATATATATATATATATATATATATATATGAGGAGAGATTGGGATCTCCTCATTTTTGCATCCCCTAATATCCGCTCTCTAGGAGATCCCGATCTCTCCTCATATATATATATATATATATATATATATATATATATATATATATATATATATATATATATATATATATATATATATATTTATATATTTATATTATTTATCCATCAAAAAGTACATGCATACAATTTCTCATACCCCTAAGGGGGCGACATAACAATAACATCGAAGTCAATATTGTGCAAAATTCCAATCGGGGGAGTAGACAACCCCTCGAAAACTTGTCGATTCCGTTCCCGCCACACATGCCAAACAGACGGTGGAAGTCTTAATCTGGTCTCCTTGAACGATAGCTAGCCCCTACCACTCCTCGCACGAATCCCGGTGATAATTCCATGTATATCTCTTTCCATACCACAGCCCCCTGGTGACCTGCAGCACTTCTCATACCAAATGGACCATGACACTCTACAATCAAATAACATGTGCCTCGTAGATTAATTTTCCTTAACACAGAGCACACATCTGGGTTAGGATCTGGATTCCAAATGTAGCAAGTCTATTCTTCGTCAACAAGCGCCCTAAAAGCAGGCGATAAATGCACAACTGATCTTGCGAGCAAGGGCCCTACACCAAATAAAATTATAGTTAGCTAATATAGGGTGCGACTCTCTAACAAAGTCGTAGCCGGTCTAGAAGGTGAAATCCCCAGTGGAAACAGTGTTACCTAGCTGCTTCCATACCCACTTGTCAGCTGCAATGTCCGAGTCGATCTGGACCAGAAATACCACTTCCTCCAACCCAGTCGAGTGGTTGTATACTTTCGGCCTCCAGTCCCCATTACGGATAATATACTAACATTTAAGCCCTCTACCCACCTCCCTATGTAGGTGATCACCCAGTCTCTCCAACAAGCTTTGTTGGTCCAGCCATGGGTCATTCCATAAGTCAGTACTAGCCCCATCCCATATCACCAGACGAATGCACAGTTTGAGTGCAGCTCTGTTGTGTAATAGGGATTTGAAGGTGACATAATAAATTTTATTTAACATGTAAGCCCAAAATTTACCTCCCTTCAAGTACCGACTAGCCACCCACTCCGCCCACAACGATCCTCCTTTAATAAACATCCATGTCAGCTTCAGCCCCCTTGCGACTCTAACTTCCTGTAGTGGCTGTAGTCCCACCCCCCTTCATCTCGAGGATGACATAGTTGCTCCCATGCTATTGCATGCGTTCTCCCACTCCAAATGAAATGGGCACATATGTGCTCTACTTTCCGGATAGTAGCAGTTGGCACCAGGATGGACTGTAGCCAGAATAGAGCCAAAGAGGGAACCGGCTCAATTCGGCCACCAAATGACAGAATGACTTCCTGCCACCCTTCCACCCTCCGTTGAGTATATTCAACTTGACTGTGATAGTCCAAATCCCTAACGTAGTTGACTGAAAGTGGAACTCACAACTATTTAACTGGCAACTCCCCCTTTTCAACTCCCAAAGTCGCAGCACGTTCCTCCTTCAGTGTGCAATGTGCGCTGAAGTAGACCCAACTCCTGTCCTGGTTTAGACGAAGACCTGACAACCTTCCAAACTCTTTCATGATCTCAGAGATTGAGGTCAGCCCTCCATCATGGGCCGCAAAAAGGCTACAAGTTCGTCGACGTAGATGGGGTGAGATACAAACGAAGTAATCCTCTTGTAGAGCGGCACAATCCTCCCCCGATGTACCACCACATCCATTATGTAGGTAAAGTACTCAATGACGAGCGTGAAGAGGTACAGAGATAAGGGATCTCCCTGGAAAAGTCCTTTATTGTTGCGAATAAACCCAGACATGGTGCCTCGGATGAGCACCGAGAAAGTAGATGTTGAAATGCACTCCCGAATTCGAGTAACCCAGTACACATCATGTCACGTCCAATCCCAAAATATATGGAGCTAGGCTATGCAAAAATGTCCAGCTAATACATAATCGAGGAATTTTTCATTTTAACGAAATCCTAAAGTAAGTATATCCCTGTACCTAAATAATAACATAGTAAAAGGTATACTAATTCTTATTCGTAGAAAAATGAACTACTCTGAATATTATAAAGTCAATGTAATCAGAATATCACTACCACAATAAGTCAAATTAGCGACGTAAATAAACGTCGCTAAATGATCAATAAACATCGCTAAATAATTTTAGCGACGTTTTACTGAAGTTGCCTTTAAACCAGTCGCTGACAGGAAAAACGTCGCCAAACGTCGCTATGCCGACGTTTTCTAGCAACGTAAATACGTCGCTAGATTAGCGACGTTTAGCGACTCAACGTCGCTAAATTAGCGACGTGTATATTTGTCGCTTTATGTCGCAAATTAGCGACGTACATAGCGACGTTTATAGCGACGTTACTATGACCTGGCAATACTGCCATGTCAGCAAGTTACGACGGACAGCGACTTTGTTTATCGACGTTCTTAGCGACGTTTCTAGCGACGTAATTAGAGACGTATTTAGCAACGTGACTTAACGTCGCTAAACGTCACTAAAACATCGCTAAAGATACAATGAAAAACTAAAAAAAAATGAATACTGAATTGTTTTTAAACTATTCTTCCTGCAGTTTATTAATTCACAATCTGTACAAATAGACCCGGAGCAACCCTCCATTGAATTTATTGGGTTCGCCGACCCCCTTGGGTTGAATACTCAACACCGATAAATTAACATATATTTAATATGAATAATATAATAAAATTTGAAGAGAATAAAATATTAAAATTAAAAATCGAATCAGGGGAAAATATCGTCGTAAAGAATACAACAAATATCCATACAACTGAGTCTCATCCTAAAGAATACAAAGAATACAGCAAATTAAAAGCCTCGTCCTAAAGAATACAAAAAATAATATCTGAAACATAAACAATCAATAATAAAACGGTCATAACTAGGACTACTGCGGATCTACAGGAGGATAACCATCGGCGTGCATGAAGGATAAGAACAGATCATTCTGCTCCCGTGAAATCGATACCGATGTCGATGGAGAAGGCAGTGACGTCGGTGGAGTCAGTGTCGATGTAGGCGCACTAGGAGGACGTATCCGCTCCAACTCTATGAGTCGTTGGTTGTATGAATCCATGGTAGATAACAACCTCGTACTACTATGAACCATTGAATCCTGCATCATCGTCAGCCTCTCGTCCGTGGATAGTTGTCATGCCTGCAGCTCCGTCATGCTACACTCTGTCGAGGCTCTAAGATCAGCTGTCAAATCCTGGAGCTCCATGATGCTGCACTCGAGCATATCAAATCGTGCGATGAGCGTCACATCGTCCGCCTGCGGCTGGGACCGGGACTGCTCCTCCATCCTTCGCAGCAACTCATCACGGAGAGACACAATCTGACGGTCAACGGCCTCCTGGACTAGGGCCGATGACTGCGAAGGCTGTGGGTTATGTGCACTTGTCGGGGAGGCCATAGGATCTCGTACCGTAGTACGTACCCCTCTAGAGACCACCAGCGACGGTCACATACAGCTCGTCCGCCGATGGAGCTGGAGCGGGCTGCGAGGAAGTACCAGCCTATCCAGCTGTAGGTGCACTAGTAGTCGTCCGCTCACGCAGCCTAAGATAGTCGGCCTAGAAAAGTTTGGATACACGATAATTGCCTAAGCTATATTAAAATTAACACAAAGTAAAGTAATACTTACATAGGTCTATGAGGCCCTCTCATCAATGAGATTTTTGTCCTTTCGATGGGTGGCCAGGAAGACAGTCACCATATTTGCATCCTCACCCCTCTGTACCTATTTAAAATATATTATTTAGTACTAAAATTAAACATTTTTCCAACTACCATTTTATCGTACTTATATTAAAATAATATATCTTAAATAAAAACATACCAAAGTACGAAAATATTTTATCATCGGAATCGAGCCACCACACCACTTTGCAGCATTCGGCCTAGCCGCCTTGGCCTTCTCAGACCTTTCCTTGTACCTCGGATCATCGAATCTAGCCCTCATCGTAGTCTACTACTCAGGCGTGATCCAACCTTGAATCAATTTTCCAATGCGATCACGAGCCTTCTGGTCATCCAGAGCATCACGGATAAGCTTGGCGGCAACGGCAGGAAACATCCGCTCGATCAACTCGGCCCGGTGCGGAGGATAGAAATATGTTTGCTACAATAAATAATTTAGTAAGTGAGCATCACGGATAAGTTATATAATATACATAAATTAGAGGATTTATATAATATACTTTTATCTTGAAGTGCATAAACCAGAACGCCTTCCTCTCCTCCGGAGCTTCAAAATAGTTGATCCAAGAGCCACCATAGTTGTTCCTCAGAAAAAGGCCCAGGCGTCTCTGAACCGACGATGGACGGTATCTATACAGAGATAATTATTTTGATCAAAAAAGTTAATATATGATGAATAAAGAAATACACGATATATATGATGTTAAACCATCTAATTGACTTACTTTGTACTGTCGGCCCAAATTTATGTCCTCGTCTCCTCTGGAGGTGCGCATGGAGGATCTAGCTGATGCTGGGACAACGTCGGCACGACCTCCTCCATATGCTTATCTGTCTCCATGGTTCCGTCAGCAGGAGGAACGCTGGATGAGGGAGTACTATCAGGACTGGAACTATCGTCCCAGGAGTGATGCCATGTAACGTTATCGCAGTCTGAGATGTGACTGATCGATATACTGGAGTACTGGGCGACGAGGATCCAGAACCAACAGTAGGCAGTACCGGAGGAGCACTCTGTCTAACTCGGGACCTACCAAACCCTCCGTGTCATCCTGTCATACCTGATAACAACATATGATGAATAAAGAAATACACAAATATATAGTACATTCTACAGTCAAAATGTTATGCATATCTCACAGCATTCATAGAATTGTACAGTAAATAACTAGTAGTTTCACAAGTCTAAATGGATAATACATTCTATAGTCAAAATATAATATATATATTCGTCAAAATAGTATATTCTACAGTCAAAATATAGTACATTCTACAAGCAAAATATTTTATTTTCAATCATCTTCAAAATATTTATCTTGTTCGCCTTCCTCATCCTCCTCCTCGTCTTCACTTTCATCTACTTCATCTTCGTCTTCGTCTTTCTCTTTGGATAATTCGACATCTTCTATATTATTACTCATGTAATGAGTAACTTTCGTTGAGTCCACATCTATAAAATTTGTTACAAGAGGTATTTCGTCAATGTCAAAGGTATTTTTAGCTTTAGTCTTGCATACTGCCCACCAATTTGACCTCGCTATCCCCCGTTTAGAATAAGTTATGAAGTACATAAGCCGAGCCTGACTTGATAAGACAAATGGTTTATAGCCTTGATATCTACGCTTGTAGTTTATATCCACAAGGCCATGCTTGTCAGTTTTCCAACCTTGATCTTGAATCGGATCGAACCATTCACACTTGAATAGCACGATATTAGCAGGTTCTGTACCATAATTATATGTCAACTCCACAATCTCTCGTAAGATGCTAAAGAAATTATTGTTTGGATCGACGTCTTTGTAGTTCAAAATTTGATACACAAACAACTATTTTTCGTGGAATCAAGATCTAGAAAGTTGTCTTTGATAGCAGCATTTGTTGACTTAAACCTAAACCCATTCACATAGAAACTTGGCCATATTTTAATGACAGTAATTGGTCCCTTGGCTAGAGTTCTAATAGATTCAGTCTCGGGTGTTATTAGATGATTGACCTACATACCAAAGTAGCGATAGTAAGTTATTTATTTTGCAAGTACAGAAATAAAAAGTAATTACCAAGCTCCTTACAAATGCGCTGAACCAAGAAGGAAAATGGTATCTCATTTTTTGTTCTACTTCTTCGTCTATTATGTAGGGTCTAACCGACCTCAACTCATCATTATATGTGTTGAAAAACAATGAAACAACTGCTGATTAGTAGCATAATAGTAGCTTATACTATTATATTGAGATGATGTAAACGTGGACGTATGAATTACTTATCCCTCTAGCTTCTCCACTTCATCCTCATCATAATTGAGTAATATATACAACTGAGTAGCCCTTAGCTCGTCGTCATTCAAACATCTCTTCTTTATTTTCTCCGAAGGCTTTCCGGACGTATTGAATACTTTGAGTGTTGCATCATTAGATTCCTGATATTTGTCATTGTTTCTCGAAGCTCTCGTTCTATTAGTAGCAACATAAGGTTTGAAATACGTCGAGCAAAAGTTTTTAATCTCCTCGAGAACATAAGCTTCACAAATAGAGTCCTCAACACGTGCCTTATTTTTCACCTTTCTCTTTATTTGATTCAGATGCCGCTCGAATGGGTACATCTACCGATAACCGACAAGACCACCAACACGTGCCTCATAGGAAAGATGAATAGGCAAATGCTCCATAGAGTCAAAGAATCCAGGAGGAAATACCTTCTCGAGCTTATATAGTGTTACCGCAATGTCATTCTCTTGCTTTTCTAGACGATCGACGAGCAACTTAGTAGAACAAAGATCTTTGAAGAATATGCTGAGCTCTGTCAACGGATCCCAAACGACCTGCGGTAAAAATTCTCAAAATGCAATCGGAATTAACCTCTCCATGAATACGTGACAATCGTGGCTCTTCATATCCGCCAGTTTGTTCTCCTTGATGTCGACGCATCTTCTCAAGTTCGATACGTACCCATATGGAAACTTTAGACCCTGAATCCACCTACAAAGTCTCCCTTTATCCTTTTTTTACAGTGAGAAAACTGACTTAGGCTGCTTTAACTTTCCATTCCACTCCTCTATCAAATACAACGTATGACGTCTACATATTTCTTCTAAGTCCAACCTGGCCTTCGGATTGTCTTTCGTCTTCCCCTTTACCTCCATTACAGTATTAATTATGTTATCAAACACATTCTTCTTGATATGCATGACATCAAGGTTATGTTTGATAAGACTGGTGCTCTAATATGGCAGATCCCAGAATATACTCCTCTTCGTCCAGTTATGGGTGCGACCAAATCTGTCACACTTGTGTCCCTTAGCAGGCTCTTCGATAGTACTTGGTAAATCTTTTACCTCTTCCCATATCGTGTATCCGGGCCACCTTGGCGGTGGATTGGCCTTCTCCATAACGTCCGCACGAAAAGCATTCCTGTTCCTCCGGTACGGATGATCCTTCGGCAGAAATTGTCGATGACAATCGAAGAAGCACGGTTTGCCTCCGTGTTTCAAACGAAAAGACTTAGTACGGTCCATGCAATACGGACATGAGAGACGACCATGAGTGCTCTATCCCGATAATATTCCATAGGCCGAAAAGTCATTGATGGTCAACATAAGTGTTGCCCTCATCTAAAAATTTTGTTTTCTAGAAATATCGTATGTGTTGGCACCTACTTCCCATAGCTGATTCAACTCATCTATCAAAGACTGTAAATACACATCGATGTTCCTCTTTGGATTGTTCGGACCCGGGATAATAACGGTTAGGAACATATACGGAGTCTTCATACACATCCAAGTTGGTAGATTGTACGGAGTGACGATCACAGGCCAACATGAATACTGGGAGCCCGAAAGTCCGAATGGGGTAAAGCCGTCAGAGGAGAGCCCCAATCTGACATTACGTGGATCCGAAGCAAAATCTAGATACTCTCGATCAAAGTGCTTCCATGCTTCTCCATCGGATGGATGATCCAATACTCCTTCGATCTATTTTTGCCTATGCCAACTCATGTTTTTTGTAGTCTCCTTAACCATAAATAACTTCTGCAACTGCAGCGTCAAAGGCAAGTATTGCATCGAATCGGTAGGCTTCCTTGCACCGACAAACTTTCCTCTACTAGTGGCCTTGTAGCGATCTACACCACAGAATCTGCATGCATCTTCATCCTTGTCATTTTTGTAGTACAACATGCACCATTGCAACTTGCATCGATTTTCTCGTATCTCATCCAGAGCGATCTCACCATCCTCTTAGATCGGTAGAAGTCTTTAGGCAACTTTGCACCCTCGGGCAAGATCTCTATAATCAAATCGATCAGTCGATTATAGCATTTTTGCGACATGTTAAAATCGGACTTAATGCTCAACAATCTTGTAACCACCTTCAACGGTGAATGATCCTCACAACGAGGATATAATAGAGTCCTTGCATTCTCTAGCAACTCCATAAACTTTACAGGATCGACATTCGGTGCCTCCGTAGCTGCATCATGATTGTCCGGGTTAAAACTAGGCCCCGCTGCATCAAAAACCATGTTCACCCACCCGTCGTCGTAAGCAGCATGGTCGTGGACATCCATATACGGCTCCACATAAGGCTCCGACTCCGATGCTAGAGACACAAGTTCTCCGTGCACGGTCCACTGATAGTAATTCGGAGTAAAGCCCTTCGAGTACAAATGATATATGACTTCCACTTCTGGATGATATTTTAAGTTGCGATATCTCACACACGGATACTTAATTTTGGTACCGTCTATGTACTGAGGTAACGCCTTGGCGAACTGCAGGAACTGCTGTACACCCTCAATGAATTTATCCCACACACCGCACGTGTCATCAGGATAATGGTTGTACATCTACGAACGATGACGCAGATAGTAATTCATATCCATTTCTAGATACTTCTACAAAAATGACAGTATGTGTCCTATAAATCATTAAATACAGTGTGATTCTCTGGAGGAAGGTAAGAACTGCTCTAACTTGATACACAATACCCTATGTATGTGTGTGTGTGTGTGTGTGTGTGTGTGTGTGTGTGTGTGTGCATATGGTTGTTTGAGTGATTAAGTGAGCTCGGGTCACTAGGAAGAGCAGTTCACAGTTTTCAGTGTGTATCATTTGGCAGTGAAAGGAGAGCAGTGTGACAGCTCTGTGCTAGCAGCTAGCTGTACTACACAGTACAGCAGTGAGGAATTAGTGTGCAGCAATACTATACAGTGCACAGTAGGAATGATGCACAACAGCAAGTAAACTCAGCAAGTAGCAGCAGAGCCAGTGCACTGTAGAGCCTTCAACAGCAGGTTTAGCAGTCTGCAGTAGCCAATACAACTGCAGGTGCAGCAAGAAGCATCAGCCCAAGTTGGATACGAGTTCTAGAAGAAGTTAATACTGTATCGTGTCTCGGCTTTGAAGAGTCATTCCCATATCCGTGTATATGACTCTTCTTGAGTCGACAAGACATTTTGGTCCAATATACGTCATTCTATGTTGGCCGATATCTACAACACTAGTTCTCTATAGCATAATAATAGATTGTCATATATGTATTTGGAACCATAACCATCACCATCAAGCTTTGTTCAACATAATATGATCATCCATGGAGCACACTCAACAATCAAGGAAGCTCCAAACAAGAATAGACCTATCATTTATAACTGCTTGTCGATCATATGTCAACCATGAATTGAGGATATAGTAGTTTCCTCTGGATCTTTCCCCACTAAACCAAAATAGTAAACAAATTTTGAAGTGTCCACACATATATTGTGTTGTGTCTGTGTACTGTACGATAAGCAACATGGAGATAATTATTTTAGAGTGTATATGTGCATCTTAGTGCTTTGTATAGTAACATAGTACAGACATGCTGAAGTGTTCACACACATGTCGTGTCGTGTCATGTCGTGTCGTGTTGTGTCGTGTTAGAGAGAGAGAGATAGAGAAAGAAGACAGAGAGATCTTACCGAGTAAGGAGGAGGGGTGCTGGAGAGAGGAGAACGCCGGAGGGAGAAGGGACGCCGACCGGAGGGGGGTCGCCGAGGTGGGGCACCGGGAAGGAGGAGGAGATGCCGGAGGGAGGAAGAGAGCCGGACACTACGGAGGGGGGGTTTAAAAATTTGGGAGAGAGATCAAAGGAAATAGGGGGAAAAGGAATTCCTCAACCCTAAATAATGAAATAAATTAGCGACGTTTAGCGACGCGAGCTAATGACATCGCTAATATAAATATTTAGCGACGTTATAGACGTCGCTAAATATTTAATATATTAACGTCGCTAAATACGTCGCTAAACATTGCTAACCATATAACTCAGCGAGGTTTAGCGACCTTAAATAAACTTATAGCGACTATTCTTTTAAAAACTGAATTATCGTCGCTAAACGTTGCTATATGTCGCAAAACAGCGACTTATAGCGACGTTATTTTTTGGAGTCGCTGATATCTTTAATATTAGCGATAATTTAATTTGACGTCGCTAATAACGTCGCTAATCCCGCAAATTTTAGTAGTGTATGTCATACAGAACCATAATGAGTTTAGAGTTGGTGGAGACAAATCCACTACACAAATACACTGAAAGGAAATGCAGAAAGTAAGTAAGAAAGAAAGTAAATAGATAGATAGATAGATGATAGATAGATAGATAGATAGTGTCACTACCACATTTTAGGAAAAAGGGTATTTTAGTAATTTCCTATTTAAATAAATATTGTGCATGGTAAATAATTTTTGTTGTATTATTTAATTGTTGTTGGATGTTATTTAATTATTTTAGACTTATTTTAGTAGACCCAACTAGTTTAGTTTGGACCCATGGACCAACATGAATTAAATAGTTAGATTTGGCCCATTTAGAAAGCCCATAGTTAAGGAGATGGATTAAATTAATAAGTGATTAGACTAGAAGTTTCCTTCCTTAATTATTTCTTCATGAGAGGCCCCAAGGGGTACATTGGACATTTTACAATTGCTTGGGAGAGGGGCAAGGCCGGCCTATTAAAAGAGAGGGGAAATTTCTCTCTCCTCACATTCTCATTCCAAATCTAGATCTAGAATTCCCCACTCCCAAATTCTTTCCATTTCCATTCCAATTCTCCACCAAATTCATCCCAAATTCTTCCCAATTCACCATTAGAAAGTTAAGAAGCAAGGATCTAGAAGGAGGAAGTAAGGATCTACAAAGAGGAGCAAGGATCTACAATTTGGAAGCAAGTTCATCTCAATTGGAGGTTTCATTGGGAATCCATCTCCCAATAGGTATAATTCAGTTTTTACTATTAAAATAGCTTCTAAATCTGAGATTTAATCATGTAAAATCAACCCATATGTATGTACTACCCATAGAACTTTGTTTTATGTTCATAGGAGACCCATGGAGAAAGTTATGTTACTTTTTGTGTCAATTTTGTTGGAATTCCGAATTTATATTTTGTTGTGTGTGTCAATTGATCCTATAGATCAATTGGGCATGTGCTTATTTGTTTGGGGCTTATGTCGTGTCCATATTTGGGTACATGTGGTTCGTATTCCAACTATTTGGTGATACGTGTCATTTTGGGGGTTTTCCTCCGACACGGGGCTTTGAACATGTTATATTTTGACACGGACACATAGATCTACTTTTGACACTTTGATTTGTTCATAAATATTATTTGTGACTTGTTTGTGTCCTTCGGGGTACATTTGGTTGTGTGTTGGACTCGTGTCACATGCGTATCCTAGATCTAGTGGGATACAGTGTGAAACTTTCCAATTTGGTATGTTTATGTGTAGATCTAATTATTTATGCTTTAAATTCTTCATTTATAATTAGTAAATATATATAGATATTATATATTATTTTAGTGTATTTATTATGGTATTTATTGTAGCATAGATCTATAGATATTTCTATGTGTTCTAATGTGGTGTATAAATATATGTATGTAGCTTTCTTGCATGCAATTATATATGTACTTATGTTAATAACATAAATTATACATAAATATGTTATAAAATATATTTATGTGTTTAAATGTGTAATTATATTATTTATAATTATTATATATTTAATTGTTAATTTAATGAATGTATTTTTATGTGTGCTTCTAGCCATGTAAAATACGTACATTAATATGTGCATTGTGTTTTGTAACTAATAGTATTTAATTGTATATATATAAGTATATAGTTATTAATTGTTTTATATATATATATATATATATATATATATATATATATATATATATATATATATATATATATATATATATATATATATATATATATTGATTTATATGTTTATATATGTATTATATATATATATATTTTTATTTTTGGTGACAGTAGGTTTAATGACAGTTGAAAACTGTCATTATTTCGATCGGTTACAGCAGCCGCTGTAACAGTGGTTCGGCATTAATGACAGATCTGTCATTAATGCTGCGGACAGTTTTGAGCGGCAAATCCTTCAGCGATAATTTTTTGTGACAGTTTGAAACTGTCATCAAACTGCAGTGGTTTATATATAGAGTTTCTGCGACAGATTTTCTGTGACAGTTGAGACTGTCACTATAAGCTGTTTTATTTAAATTGTATTTTCAGCTCACTGTTTCCAGTGATGATTTGGCAGATTTAATTTATATATTATATATTATATTTGTATATATATATATGTATATATATAGGTATTTTTGTGAGGTATAATACTAATAATAATATATTATTTTATTTGTATAAATATTGGTTTATATATACATTATTTAGAGTGTATAATATTGTATTATTAGTATACTTTGTGTGGGTATCAATTGGGATTTAATTTTGATTCCTAAATTGTTGTATTTTATTTTCTATATTATTTATAGATTTATTGTGAGGATGACCTTGGTTTGACCATGTTTGACTTTAGTTGACTTTAGAGTTGACCATAGTTGACTTTTGACGTAGAATTTATTTATTGACCTAGAAGTTGACTAGTTTGACTTGTTCTCTTTCCGGGACCTTGTTTTAATGTGGTATTCCATATCTAGGTCTTCGAGGCACCTAGTCAGACATCTGTGAGACTTTTTCATTGGACTTCAGGCGAGTACATTCTCTGATAGTTTCTCATTTATGATATCCTCTATGTTCGTTGTATCTAGTATAGATATACATGTTTCTCTTGACACTATGGTTACACGGATTGGTATATCCGGATCTCGTCATGAGATATTATTCCTTGGTATATGGTGTATATGGTGCAAGTATTGTTTCATTGGTTATCTTGTACATGTACAGACACCGATTTTCGGGAGGAGTCGCTCTCTTCTTGGGGAATCTAGTGCCATAGCATACCGTGGTTGGATCTATTATACCAGTTGGGGGTGGGGAGTATTAGTATAGATATGTGATCAAATCCCTATTGAATAAAGTATTGGTAAGCGAATAGTGTTGATCATTCACCGCACGTATGATTAGCCAGGCCGCATTGTATCTTGCCCAAGCCGATCACATGTTAAGCTAGTACTCACACACTTAGTCATTAGTATTATTGTTTCATTGGCATATTGTTCATTATTGTATTTCTTTCCAGTATTTACTTATTGTCTATATATCTCTTGTATCTATTTTATGCATCTTGTTTATCCACAGCTATTTACTGTTACACAGCTATTTACTATTACATAGTTTTTATCATGGATTAGAACTGCTGTTAGAGATGTACTCTGCTCCTTTCTTGACTGGATATATTTTTCCAGATGACACTGAGGAGTACCCTACCTATTATGAACCCCAGGATGTTGTGGGTTTAGATTCGGAGACCCTGGCTCAAGAGGGACTTATCCCAACTGAGACAGTTGACCCTGGAGTGTAGCTTTGTAGTATGATAGTATTCTTTTGTACTGGATTTGTCTCCAGCTTATTTTGTTACTCTTCAGACTCATTGATGTACGATTTTTAAACTCATGAGTTGTATGATGACTATTCTATTCTTATCTGATTTCGTGCTCATTCTATCTTAGTTCTGTGATTGAGTATTCTATCATTATTGGTGGTTCATTACTTTAGATAGACTATCTAAACAGCATTCTACCGCCGATTCTGTGGCGTAGGCTGGGCGTTGTTTCCGACTAGTATCCTTACATCGGGTACGGGTCGTGACATGTTTTTGGTGGTGGCCCATGCAGGTCTAGGTTCACAAGTATGTGATGTCGTGGTAGTGCGACAACTTAGTTGTACTACTACGAGCCTGCGATAGGATATAGGATATAGGCTGAGATACTCAATCACATCTAGGAAAATTCTTTTGATTCAACTATTCTCCTTTGACATTGATACTTGATCCCTTAAACTGTCCTTTCCTTGTTGTCTTACATCTTGTGCCATATTGATTCTTTCTTTCGCTTTGTCTCAGGATGCCGCCTAAGACTAGATCACAGCAGGGGAGAGCAGCTTCTGAGAGGTCTGCGACATCCCAAGGGCCTGCACCAGTCACTTCTCCGGTGATTGGAGTGTCAGCTACTTTCGGAGGTCTACCACCTACTCAGAGGACTATGCCAGCTGTATCTGAGGGGCTTCCACCTCCACCTCCTGTGCCAGCAGAGGCGTCACAGATGTTTACACTATTTCGTGAGATGCTCGAGGCACAGAGGGCTCAGTCAGAGGCACATCAGAGGCAGACCGACGTCCTACGGCAGGGCATCGAGAGTGCTCATCAGCTTGCTCGTGCTGTAGTTGAGAGAGGAGTTCCGATCCAGCAGCAGGTTGTTCCTCAAGTTGCTCAGCTTCGGCCAGGCAACATTCAGGACTTCAAGAAACTGGAGCCTAGGGTTTTCAAAGGGACGGAGGGCATCGTCTATGCTGATGATTGGCTCGAGGACATTGAGCGTCTTATGAGGGTGTCCCGTCTTTCTGAAGATCTGAAGGTTGAGGCGGTAGGACTTCAACTGTTCGACGTCGCTCGCACTTGGTTCAGGAATGAGCCGGTTCTAGTTGACGCAGGACAATCTTGGGAGGTTTTCAAGGGCCTTTTCAAGAAGAAGTTTTTTGCCCGGATAGACAAGCTTGACTTGGGGAGACAATTTGAGAGTCTCATTCAGGGGAGCATGTCTGTGGAGGAATACGCTGTAGAGTTCGGTAGGTTGAGCCGATTTGCAGAGTACTTGGTGAGAGAGCCGGAGGTTCGAGCTATTCGTTTCCGAGAGGGTCTAAACTGGGAAGTGAAGATTCTCATTCCGTCTTTTTATGAGACATACTCGGAGATACTTGCGGAGGCACGCAAGGTTGAGCGGGATCTGGGTTTGAAGACCAAGAGAGACCGTGATTTTTTTCTGGGGGCCAACGGCAGTGCAGTATCTGCCAAACGTCCTCATTTCCAGTCCAGACCTTTCCAGCAGCCACAGCAGAACCAGACTCCAGCTAGAGCACCTTTTTACCAGGCACCTCAGCAGCAGAGACAGTTACAGCAAGCTCCATACAACTTCTGCAAGAAGCCCGGCCACATCTGGGAAGTTTGCAGGAGGAGGCTAGGAGTTTGTTTGTATTGTGGTACTGAAGGGCATCAATCTAGGGAGTATCCTCATCGTGCAGTTCAGGGAGCAGCTCCAGCTCCGAGGACACAGACGAGACCACCTGCAGCACAGCCAAGAGGACCGCTTCCGACACAGCAGCAGCATTTTATCCAGCATCAACAGCAGGAAGGTGCTCGACAGGGACGAGCGTTTTCTATGACCGTCGAAGAGGAGGAACCCACCGGAGATGTCATCGCAGGTTCTATTCTTCTTGATTCTATTCCATCTTTAGCTTTGTTTGATAGTGGTGCTTCCCATAGTTTTGTATCTGTTTCTTTTGCTCTGAAGCATGGTTTGGTAGCTGAGTTTTTGCTTAGGACTTGCAAGATCATGACCGGGGGAGGCATTATCCTGGTTAATAATATTTGCAAGAATCGAAGAGTTACTCTGGGAGGCCGGGAGTTGAGTGCGTGTCTACTTGTAATGCCACTTCCGAGCTACGATATTATACTTGGGATGGATTGGTTGAGTAGGCACCGTGCTAGCATAGACTGTAGAGGAGGTAGAGTTTTGTTTGGTTCGCCAGGAGAGCCAGAGTTCGAGTTTGCTAGAGGAGCTGTGGAGCAGGAAGAAGGCATTATTTGTGGAGCTATAGTGGAAGACAAGGAGTTGCCGCATCCGTTGATAGCAGAATTCTTGGATGTGTTTCCTGAGGAATTGCCAGGATTGCCACCAGATCGAGATGTTGAATTTTTTATAAACTTGGTGCCAGGTGCAGAACCAATTTTACAGCATGTCTATAGAGTAAACAACAGCGAGCTGGTCGAGTTGAAGAAGCAGGTGGACGAATTGCAGGATAAGGGGTTTATCAGATCGAGTTCTTCACCATGGGGAGCCCCGGTATTGTTTGTACCGAAGAAGGATGGATCGGTGCGTATGTGCATTGATTACAGGGCTTTGAATAATCTCACTATCAAGAATAAGTATCCTTTGCCACGGATTGATGATCTGTTTGATCAGTTGAGTGGTGCGAAGGTATTTTCTAAGATAGATTTGAGATCAGGCTACCATCAGGTGAAGGTGAAGCCGGAGGACATACCGAAGACTGCTTTTAGAACTCGGTATGGTCAGTTCGAGTTTATGGTGATGCCGTTTGGTTTGACTAATGCACCGGCGGTATTTATGAACTTGATGAACAAGGTGTTCCACCAGTACCTTGACAAGTTCGTGGTGGTGTTCATCGACGACATACTCATATACTCGAGGACACCGGAGGAGCATGAGGAGCATTTGAGGATTGTGTTGGATGTGCTGAGGAAGGAGAAGCTTTATGGGAAGTTGTCCAAGTGTGAGTTTTTCCTGGACAAGGTGGAGTTCTTGGGGCATGTTGTGACTGGTGATGGTATTTCAGTGGATCCGAAGAAGATTTCAGCAGTGAAATCTTGGAAGACTCCAAGTTCGGTAGCAGAGATCAGGAGTTTCTTGGAATTGGCAAGCTACTACAGGAAGTTTGTGCAAGATTTTTCGAGGATTGCCGAGCCGATGACCAGACTCACAAGGAAGGATGTGGAGTTTGTTTGGACGGAGGATTGCCAGGTTGCTTTTGAAGAGTTGAAGAAGAGGTTGACGTCTGCTCCTATTTTGACGTTGCCATCAGGGTCCGGAGGTTTTACTATTTATAGTGATGCATCGGGAAAGGGTTTGGGTTGTGTTCTTCAGCAGCATGGGAAAGTGATTGCCTATGCATCCAGGCAATTGCGTCCTCATGAAAAGAACTATCCTACCCATGATTTGGAGTTAGCAGCCGTCATCTTTGCTCTGAAGTTGTGGAAACATTATTTGTACGGAGAGCGTGTGGAGATCTTCACAGACCACAAAAGCTTGAAGTACGTTTTCATGCAGAAGGAGTTGAACATGAGGCAGCGTCGGTGGTTGGAACTGATAAAGGATTTTGATATCTCTTTGCAATATCATCCTGGGAAAGCCAAAGTAGTTGTCGATGCTTTGAGCAGGTATCCGGTAGCTATGTTCTTGACGCAGGATAGATATTTGTTGGAGGACTTGGAGAGCTTGGACATTGAGGTGATTGTTCCTGGGTGTGCTATGCAGATGTGGGGATTGCAGATACACTCAGATTTGATGGACAGGATTAAGGCAGCACAGTATGATGACGTATCTTTGAGGAGTATCAGAGCTCAAGTGAGAGCAGGATTGGAGGATGATTTCACTATTGCAGAGGATGGATCTTTGAGACATGGAGTTAGATTGTGTGTGCCTAGTGGAGAGTTGCGAGAGAAGGTGTTGCAGGAAGCGCATCGCTCTCAGTATTCCATACAACCAGGTGCTAACAAGATGTATCGGGATATGCGAGAGAGTGTGTGGTGGTATGGCATGAAAAGGGAAGTGGCACAGTTTGTATCCAGATGCTTAGTGTGCCAGCAGGTGAAAGCCGAGAGACAGAGGCCAGGAGGGTTACTTCAGCCATTACCCATTCCAGAGTGGAAGTGGGAACACATTACTATGGATTTTGTGTCCGGACTTCCACGATCTCCAGGAAGAAAAGACGCAATTTGGGTCATTGTTGATAGGTTGACCAAGTCGGCCCACTTTTTGTCTTTCAAGGTGGGTTTGTCTACGGAGAAGCTGGCAGAGATGTATGTGAGGCAGATCGTTAGGATACATGGAGTTCCCGTCAGCATAGTCTCAGATCGGGATAGTCGTTTCACTTCTTATTTCTGGAGGAGTTTGCAGGAGAGTTTGGGCACTCAGCTCAAATTCAGTACTGCATATCATCCCCAGACAGATTGGCAGTCTGAGCGGACTATCCAGACTCTCGAGGATATGTTGCGCACTTGTGTACTAGATTTCGGGGGTTCTTGGGAGGACCATCTCCATTTGGTAGAGTTTGCTTACAACAACAGTTACCAGGCCAGTATAGAGATGTCACCTTTTGAAGCTCTATATGGTCGGAGGTGTCGTACTCCTTTGTCTTGGGACGATGTTGGAGAAAGAGTTTTGCGTGGGCCAGAGATGGTTGTGGATGCAGCGGAGAAGGTTCAGTTGATCAGAGACAGACTTCGAGTGGCGCAGGACAGACAGCGGCATTGGGCCGATAGCCATCGGATACCTTTGGAGTTCGAGGTATAGTTTAGATTTTGTTTGTGCTTGTTCTTGTTTGTTATAGATTAAGTTCTTAAGATGGTATTTTGTTCTAGGTGGGTGGTTTGGTGTTTCTGAGAATTTCTCCGACACGAGGCACGATTCGCTTCGGTGGAGGCGGAAAGCTTAGTCCGCGATTCATCGGACCTTTCACTATTCTAGAGAGGGTCGTTGCAGTTGCTTATAGACTAGACTTGCCACCTGCATTGGAGGGAGTGCACAACGTGTTTCATGTGTCACAATTGAGACAATACGTGGCAGATCCTAGTCATGTATTGAATCACTCAGAGATAGAGGTAGGCCCTACTCTTAGCTATCCAGAGCAGCCAGTTGAGATTCTGGATCGGAGAGAGAAGGTGCTGAGGAACCAGACTATTCCTTTGGTACGTGTCGCATGGACGCATCACTCTCCGGAGGAGTCTACCTGGGAGAGAGAGGATGACATGCGAGAGCGTTATCCATATTTGTTTGTACCTTGAGGTATGTTATTTTCTAGTTATGTTTTGTTCATTAGTTAGTTGTGATTCTTTAGTTCTGTTCTATGATTTTCTGGGGGTAGTTTTCATCTTTAAATTTTGAGGACGAAATTATTTTAAGGAGGGTAGACTTGTCACTACCACATTTTAGAAAAAAGGGTATTTTAGTAATTTCCTATTTAAATAAATATTGTGCATGGTAAATAATTTTTGTTGTATTATTTAATTATTGTTGGATGTTATTTAATTATTTTGGACTTATTTTAGTAGACCCAACTAGTTTAGTTTGGACCCATGGACCAACATGAATTAAATAGTTATATTTGGCCATTTAGAAAGCCCATAGTTAAGGAGATGGATTAAATTAATTAAGTGATTAGACTAGAAGTTTCCTTCCTTAATTATTTCTTCATGAGAGGCCCCAAGGGGTACATTGGACATTTTACAATTGCTTGGGAGAGGGGCAAGGCCGGCCTATTAAAAGAGGGGGGGAATTTCTCTCTCCTCTCATTCTCATTCCAAATCTAGATCTAGAATTCCCCACTCCCAAATTCTTTCCATTCCCATTCCAATTCTCCACCAAATTCATCCCAAATTCTTCCTAATTCACCATTAGAAAGTTGAGAAGCAAGGATCTAGAAGGAGAAAGTAAGGATCTACAAAGAGGAGCAAGGATCTACAATTTGGAAGCAAGTTAATCTCAATTGGAGGTTTCATTGGGAATCCATCTCCCAATAGGTATAATTCAGTTTTTTCCATTAAAATAGCTTCTAAATCTGAGATTTAATCATGTAAAATCAACCCATATGTATGTACTACCCATAGGATTTTGTTTTATGTTCATAGGAGACCCATGGAGAAATTTATGGTACTTTTTGTGTCAATTTTGTTGGAATTCCGAATTTATATTTTGTTGTGTGTGTCAATTGATCCTATAGATCAATTGGGCATATGCTTATGTGTTTGGGGCTTGTGTCGTGTCCATATTTGGGTACATGTGGTTCGTATTCCAACTATTTGGTGATACGTGTCATTTTGGGGGTTTTCCTCCGACACGGGGCTTTGAACATGTCATATTTTGACACGGACACATAGATCTACTTTTGACACTTTGATTTGTTCATAAATATTATTTGTGACTTGTTTGTGTCCTTCGGGGTACATTTGGTTGTGTGTTGGACTCGTGTCACATGCGTATCCTGGATCTAGTGGGATACGGTATGAAACTTTCCAATTTGGTGTGTTTATGTGTAGATCTAATTAGTTATGCTTTAAATTCTTCATTTATAATTAGTAAATATATATAGATATTATATATTATTTTAGTGTATTTATTATGGTATTTATTGTAGCATAGATTTATAGATATTTCTATGTGTTCTAATGTGGTGTATAAATATATGTATGTAGCTTTCTTGCATGCAATTATATATGTACTTATGTTAATAACATAAATTATACATAAATGTTTTATAAAATATATTTATGTGTTTAAATGTGTAATTATATTATTTATAATTATTATATATTTAATTGTTAATTTAATGAATGTATTTTTATGTGTGCTTCTAGCCATGTAAAATACGTACATTAATATGTGCATTGTGTTTTGTAACTAATAGTATTTAATTGTATATATATAAGTATATAGTTATTAATTGTTTTATATATATATATATATATATATATATATATATATATATATATATATATATATATATTGATTTATATATGTATTATATATATATATATTTTTATTTTTGGTGACAGTAGGTTTAATGACAGTTGAAAACTGTCATTATTTCGATCGGTTACAGCAGCCGCTGTAACAGTGGTTCGGCATTAATGACAGATCTGTCATTAATGCTGTGGACAGTTTTGAGCGGCAAATCCTTCAGCGACGATTTTCTGTGACAGTTTGAAACTGTCATCAAACTGTGACAACAGGGGTTTATATATAGAGTTTCTGCGACAGATTTTCTGTGACAGTTGAGACTGTCACTATAAGCTATTTTATTTAAATTGTATTTTCAGCTCACTGTTTTCAGTGACGATTTGGCAGATTTAATTTATATATTATATATTATATTTGTATATATATATATGTATATATATAGGTGTTTTTGTGAGGTATAATACTAATAATAATATATTATTTTATTTGTATAAATATTGGTTTGTATATACATTATTTAGAGTGTATAATATTGTATTATTAGTATACTTTGTGTGGGTATCAATTGGGATTTAATTTTGATTCCTAAATTGTTGTATTTTATTTTCTATATTATTTATAGATTTCTTGTAAGGATGACCTTGGTTTGACCATGTTTGACTTTAGTTGACTTTAGAGTTGACCATAGTTGACTTTTGACTTAGAATTTATTTATTGACCTAGAAGTTGACTAGTTTGACTTGTTCTCTTTCCGGGACCTTGTTTTAATGTGGTATTCCATATCTAGGTCTTCGAGGCACCGAGTCAGACATCTGTGAGACTTTTTCATTGGACTTCAGGCGAGTACATTCTCTGATAGTTTCTCATTTATGATATCCTCTATGTTCGTTGTATCTAGTGTAGATATACATGTTTCTCTTGACACTATGGTTACACGGATTGGTATATCCGAATCTCGTCATGAGATGTTATTCCTTGGTATATGGTGTATATGGTGCAAGTATTGTTTCATTGGTTATCTTGTACATGTACAGACACCGATTTTCGGGAGGAGTCGCTCTCTTCTTGGGGAATCTAGTGCCATAGCATACCTTGGTTGGATCTATTATACCAGTTGGGGGTGGAGAGTATTAGTATAGATATGTGATCAAATTCTTATTGAATAAAGTATTGGTAAGCGAATAGTGTTGATCATGCACCGCACGTATGATTAGCCAGGCCGCATTGTATCTTGCCCAAGCCGATCACATGTTAAGCTAGTACTCACACACTTAGTCATTAGTTTTATTATTTCATTGGCATATTATTCATTATTGTATTTCTTTCCAGTATTTACTTATTGTCTATATATCTCTTGTATCTATTTTGTGCATCTTGTTTATCCACAGCTATTTACTGTTACATAGTTTTTATCATGGATTAGAACTGCTGTTAGAGATGTACTATGCTCCTTTCCTGACTGGATATATTTTTCCAGATGACACTGAGGAGTACCCTACCTATTATGGACCCCAGGATGTTGTGGGTTTAGATTCGGAGACCCTGGCTCAAGAGGGACTTATCCCAACTGAGATAGTTGACCCTGGAGTGTAGCTTTGTAGTATGATAGTATTCTTTTGTACTGGATTTGTCTCCAGCTTATTTTGTTACTCTTCAGACTCATTGATGTACTATTTTTAAACTCATGAGTTGTATGATGACTATTCTATTCTTATCTGATTTCGTGCTCATTCTATCTTAGTTCTGTGATTGAGTATTCTATCATTATTGGTGGTTCATTACTTTAGATAGACTATCTAGACAGCGTTCTACCGCCGATTCTGCGGCGTAGGCTGGGCGTTGTTTTCGACTAGTATCCTTACATCGGGTACGGGTCGTGACAGATAGATAGATAGATAGATAGATAGATAGATACAGACTCTAGGTAGAATCCTGTAACTAATATGTATCGTACAACGGTCAGACGTAGTCTCCTGGGTTCACCTTCTCGTCCGTGGTAACAAAATTAGGTCCCGATCCATTAGTTGGCTCGTACACCCGCTCGCCTAAGCCTGAAAAAGAACCAGGTACTCAGAGAGACATAACAAGATGCATAGAAACATACCACTAATGATATAAAATACTGCAATAAATAAGGGGTGTACCAAACTAAATATAAATAAAAATGAGAACATCGTTCGTCCGTATGGCGCTCTCTGAACATGAGATCCTCTCGTAGCGACGCTCGTCCGAGTCATCTCACTGTCAAGATCAATATACCAATAGTAACCCCTACATCTAGTAACTGTCCTCCCCACACAATGAAACTAGAACTGGTCGACTCAGTTTAAAAAAAAATCTATGTGTTGATTACTTTGTATGCGATTTAGGCATGCTTGCTATATAAAAGAATTTAGGGGTTCCTTATGAAATAATCATAGTGCTTATATAGTAGTTGGAAGCCACCAATATTTTGAAAGAAATAAAAGGATGAAGAAGAGGATATTGGTTTCTTGAGTTTCTTTACAAATAATTTCCTCTTTCAATTGTTCAGGTTAGGATTTTTTACGTAACTTTTATGTTTATCTTCATCTTATTTCTAATCTTATTTATCATTGAAATAGTCCCTTTTGGTTTTATTGTTCTTGACATAAAGTATAAATCACGTAGAAAAATCAAAAATACAACTTGTTACATTGACTCTAACAACAACTTGCACGAAAAGAATATTACAACTTGAGAAATGAAAAAGCTAATAAAATTGCAACACAATTGCTGTTACAATACTCATTATAATTTCAACCAAAATACGAGAAACAATTATTGAAGATGATAACTTATTGAAGTGATCAAAATTACCGTTGCTCAAAGAAAGATTTGACCTTATTCGTCGATATGATCCCAAAAACCAACAAGTTCAGAATCAAAAAATTTTGGAACACTCACTTGTTACTCCTGCAAGGACGTAACTTGGACTCTTCCAACCAGCAGCAATTTGTTGCTCTAAATTTGTCACTGCTAACTCTTCACATAGTATATATTTGATCTGTTCACTCTTGCAAAAAGAAGTTAGGCGAACCAACCCCCTAGTAGCCCAATGCCTATAAAGAGAAAAGAAAACTTGGGAGAATGACTTCCCATTAAGTAGGAGGTTACAACAGTAACCCCTACTAAATGGCAATTATGTTATAGGAGTAACAAACAACCAATTCATCACATAAAGCGGCTTTTTCATATGGAGTGTTGTCACTACCACATTTTCTAGGAAAGGATATTTTGGTCATTTTATAATTTATTAAATATTATGCATGTTTAATATTTATTTATTGTATTATTTATTTATTTTTAGATGTTAGTATTTATTTTGGACTTGTGTTAGTGAACCTAACTAGTTTAGATTAGATCCATGGACCAACATTTAATTCTAGTTAGAATTGAGCCTAATAATAAGCCAATCATTAGTAGGATGATTAATTAAGTTAAACCAAATAGACTGTCTCTAATATAGCAGCACAGGAACTCCTAAGCATACTCATTTTCAGTCCAGGCCTTTTCAGCAGCCGCAGCAGCACCAGACTCCAGCTAGGGCACCATTTTACCAAGCACCGCAATATTAGAGACAGTCACAGCAAGCTTTCTGCCACTACTGTAAGAAGCCCGGACATATCTGGGAACTTTGCAGAAAGAGGTTGGAAGTTTGTTTGTATTGTGGTATCGAGGGGCATCAGCTGAGAGAGTATCCTTCCAACCCTCGTCGTGCAGTTCAGGGAGCATCTTCAGCTCCGAGAACACAGGCGAGGACACCTGTAGTACAGCTGAGGGGACTCCCGCTTCTGACCCCGCAGCAGCGTTATGCCCAACACCAGCATCAGGCAGGTGCACGACAGGGACGAGCTTTTGCTATGTCGGCCGAGGAGGTCGAGCCCACCGGAATGTCATCGCAGGTTCTGTTCTTCTTGATTCTATTCTAGCTTTAGCTTTATTTGATCGTGGTGCTTTTCATAGTTTTGTATCTGTTTCTTTTGCTCTGAAGCATCAATTGGTAGCTGAGTCTTTGCTTAGGACTTGCAAGATCATGATCGGGGGATGCATTATCCTGGTAAGTAATATTTGCAAGGATCGGAGCGTTACTCTGGGAGGCCGGGAGTTGAGTGCGTATCTACTTGTAATGCCACTTTCGAGCTACGACATGGTACTCAAGATGGATTGATTGAGTAGGCACCATGCTAGTATAGATTATAGAGGAGATAGAGTTTTGTTTAGCCCGTCAGGAGAGCCAGAGTTTGAGTTTGCTAGAAGAGCTGCAAAGCAGAGAGAAGGCATTATCTTTGGAGCTATGGTGGAAGACAAGGAGTTGCCGCATCCGTTGATAGCAGAATTCTTGGATGTATTTCCTGAGAAATTGCCAAGATTGCCGCCAGATCGAGATGTTGAATTCTCTATAGACTTTATGCCAGGTACAGAACCAATTTTACAGCATATCTGTAGAGTGAACAACAATGAGCTGGTCGAGCTGAAGAAGCAAGTGGATGAATTACTGGATAAGGGGTTTATCGTATCCAGTTCTTCACCGTGGGGAGCCCCGGTATTGTTTGTACCAAAGAAGGATTGATCGGTGCACATGTGTATTGATTACAGGACATCGAATAATCTCACTATTAAGAATAAATATCCGTTACCACGAATTAATGACATGTTCGATTAGTTGTGTGGCGTCCAGGTGTTTTCCAAGATAGACTTGAGATCAGGCTACCACCAGGTGAAAGTGAAGCCGGAGGATATTCCGAAGACTGCTTTTAGGACTCGGTATGGCTAGTATGAGTTTATGGTGATGCCGTTTGGGTTGACTAATGCCCCGACAGTATTTATAAATTTGATGAACAAGGTGTTCCATCAGTACCTTGACAAGTTTGTGGTGGTATTCATAGATGACATACTCATATATTCAAAGACACCGGAGGAGCACGAGGAGCATTTGCGGATTGTGTTGGATGTGCTGAGAAAGAAGAAGCTATATGGGAACCTGTCCAAGTGTGAGTTCTTCCTGAAAAAGGTGGAGTTCTTAGGACATGTTGTGACTAGTGATAAAATTTCAGTGGATCCGAAGAAGATCGCAACAGTGGAGTCTTGGACGACCCTGAGTTCAGTGGCAGAGATCAGAAGTTTCTTGGGTCTAGCAGGCTACTACAGGAAGATTGTGCAAGATTTTTCAAGGATTGTCGAGCCGATGACTAGACTCACCAGGAAGGATGCAGAGTTCGTTTGGACAGAGAGTACTAAGCTTCTTTTGAGGTTTTGAAGACGAGGTTGACGTCTGCTCCTATTTTGATATTGCCATCAGGGTCAGAAGGTTTCACTATTTATAGTGATACATCGGGGAAAGGGCTGGGTTGTGTTCTTCAGCAGAATGGGAAAGTGATTACCTATGCATTTAGGCAATTACGTCATCATGAGAAGAACTATACTACCCACGATTTAGAGTTGGCATCAGTTATATTTGCCTTGAAGTTGTGGAAATACTATTTGTACGGAGAGCGTGTGGAGATCTTCACAGACCACAAGATCTTAAAGTATGTTTTCACTCAAAAGGAGTTCAATATGAGGCAGCGTCGGTGGCTGGAACTAATAAAGAATTTTGACATATCTTTGTAGTATCATCCTGGAAAAGCCAATGTAGTTGCCGATGCCTTGAGCAGGTATCTGGCAGCTATGTTGTTGATACAGGATCGGTATTTGTTGGAGGACTTGGAGAGATTGGGCATTCAGGTAATAGTTTCTAGGTTTGCCATACAGATGTGGGGGTTGCAAATACACTCAGAGTTGATGGACAGGATCAAGGCATCCCATTATAAGGATGTATCTCTTAGGAGCTTCAGAGCTCAGGTGAGAGCAGGATTGGAGGATGATTTCACCATTGTTGAGGATGGTTCTTTGCGGCATGGTGTTAGATTGTGTACCTAGTGGGAAGCTGCGTGAGGAGGTGTTGCAGAAAGCGCATCGCTCTCAGTATTCCATGCATCCAGGTGCCAACAAGATGTATCAGAATATGCGAGAGAGTGTATGGTGGTATGGCATGAAGAGGAAAGTGGCACAGTTTATATCCAGATGCTTAGTGTGCCAGCAGGTGAAAGTCGATAGACAGAGGCTAGGTGGTTTACTTCAGCCATTACCCATTCCAGAGTGGAAGTGGGAGCACATTACTTTGGATTTTGTGTCCGGACTTCCACGATCTCCATGAGGGAAAGACGCGATTTGGGTCATCGTTGACAAGTTGACCAAGTCGGGCCACTTATTGCCTTTCAAGGTGGGTTTGTCTACGGAAAAGCTGCCAGAGATGTATGTGTGGTAGATAGTCAGGATACATGGGGTTCCCGTCAGCATAGTCTCGGATCGAGATAGTCATTTCACTTCTCATTTCTGGAGGAGTTTGCAGGCGAGTTTGGGTACCCAACTCAAGTTCAGTATTGCAGATCACTCCCAGACATATGGAAAGTCAGAGAGGACTATTCAGACTATCAAGGATATGCTGCATACCTATTACTAGATTTTGAGGGATCTTGGGAGGACTATCTCCATTTGGTAGAGTTTGCTTACAACAACAGCTACCAGGCTAGTATAGAGATGTCACCATTTGAGGCTCTGTACGGTCAGAGGTGTCATACTCCCTTGTCATGGGACGATATTAGAGAGAGAGTTTTGCTAGGGCCAGAGATGGTTGTGGATGCAGCGAATAAGGTTAAGCTGATCAGAGACAGACTTTGAGTGTAACATGACAGATATCGACATTGGGCCGATAGTCACCGGAGACCTTTGGAGTTTGAGGTATAGTTTTAGATTTTTGTTTTGTGCTTGATATTGGTTGTTTGTTATAGATTAAGTTCTTAAGGTTGTGTTTTGTTCCAGGTAGATGATTTGGTATTTTTGAGGATTTCCTCGACACGAGGCATGATTCGTTTCGGTGGAGACGGGAAGCTTAGTTTGTGATTCATCGGACCTTTCACTATTCTCGAGAGCGTCGGTGCAGTTACTTATAGACTAGACTTTCCACCTAAATTGGAGGGAGTGCATAACATGTTTCATGTTTCACAGTTGAGACGGCACGTGGCGGATCCTAGTCACGTGTTGAATCACTCGAAGATAGAGGTGGGCCCTACTCTTAGCTATCTGGAGCAATCAGTTAAGATTCTGGATCTGAGAGAGAAGGTGCTGAGGAACCAGACCATTTTCTTGGTATGCGTCACATGGAGGCATCACTCTCCGGGTGAGTCTACCTGGGAGAGGGAGGATGAAATGCGAGAGCGTTACCCATATTTGTTTGTGCCTTAAGGTATGTTCTTTCCTGATTCTGTTATATTTTATTTTTTGGGGTAGTTTCATCTTTGAATTTCGAGGACGATATTATTTTAAGGGGGTAGACTTGTCACTACCACATTTTCTAAGAAAGGATTTTTGATCATTTTATAATTTATTAAATATTATACATATTTAATATTTATTTATTGTATTATTTATTTATTGTTAGATGTTAGTATTTATTTTGGACTTGTGTTAGTGGACCTAACTAGTTTAGATTAGATCCATAGACCAACATTTAATTCTAGTTAGAATTGAGCCCAATAATAAGCCCAATCATTAGGAGGAGGATTAATTAAGTTAAACCAATTAGACTAGAACCTTCCCTCCTTAATTATTTATTTTATGACAAGCCCCAAAGGTATTTTAGATATTTCATAGTAGCTTGGGAAGGGAGAAAAGGGGACGACCATATAATAATGGAGGAAAAATTCTCTCTATTCATTTTTCTATTTCAAATCTAGATCTAGAATTTTTACTTCTAAATTTTTTTATTTCTACATCAAATTCTACCCAAATTTCTTTCTAATTCCTTCCCAAATTATTATTGGTGGCCATTAGAACTAGAAGGAAGCAATGATCTACAAGAAGGAAGCAAGGATCTACAAGGAGGAGCAAGGATCTACAAGTTGGAAGCTCTTTTCACTCAATTTGGAGGTTTTATTGGAAATCCATCTCCTAATAGGTATAATTTAGTTTTTCTCCTCTAATTAGACTCTTAATCTCCATTTTAATCATTAGGAACCACCCCATATGCTAAGGCTACCCATATGAATTGGAATTAGGTTCATAGGATGCCTATGGAGAAAGTTATGTGATATTTTGTATCAATTTTGGAAGAATTCTGATATTGACACTTCTTGTGTTTGTCAATAGGTCAATTAGACCAAATTGACATGTGTTTGATTGTGTGTGACTAGTGTCGTGTCTACAATTGGATACGTGTAGGCCGTATCCTGACAATTTGGAGATACGGATTGATTCGGGGGTTTTCCTCTAACACGGGGTTTGAGCATGTCATATTTTGATATGGATACGTAGATGAGTAGTTAGCTCTTCGTATTGTTCATAATTATGATTTTAGACTTGCTCGTGTCCATTGGGATATATTTAATTGTGTGGTGGAGTTGTATCGCAAGCATATCATAGATCTAGTGTGATACAGATGCGATGCACTTCACATATTTGTTATTTGTAATTTAATTCAATTATAGATATTATAATATAGTAATTATAATTATTATGTGAGGTATAGTTGTATGTATATTTATATGTTTGATCTATAATTCTTGTTGATGTGTTGGTAATCATGGGAGAGTAGGAGTTCATGTTCTTCTCTAATATGATAATATATATACATGTAGGCCGTATCCCGATAATTTGGAGATACGGATTGATTTGGGGGTTTTCCTCCAACACGGGGTTTGAGCATGTCATATTTTGACACAGACACGTAGATGAGTAGTTAGCTCTTCGTATTATTCATAATTATAATTTTAGACTTGCTCGTGTCCATTGGGATACATTTGATTGTGTGGTGGAGTCGTATCGCAAGTGTATCATAGATCTAGTATGATACAGATGCGATGCACTTCACGTATTTGTTATTTGCAAATTAATTCAATTATAGATATTATAATATTGTAATTATAATTATTATGTGAGGTATATGTGTATCTATATTTAAATGTTTGATCTATAATTCTTGTTGATGTGTTGGTGATCATGTTCTTCTTTAATATGATAATATATATATATATATATATGTGTGTGTGTGTGTGTGTGTGTGTGTGTGTGTGTGTGTGTAAGATGTGTATTTATGTATGTGAGCTTGAGGGAAGAAGTAACAATAAAAAACAGTGAATAAAATAATAATAAATAGTGAGAGAAAAGTAGTGAGAAGCTGAGAGAAGCAGCTGAAAAGCAGTAAAAGTAGTAAGACAAGAAGCAGCAGCAGAAAGCAGAAGCAGAAGCAAAAGCAGAAGAAGCAGAAAGCAGAAGCGGCAACGGCAATAAGCAGCAGCGGCAGCGGTGATAAGCAACAGCTTATCGGAAAGCCAATAAGTAGTAAGTTAGTATGTATATATATATATGTATATATATATATATATATATATGTATGTATATATATATATATATATATATATATATATATATATATATATAATTAATTAATTAGTTTATATTAATAAGCTAGTAGTTTACATATATAATGTAAATAAGTTAGTATATATTTATATATAAGATATACATAAGTACTAGTTAATATTAGTTAGTATTATTTCTAGATTACCTTGGGGTACACCATGGTAATGAGTGTGAGATATCTTGGGTACGGGTATTGAACATCAAGGGGTATGTTAGTATATAGTCTAGTATAGTATTGTTATAAGTTTAAATACATATTAATGTATAGTGAGGTATATGGGTATTAGTAATATATTAGATATTGAATTACCTTGTGATACCAAGGTAATGTCAAGGTATTGGATTTTACTCAAGGTATTGGGTTTGCACATCAAGATGGGAGAGTAGGGGTGTGATACCGCTTTTGGTTCAAAGCCAAGGTATCCACTTAGCATTAGTTTAGCTAGGAGTATTATATATTGTTGTTTTGTATACATATTATGATATTTTCATATCTAATAAATTACGTATCTTATGATACGATATTGTGTTCGTTTCCTTGTATCCTAATATAGCTAGTATGACCTAGTTACAAAGTGTATGGACCCAATATCCTAGAGATGGAATCATACAACCTAGAAATATCTAGTTTGACCAAGTTTGACCTAGAGTTGACCTTGTTTGACTATTTTGACTTGGAAATGACTTTATGACCTAGAAGTTGACTAGTTTAACTTATTTTTATTCCAAAATTTTGTATTGATATAATATTCCATATTTAGGTTTTTGAGGCACCATACCGGACATTTTTGATACTCTTTACTGGATTTCATGCGAGTACATTCTCTGATAGTGTCGCATTTGTGATATCCTCTATGTCTCTTGTATTTATTGTAGATATCCTTGATTTTTTGACACGATGGTTACACGGATTGGTATATCCGAATCTCGTCATGAGATGTTATTCCTTGGTATTTATGGTGTATCTTGTGCAAGTCTTATTTTCTTGTTATTCTTGTACATGTAAAAATATTGATTCTTGGGGAGACTTGCTACCTACCCAGAGAATCCCGTGTCATAACGTACCATGGTTGGATCCACTATACCAGTCAGGGACGGAGAGTATGTAGTATAGATATGTGATCATACCCTCCTTGTGTATATCTTGTTCCTTGAATAGTGTTAATCATACACCGCACGTATGATTAACCAGGACATAATCCTCATGCAAGTTACTAAGCCGATTATATGTTAAAGCTGGTACTCGCTCACTTAGTAGTAGTAGTATTTTTGTTCATTTCTATGATGATCATTCTTGTATTTATTTCCAATATTCCTTTATTGCATATCTCTTGTACCTGTATATTGCATCTTATATATTCACTCTATTTATTATTACATAGTTTATATCATTTATTAGAACTACTGTTAGAGATGTACTTTGCTCCTTTCCTGACTGGATATATTTTTCCCAGATGAGACTGAGGAGTGGTACCTCACTCACTACGGGACTCAGGATGTCGTAGGCTTAGAGCCAAAACCTTGGATCAGAAGGGTCTCATCCCGACTGAGACAGATGACCCAGGACTCGTAGCACAGTAGTTAGACTCTTTGTACTTGATTTATCTCCAGCATTGTTATTAGTATTTCTTTGTTTTGACTCATTGGATATTATTTATCTTGTGAGTTGTATTGTGACCCTTATGTTCCTTATATCTTATTCGTGTGATTGTTCCATCTTATAGATCAGTGATTGAGTATTCATAATTTATTTTACATTGGTGGCATATTTATATCTTGATTGCTGGATAGATAATTTACCCAAACAACACTTTATTGTCAATATTGCGGCGTAGGTTGGGCGTTGTTCACTACTCATGCCCCAACATCGGGTGCGGTTCATGACAAGCGCCCACACGAAGCCCTCATGCGCAATGTCCGCACGCAACACCTGTGTGCAATGCCTACACCTAATACCCGCGTACAACTCCCATGGGTAATACATGCACGGAATGCCCACGTGTAATGCATGAGCGAAAATGCCCACGTGCAACGTCCACACACATCGTCGCTCGGTACCCGTGTTGCCCAAAGTTGCTTCGTGTGGCAAGTTGCTCGCATGCATAGTGTCCACGCGCAACACCCGTGCACAATACTCACGCATAATATCCGTACGCAACGCCCAAGCGTAACGCCTACGAGCAACGCCCGTGTGGAAACACCGATGCACAACATCTATCTGTAATGTCGTACAACACCTGTGTTGTGGTATGCTGCTTCACACGAGGTGCACTCACAAAGTGACACACTGTGCCACACAAAATCTTGTGTAAAATAAGCACAAATTGCACTAGTCAGCGCAAAAGAGCTATATCGCGCCCATCATGTGTAAACTGTAGAATAGCACCATCTCGTTCTCGATGCATATGAGAAATGAGCCATCAATTGTGCCATTCATCTGAGTTCGATTCGCTAGGTCCTTTCGGGGGCTAGCTCCTAAGGAAAATTCCAAAGAAATGAGTAACAAAAAATATAATTTTTTTTTTGAGAATTTGAATATTGCATCTCTAGGAATATACCCCCACTATCTTAACCACATATGCTAAGTCACCCAATGTGCATAATGTAGGACCGTTAAGGAAACCCTAGAGAGGGGTGAATAGAGTATAACGGAAGTACTAACCCAATTAAAAATTAAGCTATGTAAAGGTAGTATATGTACCAACAGATATATCAACTATGAATATGCAGTAAAATAAGAGTTGAGAATAGCAAACTTAAACACCGAAAATTTTATCCTGGTTTTCCTCTGAGGGGACTAGTCCAGGCCCGAGAACTCTTGCTCGGAGTTGTAGAAGCATAAAAAATGTGCATCATTGTGCCCGACGCCCATGCGTCCCAAAATAAAACTCAACAACTGTTGGACCGCACGGACACCATGCGGCCCAGAAAAAGGGATACCCATGCGGTCCAAATAAGCGTCCTGACGACTGGCCACAGGTTGACCTGACATGAAGTCCTGACAACAAAGACAGTGCCTGACACAGAATCCTGACAAAAATAATTTTCCTGATCGCCTCGAAGGACGAGAGCACACTAAGAGATAGAAGTCCCAAGGATAGTGCAAAGCCACATGTACAACACGACAAAAGATCCCATGCGGCTCTGGCCCATTTGTCCCAGACTCCATGCGGCTCTGGCCTATGCTTCCCTGACTCCATGAGTCCCATGCGACTCTGGCCCATGCGTTCCAGACTCCATGTGGTCCATGCGTCTCAGGTCCCAATGCGTTCCAGACTCTATGCGTCCCATGCATCTTTTGCCACATGTGTCCCAGATTCCACATCGACCAAATCTTGATATTGTAACTGAGTGATTCTTTCCAACCAAATAGCGGCCACATGTCCATTTGACCAAGTCGCACCTACAACAGATGACAACCATCCAGATATTCAGTAACAAGAAAATCTTAACAAATGTCCACGTGATAGCTGAAGCCCGGATTCTTGTGCATAGTTGTTACCCCTTTCTGTTAGGAGAAGACACATGGCAACTCCCAATGTCCATGCGGCCCAAAATCCATGTGGCCACTGAACAACTATAAATAGCAGGGTATTACCCTCATACAAGGAGGTTGGCTATCTCTGAATCTACAGTCAAGAAAGAGAGAAGAGCTTTTGCATCGGATCATCCATGGAGTAAAGAGAGTTGCTACACTCCTAACCCTCCATTGTTACCTCCCCCAGAAAACAACTTTGTACTTAGATTGTCTTCTAGGACTTGTCTTTGTACTTTCTTTATTTTGTTCAATTGAATCAAGTTCTTTCCAACTTTCATATTTAATGGCAAACACAATGGCGATTCTGGTGGGGACGTCCTTCTCCTTTGTTGAGAAGTTGGTGACACAGTTCGATGTGGCCAAGCTTGGATCGACGCAAAAGATGCTGGTGGTCTGCTTCGACCAACAAGTATTTGAGGAGATACTCTCGGAAGAGAGTGCTAATCCTTCGCCAAAGATAGCCAAGCCCAAGAAGACCCACAAAACGTAGGTGGCCAAGGCCGCTGCGCCTCACCCAACTGCAGAGCAAACGCTTCCAGCCTCTCACTCTGTTGTCGATGATTGTTGTTGAACGAACACCCAGAACATCCACGTCTATGCGGCATCCCGGGCTAACATAGAAACTGTTTATCACCCAAACTCTGGCAGAGGAAAATATTATGATGCCGGACATTCTGGTGCTGAGGTAGCTTCTATGCGGCCAAGGAGGAGGCCGCATATGGCTATCCAAGCGACATCAACTCACAACCGCAGACAAATGGCCACATGCGGCCCTGATAACAACAGAAACTCTATTTTTAGTCGTATCTCATGAGGGGCAGATCTTATGTGACCAACTGAGAATGGTGAAAACCCAATTCTGGACTCTTCATACTACACACCGACAGTTACTAAGCTGTAGAAGTCTAGGGCAGTGCTAGTCCGTCAAGCTCAAGCAACTGCTCATACGTCCGACCGCCAAAAGACATCGCTAACTATTACGCGAGCCTCTAACGAAAAGTTGTACAGGACTGACCCATGCGTCTGGCCCACAGGGACCAATGGACAGGGTCCGTCTCAAAAGTCTTCCACCGGTACCTCGAGGCAAGTTCGTGTATGCACCCTAGGCCAGGGAGAAAATACAATACCTGCTCATTCGTGTGCCCGAGATACTCGGACTCACAAAGAGAATGTAAAGGTAAAACACCCTTCGTATGATTTATGTGACGTAATTACTCATAAGCGCAAAGAAATGGAAATAACTATGACGTGCGACGTGCCCTCTCTAAGATACTGTTGCGCCAACATTGTTATCAACTTCTACTGCAATAAAGCAGAAGCACCCACAGACAGGCAGTCGGCCTTGCAGCGACTGCACCAGAAAGTACCTACCCGACAACAACCTTGAGATCATGAACAAGTACCAGAGGTAGAGGATTTGCCCTTCGCCTCATGCTACTCAACTGGAAAGCTTTCCGCCACCAAAGGAAGAAAGAAGTCAAATACCTCTATTTCGTCGCTCTCTACCACTGCATCGCTAAGGCGACTACCCTTAGGGCTGACGATGGCACCTGCGAAGGAATCTTCTAAGGCACCCGCTCAAGGATGAAGTTGACAACCCC
Organism: Iris macrosiphon; assembly: GCA_036927795.1. Taxonomy (NCBI): domain Eukaryota; kingdom Viridiplantae; phylum Streptophyta; class Magnoliopsida; order Asparagales; family Iridaceae; genus Iris; species Iris macrosiphon. Next base: position 123,687,068 of record JAYESA010000001.1, read on the forward strand.
TGGGGGTAGTTCTTCCTCAAAACCCCTAGGGGTGGCCCAAGCTGGGGGTAGTGTCCCCCTGGACGTACGCGACAAACCGATATTCCGAGAAGACAACGATTTCGAAGGAACGGACTTCGAGATACCGGAGGGTAGCTACTCCCGGTAGCTACTCCCACCAAAATGAGATAATCTTCTATGCTGGGAGTTATATCCCCTCCGAATCTGAGGAGGACACAACATCACCCGAGCACGACATCCACTGTCCCATCCATTTCTCCCCGTGTGAGGACGGTATACATGGCAAAAGAGGACCATGAAGGCCCCAGTGACCGACAGCGGCTCGAGGTTCTCGAGGCCATGATGCATACAATGAGTGTATCAATGCAAGCTCTGACCAGACAATGCTAGAAATTAAGGCGAACATGGCCTCCTAGCCGGCAAGGGCCTCGGGGCAAGCAAACTTGGACCCCAGGATCAACGGGGATTCAAACATGATCTCTCCACCCGCGGTTGGTAATCCTCTCCTTCCTTGCTCGTCGGCACCTTCGGCAGGAGATGAAGCTAAGGAAGCAAGGAGGGAGGTCCGAGAACTTCGGGCTCCCCAAGATTCCATGAGCAATCGGGACTCACTCCATGATCTCGGGGTACGACAACCAAACCCGATAGAGTAGAGGGATATACCATATCCGCCCAAGTATAAGCCCTTCAACATAATCATGTTTGACGGGAAGTCCTCCCCTCGCCACTTCATGAGCTACTTCGTGATTACAACGGGACACTTACTCAGCAACGACGCTATCCTTACCAGGCTCTTCATCTGGTCATTGGCGGGGATAGCTTTCGATTAATTTTGCAGTCTCGAAGATAACTAAATCTCATCAATCGATGACCTCAAGTGTCTTTTCCTTAACAGATTCTACGAGGCAAAAAATGATGTGACGATGTCTTCTCTGATGGATGTCGCCCAGGGTGAGAAGGAACTGACATGAAACTACATCGAGCGGTTCCGACAGACTGCGCTAAGGTTGCCTCCTGGCAATACCGAGGCTATACTAATAGTGATGTGCCCAAAAAATATACTTCTAGCAGTCAGCCTCTTGATGGGTGAGAGCCAGTTCAAAGACTGGACAACATTCATTGTAAGTATTGTCAACGCTGAGAAGAAGCTCAAAGACGCTTGGCACTTGGGGATCCATATCCCTACTACTGAGGAAAAGGGCAAGCGTCTTAGCAACAACAATAACAACAACAACAATAGTAATGGCGGCAATAACAGCCGCGATGGAAAGGAAAAACAGGCTATGGTCGCTAACTTGACAAAGAAGCCTGAGCAAAAGCCAGCAGAGCCTCCAAAATCAAAGTAGACATACTCTATTGAAAATATTGATGTCAAACCCATCTTTGACATGCTGATGCAGGGAGGAAAATTTGGCTCCCCGATGTCAAACATCAGCCTGAGGCATCAGAAATGGCCAACCCAAAGTATTGTCACTTCCACCAATACGTCCATCACCCGACGCATGAGTGCTATACTCTGAAGCGGTACATCCAACTCCTGAAAGATACCAAGGCTCTTTCCCTGGACTTCGACAATGTGACGGTCGCAACCAACATGGTGTCCCTCCAGTTTGGAAACTTTCTCCCAACGAAAGCCCAAGACGGAGTGGTCCCAGTCCCAAAGGTAACTATGGAGGTGGTCAACCTTCCACCATCTCGAGACCATACGGCCGAGATAATACCTCTTACCATACCACTTGGGGAGGTCATGTGGGTCCATCCTGACCTCGTGCCAGACTTGATGCAGCTGGCGACATCCTCCATCCCCAAGTCCAAGGAAAGGAAATCTAAGTCATGTTACACAGTTTTCTCCCCGGCTGAAGATCTGCAGCAGGCACAACAAGGTCAAGCGTAATCTACCAACCGATGCACGACGATATGCCCCCGGTTGTCGTGCCTACCACCATTGGTCCTAAGCCATCTCAGCCCCCACCAGCGGATAAATCTAAACATAAAGAGATGCGCTTCGATAAACTGTTGTGCAGGGATGCACCAAAAGGGATGGAAAGGCTCTATAACTTCGATATCTTAGCATAATTAGCTAACACTCTGGTAAATTTTTTACTATTTAAGCTTTTGTGGCTTTCTAAAGACACTCGGGCTGCCCTTAGTGAGGCACTGCAGAGTGCCGATATCTACCTGGCACAAGTCAAGTCACCAACCAAAGATCCTACTGCTTGTCCATATTTCAACAACGCCATGGATGCGATTTCCAACATCACCTTCTCGCAAAAGGACATGTTGCTCAAAAATAATAGGCATGATCGGCCCCGGTACTACACAGGATATATTGGCGACGTCAAGGTGGACCGAATGTATATTGACCCAGGATATCGATCAGCATCATCCCGAGAAGCTTGCTTCATACCCTGGGGTTCCCGATGCATCGTCTAGCGGCCACCAATACCTCCATCAGTGGCTTCAACAAAGGAAGGAGCTACCCTCTAGGAAAAATCAGCCTGAAATTCTAGATCGGCGACTTAAAAACAGAACTCACCTGCTACATTATATACGTAGCTACGTCCTACAATGTCTTGTTGGAATGTCTGTGGATACATGAACACAGGATCGGGCTATCCACCCTCCACCAGTGCCTAAAATATGTAGACAAACATGGTTTCGTCAAGACGCAGTTCGCTGATGTTGATCTATTTAAGGGAATCAAGATTTACTACTCCGACTAGATCCTCTACAAGAAGGTCCGCCAAGATAAAGGTGGCAATGAGGCCAACGATGAATCCTAGGCCACAACTGCACCCGAGGAGCCAATGAGAAACTGCCTCAAGGCTCGCACTCCCGGGGCGGCCCCACCCCTCATCGTCAAATCATACGAGAAGGCACCTGAATCTCCGGTACCTTCAGCATCATCAGAACCAATGGTCGTCCGCCTTCGTAGGCCGAATCGGCCACCAAAAGAAGATTATACTCTATCTATGCCTTCTGAACCTATGGTGGTTCGTCTTCACAGGCCAAGTCGACCACCAATGGAAGACCCGACCGCGACTGCAGCTTCTGGAACTTTGGTAGTAAAACTACGCAGAAAATTACTAAAGCCTTCGCTTGCGCTGGGGGTAGCCGAGGAAAAGGATGAGCTGGAGGAGTATATATCCGCTAATGTCAACATCCCTTCCCCTGACGATGTAATCCCGCCAGAAAAGATACCTTATTTTCTCAATAAAGGACTATCTTTGAACTACTCAGAGCGTATGCATATAAGTACACTCTACTCTTTGGAGCACAGCCTGGCCCTTCATTTACACACGCAAGTGACCACTACCTACACCGTGCAACATGCCTTCCCCTGACGATGTAATCCCGCCAGAAAAGATACCTTATTTTCTCAATAAAGGACTATCTTTGAACTACTCAGAGCGTATGCATATAAGTACACTCTACTCTTTGGAGCACAGCCTGGCCCTTCATCTACACACGCAAGTGACCACTACCTACACCGTGTACCGGCTTCGCTCTAGTCAGGATTCTTATTTCTTAGTCCCACCCAGAAAGAATGGAGATAAGCTCATCATCTTCGGCAGAGTGGAATGCCCCCGGTCCTTCATCCCAAATGAAGTAGAGCCAGAATCTGAGGTAGGCATAATGCCACTCTACTGGTATAGTTCAAAAGCCCTACATCTTATCCAAAAGATGGGATACAACCTGAAGGTTACTGAAGGATTTAATTACGACAAAGGCCGAATGTCGCCTTTACGACTTCCCTCCCCTGTGGGAAAGCCCGAGGATTACTATCATAAGACTAAGCATGGCTTAGGATATTTAATACCTCCTACAACCCCCGATGGCTCAGATAAAGAAGATGTAGAGAGATCACACTCTTCAGAAGCTTCAACCTGGGACTCCGACGTCAGCGTCGGGTACGTGCTCAGACAAACACTGTCCTCTAACATGGTGTCTGCCACCCTGAGGGAGACAACGAGGATCCACCCAAGCTCTTTTAGATGGAAAATTGGGCCCAACACCTTGGTTCACAATGGAAGATGCGATTTGAGCAGCGAGAACCTCCCACCGAGGACGAAGTTGTACAAGTTGATATAGGTGACGAGACCTCCCCAAAGCTTATCTTCGTCAGCAAAAGTCTGTCCGACGAAGACCGGAAATCCCTATTACAACTCGTCAGGAAATACATCGATGCCTTTTCCTGGAGTTACGAAGACATGCCAGGACTGGATCCCCAAATCGCGGTCCACAAACTCGATATTCTACCAAACGCTATCGTCTAGACATGATGGATTCCATCAAAGCTAAAGTTAGCAAGCTGATAGCTAATAGCTTCATCCACGAGGAACAACACCCCGACTGGGTAGCCAATATCGTGCCTGTCTTTAAGAAGAATGGGAAGATCCAAATTTGCAACGACTTTCATGATCTAAACGTGGCATGTCCCAAAGACAAATTTCCTTTTCAAATCATCGACGTAATGATCAAAAATACTTGTGGCTTTGAGTGCATGTCCCTCATGGAAGGCTTCTCAGCCTACAACCAAATCAAGATATTTCTTGACGATGAGAAGAATGCATCATTACAGACCCCGATAGGCGTATACTGCTACACGGTCATGCCTTTTGGCCTGAATAACAAATATGCTACATATTAGCGAGCTATAAGCACTATTTTCCGTGAACATCTACGCAAGATAGTGGAATGCTACGTCGACGATATCGCCGTCAAGAGTCGCTCTAAAGACGATTACCTCCAAGACCTCAAGACTGTGTTCGACTTAATGTGCGCACACCACCTCAAGATAAACCCTACCAAGTCCTTCCTGGGAGTCTCCAGCAACAAATTCTTGGGTTTCGTCATCACATCCCTGGGTATTCGCATAGACCCCGACAAGACCAAGGCCATCTTGGAGATGCATCCGCCAAGGAACCTCCGGGAACTTCGCGGCCTCCAAGGGAGGTTGGCATACATTAGGTGGTTCATATCAAACCTCTCTGGACGTTGCTGTCTGTTCACACAGCTTATAAAGAAAGGTGTCTCCTTTGTTTGGAATGAAGAGTGCCAACGAGCGTTCGACAATATCAAAGAATACCTATCAAACCCTCTTGTGTTGGTGGCCCCGATCATGGGAAAGTCATTAATGCTCTATGTACGTGCAATGGATCACTCCCTCGGTTCCCTGTTAGCACAGAATAGTAATTCAGGCTCAAGCAAGCCATATACAACCCCAGCCGAATGATGGTTGGTCCAGAGCATAGGTATACCGTCATCGAGAAGCAGTGCCTTGTACTGGTATTCGCTATCCTGAAAACTCATTACTACGTGACTGGACAGACCATTCATGTAATCTCGTGAATCAACCACCTCAGGGTCCTCATGACAAAACCTGGGACACTCAGTTCCTGCTTGGCTACCTGGAAAATACAATTATCTCCATATGATATGGTATTCGTCCCACAAAAGGCCGTCAAGGGTCAAGCATTGGCCGACTTTCTGACAGCCCACCCGGGTTTAAAAACCTCAAATCTTTATGAAAAGATTCTAAATGAACTGGCAGACGCCAATGTCACTGCACACGAAGTTGTTTGGCAAATATTCTTTGACGGTGCTTCAAGAGCGGGGCCCAAAAGTAACATCATCATTGGGGTCGAGATAGTATTGATCTTCCCGTACGACCTCATCATCAATCGTGCATACTCTCTCACAAAGCCATGCTCCAATAATATGGCAGAGTATAACATCCTAATCATCGGACTCCAGCTCGCCAAGCAAGTCAGAGTATAGTACTTGGAGGCCTACGACGATTCTCAACTAATCATCAATTAAGTCCAAGGAGTATATGAAGTCTGAAACGAAGACTTGATCCCCTACCACCAAGCTGCACTTAGCCTCATCGCGACCTTCGATATATTCTTTATTGAGCATGTCCCTCAGTTGTAAAACATTGAGGTAGACACTTTAGCCGGCCTCGCTGCTTTCTTGGTAGTCCCAGACAACACCCATCAGCTAATCATGATGATCGGTTAAGAGTTGGTCTATCCCAAAAGCATCCTATGCTTATGCCTCAGCTATGCAGCGAAGGTCGACACCGATACTCAAGATTGGAGACTTCCATTCATCGACTACGCAGTCTATAGAATTCTCTCTGAGAACCTAAAGGAAGCTACTTCAATCAGAAGACGCTTCCTCCATTTCTATTATGACATGAAGACCAAAATATTGTACCATCGGTCCTACGACGGCCTTCTGCTATGATGTTTGTCGAACATAGAGGCAAAAAAATCCCTTTGTGAAGATCACGACGGCGTTTGCGGGGCGCATCAACCCGGTCCAAATCTACAGGATCATCTTCAAAGAATGGACTACTATTGGCCGAAGATGGTAGCAGATACTGTTGATTATGCGAGAAAGTATCAAGCATGCCAAATCCATGCAGACTTCATCCACCTGCCATCTGAGCTACTATACCCAACGGTAGCATCTTGGTCATTTGAGGCATGGAGAATGGATATCATCGGGCCAATCAGTCCGCCTTCATCAAAAGGATATCGGTTCATCCTGGCGATCACGAACTACTTCTCCAAGTAGGCGAAAGCTATTCCGCTCACTGAAGTCAAAACATCAAAACGTGATTAACTTCGTCAAGTATCATGTCATATATCGCTTCGGCTTGTTGTGTAAGATCGTCCATGACAATGGTCTGTAGTTTGCAAGTCACACCTTCTATCGGTTTTGTGACAAGAACCGAATCCAAAATATAGCCTCCACGACATACAACTCCACAGCAAATGGTCTGGCAGAAGCATTTAACAAAACCATAATCAAGCTTCTCAAGAAATTTTTGTCTTCCAACAAATGCGACTGGAACGAGAAGCTGGGTGAATATCTCTGGGCCTACCATACAATAGTCCGGACAACTACTAGAAATACGACATTCTCCTTGGTGTACGAAAGTGAGACGGTACTCCCGCTTGAGATCCAAAACCCTTCACTACGAGTAGCTCTCTCCAACCAACTAACCATGGACGAAAATTATCGTTGACGGTTACAGGAGTTAGAAGCACTCGACGAAAAATGACCCTTAGCTCAACAACGCATAGAGCTGTATTAAGCGCGTATCTCTAGAGCCATCAACAAACGCGTAAAACAGAGAACGTTTCAAGTGGGTGACCTCGTCTTAACAGTAAGAAGAATGATGGTTATGACTCACAAGACGGTAGGCAAATTCTAACCTAAATGGGAGGGCCCGTTCATTGTGGAAACCGTATTTTCCAACGGTGCATACCGACTAGCAAAATCCAACGGCGACTTGCTCCTGATGCCTATAAACGACAAGTTTCTCAAAAAGTACTACGTCTAAATTAGAATGGTACACCTCTATTACCAAACTACATCATATCTTCCTGGGCGCTGGTTCATGTCCATATTACCTCTAGACCTTCGCTCTAATACACTACTCCGGCAGAGTCTGCTATGTCCATATTATCTCTGAGCAAACTTTTCGGCCTTGACCATCGATCGTAACGTCCATATTACCTCTGATATTGATTGTCTTTAAACTTATCACTTGTACCCAATCTGGAGTATGCCCGCGGTGCTAAGTCCATAAAACCTATCACGTCCATATTATCTCTGATAGGGCATTTTTTGAATCTATTACTCGCACCCCAAGTGCGTAAAAGAGTAATAGGTCCATCAAAATCCTCCAGCGGGATGTCCTTACTATCCGCAAAACCTATCACGTCCATATTACCTCTTATTGGGTTTGTTTCGAATCTATTACCCGTATTCCAAGTGTGAAAAAGGGTAATAGGTCCACCAAAAATCTCCCAACGGGATGTCCTTACTATCCATAAAACCTATCACGTTCATATTACCTCTGATAGGGTTTGTTTTAAATATATTACTCGCACCGCAAAAGGGTAATAGGTCCACTAAGATCCCCCAGCAGAATATCCTTAAAAAGTTACGGTATGGTACTACATTCATATTATCTCTAGTACAAATTACCCAAAAGTCCACAACATACAAAATTCTGAAAAATGAGAGACTTCATTGATTAATATTCAAGATCATGAGTACATATGATGGAAATCTATTACATTCAAGGATTTTTCATTAGTATTCAAGGTCATGAGTACATATGATGGAAACCTATTTTAAAGGGTTTCCATGAAGTCTCGCTGATACAAAACTTTTTTATTAGAAGCGCCCCTCCATACGTGTAGTCGTCTCTACTGACACAAGTCGAGCCCGCAGCAAAACTTAATGCTTTCTGGATCATCCCTCCACAGTGCAAACCTCGGTGTATGAAAAAGAATCCATACCGATGGATAGTAAGGGAGGAGCAGGAGTGGGCGCTCTATAATCAAACGGGAAGACCGACGACAGGAATGGAAATTAATCCAAATCATGTCATCGACCCCGTAGTCTCCAGGCCGATAGCGAACCACATAAATGGGAGAAAAGCAGCTGACATGCTGCATGAACAAGGACAGGTCAGCGTATGACGCGAGATGTTTATCCTCGTCTCCTAGATTAGTTCTTGCCAAACTGACCGCGTCTCCTGGATCAGTTCTTGGTGAACCGCCACATAAAGTTGGTCTTCACCCCGAATATTGGGTGTTATGATATCCTTTCATGCTCTATAATGAGCCGTGCAAGGGATAAAAAATCCTGCACAAAAAAAATATATGACATCAATATACAAAAACAACGTTGACGTCTATGCGACTGAGCCTAGCCGGCGCATGAGATGCCTTCCATGCGGCCAAGGCATGGTGGTCGCATATCCGGATCGAGCTTCATCCACGGAATGAAGTCATGGGTGGTCGCATGTCCGGATCGAGCTTCATCTATGCGATAAAGTCTTGGGTGTCGCATGTCCAGGACGAGCCTTTTCCCATGCGGCAGGATCTTAGTTGCCGCATGATGGTTGCCCCTCCATGCAACAGACTAATGAAGGAAGCATGCCCATGTTCATGGTGATCTTTTATCCATGTGGAAAGGCTGTGTAAGAAGTCTATGCATATTCTAGAAGATTTCTCTTCCATGCAGCAAGACTGTGCAAGGGTGTATTTGTGTCCATGAAAGCCCGGCACGGAGAATGCGGTGCTCTCCTATCGCCGAGTAAAGCACCAAAATCAGGGGGACAAGTATCAAGATCGCCCTTGACAAACTCCTCGGCGAGAAGGATCGCAGCCCGCGGCATCCTCCACAGGAAGTGGAGGAAACGAAGCTCTCTCTCTCCTCCTAGCCGCCTATATATAGGCTCCAAAAGCCGCGGGAAGAGATCGAGGCAGAAAACCAAAACAGTTATGAGAATGGATCCGACGCCTCAATTTTTGGGATTCACTTTAATCTCCTTGAAAACCAATGCCTCAAGCCCTATGTCAGGAGACGGCGCAGAATCCCAAGAGATCCGCGCAAAGATCGAACCAAATATCCTTATTTTATGACTTGACAGCTTGGCAACATTCGTCCATGCGGCTCAATGTCCATGCGTCCTGAACGTACCCCATTCATGCTTCTTATTCAAAGTATTTCAAACTTGTTGGAAAACTTTGAAGGGGGTCTAGTAGAAGCATGGAAAATATACATCCATGTGCCCGACGCCTGTGTGCCCCAAAATAAAACTCAACAGGTGTTGGACCGTATGGACACCATACGGCCCAGAAAAGGGATACCTATGTGGTACAAATAAGCATCCTGATGACTGGCCGCATGTCCATTTGACCATAAAAATACTACAGGCCACATAGAGCTCATGCTAAAACAAGATAGATACGGCCAGTCAAAAGTCACATAATAGCCTTCATGTGGCCTGAACAGTCAAGTCATAGAGAAGCAACATGCGGCCGGATCAACCAAGTCACAGAGAAGCCGCATAGTATACTATATGCGGCCTGAACAACCACAGAGCAGGACGGTCGTATAAAACCCCCTAACACATATTTCGATGTCTGTCAGATGCTCTGACGCCTCACTCATCACCCTGAGATGCTTCAAAATCCGTGTAGACGACTACTCAGGAAAAGACAAGTCACATCAGTGCATTAATTGGCTCGACAAATGGGCCATGCCACATGTCCTATATATGCGACTTCAAGGCCCATGCAGACTCGACATCATGCGGACAAACTGTCCACCTGACCAAGGCCAAACAAGAGTACGCATGCTGCTTCAAGACCCATGCGGCCTCGTCCACATACTGCTAGAGGGTCATTCCGACCAAAAGCTTCTATGCGACTACAACAGTATGCGGCTCTCGACTCACAAGAGTTTCTGTTACAACCGAAGACGATTTTTCACACAGTTAGTGCTGACCAAGTGTCCAATTGACTGAGTTATGCACACAACAGCCCCGAGATCTCTTCAAATAGAAAATCCTAACCAAACCCACATGGCGGCTTGCTCGCACCATGTGGCAACAATTGCAACCATATTCTGTTGAAGAAGCCTTATACGGCCACCAAACAGAGGCATATGCAACACCCATAGCCCATCAGCACGATGGCTATAAATAGGAAAAATTGGAACATTCTGAAGGTTGACTTTTCTACTTTAGAGAGAGATCGAACCAAAAGACGGGCTGGCTATCTGCGAATTCACACTAAAACCAAAAGAGAAGCTTCTGCGTTCGGATTATCTACGAAGTAAAAAGAGTTGCTACACTCCTAACCCTCCATCGTCACCCCCCCAGATCAAAATAAATATGTACTTAGATTGTCTCTTAGGTCTCTTCTCTGTACTCTCTAGTTTGTTAATCAAATCAAGTTCTATTAGTTCTTCCTTTAGATTTAAATGGCAAACACGATGGCGAATCTGCTGGGACCAAATTCTTCTCTCTAGCTTGGCTCAGCGCAAAAGATGTCGGTAGTTCGCTTCGACCAGCAAGTGTTCGAGAAAATGCTCTCTGAAGAAAGTGTGAATCCTTCGCCAAGGCAAGCAAAGCCCAAGAAGACCCGCAGAACGTGGGTAGCAAAGGCCACTGTGCCTCACCCAGCAGCGGAGGAGGCGATCTCCTCCTCTCAATCTGTTACTGAGGAAGTCCATGTCTATACGGTATCTTCGACTGGCGCAAGAACTGCTCAGCACTCAGAATCTGGTAAATAAAAATACTACGATGCCAGGCGTTCTAGGGTTGGGGCAGGTCCTATGCGTCCAAGAAGGAGGCCGCATAATACTGTCCATACGTCATCTATGCATAGGCCGTATAAGATTGTCCATGTGGCATCTACTCACAGTCGTAGGCAGACAGCTGCATGCAGCTCTGACAGTAACAAAACTTTTATTTTCGACCATATCTCACGCAGCGCAGATCCTATGCGACCAACTAAGAGTGGCAAAAATCCAAATCTGGACTCTTCTTACTACGCGCCTGCGAGTGCTAAATTAAAGATGTTTAGGGCAGTGCAAGCTCGTTAAGATCAAGCAACTGCTCATGCGACTGACCGCCAACAGGCATCGATAACTATTACGCAGGCCTCTGATGGAAAGTTGTACAAAACTGGCCCATGCATCCAACCCACAGGGACCAGCGGACAGGGTTCGTTCAAAAAGTCTTCCACTAGTACCATGAGGAAAGTTTGTGTACGAACCCCAGGTCTGGGAGAAAATACATCGCCTGCATATCCGTGTGCCCGGGATACCCAGACTCACAAAGATGATACAAAGGTAAAATACCTTCCGCATGATTTGCGTGACATGATTACTCACAAGCGCAAAGCAAGGAAAATAACTATGACGTACGATGTGCCCTCTCCAAGGCATAGCTGCGCCAACATCATTATCAAGTGCTGCTGCAATAAAGTGGCAGTATCCAAAGACAGACAGTCAACCTTCCAACGAATGCACTAGAAAGCACCTACCCGGCAATAACCTGGAGATCAGGTGCAAGTATCAGAGGAGGAGGAGTTGCCCTTCACCTCATTCTACTCAATTGGAAAGCTTCCCGCCACCAAGGGAAGAAAGAAGTCAAATACCTCCAGTCCGGCGCCTATACCACTGCGTGACGAAGGCAACTACCCGGAGGACTGACAACGACACATGCGTAAGGAGTCTTCCATGGTACCTGCTCAAGGAAGAAGCCTTCAGCCCCTAGGGGTAGTTCTTCCTCAGAACCCCTGGGGGTGGCCCAAGCAGGGGGTAGTGTCCCCGAAGGCGTATTTCAAGAAGATAGCGTACAGCGTGCTCCTATAACTGAAAATAGACTGATGGCGTAACATGCAGAGGTGATGATATGGATGTATTAGCCGTAATTATGGCTTGCCCAGTCTTTGGAGATATAACCAAATCTCGTGCATTTAATGCAGAGATCTGCCACCATTCTGAGCATTAAATGCAGAGACGTGCCTCAAGCTCTGTACGAAGAGCAGCTTTTGATATGGCAGTTAGTTTTGTCTTCTGCTGAGCGTAAAAGCTCATATCTGCCTGTGTAAAACTAGACAGCGTATTCCCTTGTATGCGTAAAAGCGCTTTATATCAGGGAAATGTCACTAAACGACGATTTCGGTCTGTGTGCCGCACCATTATTACAGCCGTCGTCTGGATAGCTGTGCAATAATCGTTGTCAGGAGTCAGGTTCACTGCATGATCTGACAGATTCATTCGAGGAATACGAGGCGTTCCCCATACAACTTCCCACCGCATTAAAAGCGAGTAGGTTTTACGCCAAAGTGGCGATGTAACAACCCTTTTACGCTGAAGCAGCCTAGAAATACTGCATTACGCGGATTATCCTGGAGCTTATATTTTATGTTGTACTAGCGATAAAGCTCTGTTTGTACGCCGATGGCTCTAAAGTTACATCTTACGCCACCCAGCACTGAAATACTGCGTATAACTCTACAGCGTATTTTTCATGCTTCTACAAGACCCCCTTCAAAGTTTTTAAATTCCTCGTAATTTGAAACACTTTGAATGAAGCATGAAACGGTCAAGTCTGACTCGTTCTTCGAGGCTGATTTCTTGGCAAATTTTTGGGAATTTGTTTGGATTCGGTATGTTCTCTTTTGCCTATATAAAGGCTGATGAGTTAACCTGTTCTTCCCATATTTCCTTTACCACACAGAGATGATTGCCGGAGTTCGTCGGATCGACTTAAGGAAGAAGCAGATCATGCTCTTCCAGCATGTAAGGAGCCGAAAAAGAAGGCGTCTTCGAGCAAATATGCTCTGCAACGATGGATCATGGAAGGATATCTTAGCTTCCTTTGCTCGGGATAATCAGCAACTTCATATGGCGATTCGTCTAGGAGAGAGGAAGGGTCACATTAGACCACACATCTTGCAAGCTATATTTTCTTCCGTTGTTCGTGGACGAGGGCTGACAAACTAGACCTGTCTTCCAGTACTGAGTTGGGTCTAAAACCTCAACTCAATCTGTCATGGCGTATGGAGGATGGGCTCTTGAATAATTTATACAGGCCCAGTTGTGTATCCTCCCGCCATAAATTATTTTCTTGTTCATCGACTGTGGAAGTCGATGAACTGCTGTAGAAGACGGATAAAGATCTCCCCCAATGCGAGAACCTGGCAGGACAGACTCTTGGTGTGATCTTTAAATGAAGATGGGGAATCCTTTGTAGACGGGATTTCCCTCATATATAATCATAAAGATGAAAAACCCTTTGTAGACTGGATTTCCCTCATATATAAAATCGTCTTCTTTTACGCATCTGATGATTTTGCCATATTCTTTGCTGTGATGAAGTCTGAATATGTGTAGCTTCGATATGTCTAAATAACTTTATGTCGACTCTGAAAAAAGAGTATTTGGTCCCGTCCTGTCTTTTACGCGTAACTGTGGACGCGTAGAAAACTGCTTAGCATTTAAGTCGAATATCCGAACTGTCATGCTGTTTTGAACGAGGGATTGCATAGAATTCTGAACTTGTCACTTCTCTGATAAGAAGAATTCTTGTTCAGACCATCATCTTCAAGATTGATTTCTCGAAAACCCCTTAAAATAGGGCGAGAAATGGCTGTCAAAACTGAATCGCCATCTTGAACTGTAGAGGAAATATTCAGACTGGATTTTGGATGAACTTCCAATCGACCCAAGAAGAAGAGTCATTTTTAATGCTGAACTCTATATGCTTTGGGTACTTGGGATATTTTGAGGCCAAGGAGGAGTATCTCCTGCATGAACCCTTATAATTGGCCGTCTTAAGATTTGTTCAGATATACGCGTACTCTGGCCTGCGTATTTTAAGATATGCGGAAAGTCATAGATCCGTAGTGTAGATGAGCATAAAATCGTAAGTTTGTAGCCTCTCGAGCGTAAAAGCTGCTGAGCATAAGAGCATCCGGGCATAAAACTGTAGATTTATAGCCTCTGAAAAGAAAACTTCCGAGCGTGAAGTCGTAGATTTGTCGCCTCTGAGCGTAAAAAGCTTTTGAGCGTGAAATCATAGATTTGTAGCCTCTGAGCGTGAAGTCGTAGGTTTGTAGCCTCTCGAGCGTAAAAGCTACCGAGCTTAAAAGCACCCGGGCTTAAAACCATAGACTTATAGCCTCTGAGCGTAAAACCATAGATTTGTAGCTTCCCGAGCGTAAAAAGCTCCTTGGCGTAAAATCACGAATCTGCTTTGCACGAAAACTTTTTGAATTTGCTGACTGTCCACCTTCCCTGAGCAATAGGCTGACGTAGTCCCCAATCATAACCGAATATTAAATATCGGATTTGGTTAGGGATTCGAGGAGTTTATCTGAACTCTATAAATACCCCAAGTCTTTCAGAGAAAAACTTTTCATCTGTCTTTTGCAAAAGAAAACCTTCGCCTCTTTGAGTATTCTCCTTCGTTTCTTCTCTGACCATTCTGAGTTTTTAGCAATGGCACCAAAACCAATCTCCTCCTCTAAGGGAAAGAAGGCTGCCTCCTCTTCTCGCTCCTCTGCCCAAGCAAGAGCGACTCCCATCGGGCAGGGCGAGCCCCACTCTAAACGAAGTATCCCACCGACGAGCTGTGCACCGGACGTTATAGGTAAAGCTTTTGGGATGACAAGAACGAAGAAAAACCCTTCGTACACGTTGTACGTGAATGCGCTAGGTCATCTTCTGTGCTGATAGCCTCTTCAAGGAAGATGATGCACAGAGATATTTTATCATTTACGCCCACATTCCTAATGTGTCAGGGTAAAAACTCCATATTTTCGCAGTCTGGCGTAAAAGCTTTGACTGTCGAAATTTGGCATATACTACAAATTTTGGGTGTTACGCTCTGAATGAAAATTTTGGCATAAAATCCTCAAATTTTGGCAGTCTGGCGTAAAACACAGACTGTCAGATTTTTTTGTGTATACTGCCAATCTTGAATTTTACGCCTTGGAATGAGATTCCAGCGTAAAAAGTTAAGTTTTTATAGTCTTGGTGTAAAAGCACAGACTGTTGCTCTTTGGCGTAAGCTGCAAGATTATGAGGTCTAGTATAGAAACTGACGTATTTTTCTTGCACTTTGTAGTTAACTTGCATATATCTCCGTTGGCTGAGGTGATGGGTTCTGCTGCTGGGATGCTGCACTCCAATTACCTGGAGGATTTGTCCCATGTGACATTTTCTATTTCTGGACCCCAATATCCTGAAGGAAGGGGAATCCTGATATCGTCTCAAGGAGAGCGAATGTTGTTGAGCATGATCAACGGAGAGCCCCTGGCGTATATAGACGGGGCACAATACATAAAACTGGCTTTCCTCTTCGGGGATATGATTGACAAACAATTCCAGACGAAGCCCAAGAAAGAAAACTAGGTTTTTTCTGCCGGGGGCCTGGTCCTGTATCTGCCCACGATGCTGAGAGATTACCCTATCTCGGCATTCTTCCATGCCCCAGGAGGATGTCGTGGACCCTGACTCCCAATCCTCACGGCCAGCCAGGAAAGATATTTTACCAGAAAGGATCCGACCAAGGGTCATTTATAAGCCGCCCTTCCGCCCCGGTCATGCCGTTCAGGGGATTGTATCCGAGCAGTGTCCCGAGTGAAGACACTTTACTTCTCCAACCAGTCCAATTACCGACTTTCTGCAATGACTTCATGGGGCATGGAGGAGTATACCCCAAGATTAATCCTCGGACCAATGGGTGGGTTATACCCCTACAAATCTTTGATGGGCTCATTTAGCTGCCTGGGCTCTGAAGCATTTTTAGACTAAGCTGGAGAGCATTGGTCTGTATGCGGCTATGAGTGCTACCAGTATTGGGTTACCTCTCAACTCCAACCTATTTTTGGCCTTGCTGGAGCGATATATCTCGCTCACTGGGACTTTCGCCACTCCACTGGGGGAGTTGGGATTGGCCCTTCACGAAATGGCAGAGATTTCAAGACTGCCAATGGGGGATACTCCTTATGAAGAGTATGTTTCCACAAACCGGGAGTTGGGGGATACAGACCCTCGGGTAGTGGCAGTGTACCAGGAGCTGATGTGTCACTATTTAGCGTGCACCGCCTTCTATAATGAGCCCTTTGATTTGGCTCATACCAACAAATAGGCTTCCTACCTCTTCTTCCATCAGGCAAGGGCTGCTAAGCCAGACAAAGTCGTGGATAGCAGGGATAGGCCTTTGAGCTTTCTGAGCGTGCTTAGTGCTCAAGTAGTCGATGACCTTATTGAAGACGTTGGAGCTTCTGATCAAATTCTCGACGAAGGGATAGGGAAATATCTTGCAGGCACTAAAGCCTACAGTTATTTGAGGCATTGCCGCAGGCCTCTGTCACGAGAAGCTCGACTGGCTGGCTTCCTCTCTGTATGGCTGTGCCGATTGGTAGTACCAGGCATTGCATCTTCGGATCGCATTCACCGTAATACCTTATGGCCTGCAGTGCGTATGGTATTCGGGGCAAGACTGGGCTTGCTCCCTGCCATGGTATGCCGCATACAAGCTGGCCTGAGGGCCATTATCGATGGGCTGCTTGCCGATAAAATACGACGTGACAGCTTTCCCAGGGTAGAATTACCGTTCCTGTATTTGATGGGATGGTTAATTCTCCATAACTCCAGGGTGATGTCTCCCGGCTCTGGCAGTAGTTCGGGGAGTAATTTCTTGTTGAATTACAAGAATTCCACCTAGAACGTGACCACAGTTTTAGACTGTTGGCGGGCACTAAATTTTGCTCACAGCTGGAACCTCTTCTGCACCGTCCCCTCTGTACATCTTAATCAACAGGGGAGCAGGCTTCAGGACTCAGGTGAAGGGAAGACCATTCTATCTCCTGAAACTTTTAATTGGTTGGTCTGTATTAGACCTTCCCATTTATTGTACAAAAGTGAAGGCCAATGCTTCTTGGAACCCTACTTGCCTAATCGGTTCGCCAGGCAGTTTGGGTATGACCAATTGCACGTGGGCAATGCCGTCACCAGCTTCAAGTCCAGGGGTGGACTTATTGATGGAGCGAGAGGATGGCGGTACTTCATAATGGGTTGCACTGGAGCAGCTTTTACTGTGCCCGCGACTTCACTCTCCATGGAGTTGCGCATCCTCCATTCGTATGCCCAATTTTATGTGGCAACCAATACCTTCCATCGCAATTTTGATATGAATGGAAGTTTTAGGATGCCCTATTCTAAGTCAGCGGGAAGAGACGAAGTCCCATCAGTTTCCTCTGACGAGGGTGAAGATTATGTCAATCCAGATGAGCCTTTGTTGGCAGTACCAAGAGGCGAAATACCTCCGCCTGCAGAGCCTCTGGTTATCTCTGGTAAGCAAAGGGCTCCTATTTTGAAGGAGACTTTCCCTCGTAAGAAAAAGAAGACTGTTAATGGTCCTGTCAGGACTTCCAGTCATGAGACTCCTAGCAGTGAGCCTGTTGTTTCCCCTGTTGGGGACGATCCTTTGATTAGAGGTTCCTCCCCTTTTAGAGAGGGAACCTCCACAGTTTCGGCTGGCAGTGCAGGAGAATCTTTGCTCGAGGCTGCTGTCGCTGCTAACGCTTCAGTTAGTGGTACGAGATCGCCTTCGAGGCCGAGCCAAATAAGGATATCTTTATCCAGATCAGCAACGGAAGAAACCCCTGCCGCGTTTGTAAGTATACCCAGCGAGATTCCACCTGATGAACCTCAATTGGATCTGGGTGAAGACTTGGATGACTACCCTCAGTCGTCATTTGGTGCACCCTCCTCTCCATGTATGACAGCTCGCTTAGCATCATTAAGAAATGATTTAGCTGTACTGGTTGCAGACGCAACATATATACCATCGGCCATGGGTAAATGTCATCTTTACGCCTCTTTTAGAAAAATTAACATCATGTTGATATTAACTTTCTCTTGTCTTCTTTTTAGGGGAAGACATCTACGGGGAGGACAGCATCGACGCAACTTTTGTCTTTGTTTTCGCTCCTGTCTATGACACGGAGGTACCTGACTTTGAAGAGAAAATATTTTCGGGTGCCGGCTCGCCCGAAATGGTTTCGATATCACGAGAGAAGGATGAACCTGTCATTACGACAATGCCTCATTTGAGTACGCCGCCCACTTCGTCCGTTGTTGGCGCTTCTTCTTTTGTCGCACCATCTGTTGAGGCGACGACTGTGGCAACATCGTCTGCAGTCATTCCTGGAGGGGGATTCGCCGATATTGCAGCCACTCCCAGCGTCCATTCGGATCTCGCCATGCTAACTGAGCAGTATACTAGTATTTTCTACACCACTTTGAAAATGCTAATATCAATGGTGCTGAAGAAGAATCTAGGCTTCGAGGCTCTGAGGAGGTCCTCCCAGTTTGCGATAGCGCCGATCAGAGATTTCAACGACGTTGGGAGAGCTGATGCACTGGAGCAAATAGTTAATGGTTTGGAACAACCCATTAACGATTATTTGCAGCTATCTCGAGGCAGCATTGACGGTCTCGTTCAAGCTAGGTATGACTCCTTAACTGCAGAACTTGCTGGGCAAATGGAATCTCTGAACCAATCCATCCAGGAATAGCAGCAGGAGATGGATCAAGAGCGTGCCAAATTAGAGTATGTTATTCCTCAGCTGACTCAGTGTGAGGCCGAATATGAGGAAGAGGCAGCGAGGGTCCGCAAATTGAAAGATGAACTCGCTCAGGCAGAGAAGAAGGCTCTCTCTTTGTCGGCATCTCGAGATGTGTTGAAGGATCGAATGGAGACTGCTCAGCAGAACCTGACGCATGTGGGTGTCATCCACGTAGGTTTTGTTCATGCTCGGTCCGAGCTATCTGCTTTGAACAATGAGGCGGCAAGGTTGGAGCGGGCTCACGCCGACGTCTTGAACTCCAGGGATGAGAGGATGGTTACTCTGGCGCAACAGATTTATGACGTAACTGCTCCTCCCAAATGATGTACCTTCCTTGTTTCTCCTGTAATTTCTCGAAGATAATAAAGACACATTTTCTGACTTTGTGGGCCCATCATTTTAGAATATAATAGGCTAGGGTGAAAGTGATATCAGAGGTATAATTAACATGACATTCTTTCGTTAAGGTTTTGCTGAATGTAAATCTATTCAGAGTTAACATGAACCCAAAAGAATATAATCCAACTAAATTTGTATACTAAACACTATCAGAGGTATCATTAACATGATAGGTTTACAAATTAATTAAGGATATCTATTCGGAGGTCACATGAACCTGATAGAATATGATCCATCTAACCTTTGTGCATGGTATCGTCAGAATAAGATCTTCGTCATACTCCATTAAACGAAGGAGATCAAAGTATAGTACTTCTTCAAAAATTTGCAGTTGATAGTAGCCATTGCCAAATTTCTATTAGGCTTGGCTAATCTGTAAGTGCCATTTGCAATCATATAAGGGCCCTCCCATTTATTTTATGATTGTTTGCACGAATTTCGGATATCGTACTAGAGGTATTATGGACGTAGTACAATACCGTATTTGTTGAGGACATCCCACTGGGGGATTTTTTGGTGGACCTATTATTTTTTGCGCACATTAGTGCAAGTAATAGGTTTGAGACAAATCCTGACAGAGGTAATATAGACGCAATAAAATACGACTCTGTAGGGATGAATGAGGATAGTTCAGAGGTGATATGGACATGAACATTTTATTTTCCATTGCGGGCATTCCACTGGGGAATTTTGTGGACCTATTACTTTTTGCGTACGAGAGTGCAGGTAATAAGTTTAGGACAAGCCCTGCCAGAGGTAATATGGACATGGCAGTTTTTGTGGACTCAACACCACTGGTGTACTTAGAGTTAAGTATGGGCGTTAAGGTGAGATGACAACCGATATCAGAGGTAATATGGACGTGATAATCGATAGCCAAAAACTCAAAAAGTTTGTTCAGAGGTAATATGAACATGACAAACTTTTTTATTGTGACTCCATTGGGGATGGAGGTACATATCTGCTCAGAGGTAATATGGACATGGCAGTTTTTGTGGACCTAACACCACTGGTGTACTTAGAGTTAAGTACGGGTGTTAAGTTGAGATGACAATCGATATCAGAGGTAATATGGACATGATAATCGATAGTCAGACCAGGATGGTTTGTTCAGAGGTAATATGAACATGACAAACTCATCTGGGGAGATAACGAAATATTTGGACAATAGTTCAGAGGTAATATGAATATGAACTCCTGTCCAAAAAATTCACTGTGGAGTGATTTTCTTGAGTGGGGATAGACCTGAAAATTTTACTTTAGGGATTCATCATCCGGTATTTTCTTGAGGGAGCAAATTGTCACATAAAAAGTAAAGTCAATTTGCAATGATCGTCCCCTCGTTTACAGATGCAGAGTGATGACCTTGGCATCGATCAACTCCTGAATTCTCCTTTTTAATACATAGCAAGACTTTGTGGGGTGATGAATATACCGATGGAAGAGACAATAATCAGGGTCATCAACTTTGCCAGCCCTCTCAGGGTATTTGATGTTGGATAGCCGAAGTTTGTGTTCCTTTATCAACATATTGAAGATTTCAATAATGTCATCTTCATTGAAGGAGAAAGTTCCTTTCGGCCTTCGGACTCCCGATGCTTGAGTTTTACGGTCTTCTGGGAAGATCACCATCGTTGCATCATCTTCGAATTCTGAGGGAATTCTACCCCCAACTTTGGATGCTACCCTATTTTGTTGAGGTAAGCTACCCCCAGACATGTCGTGGCGTTTGTCCACTGAAGTTGATTTAGAAGGACCTGCCTCTGGTTGTACAGGATCAGACTCTGGAGATTTGGAATTGACAAGAGATGTAGTGTACCCCAATCCAAAACGAGTTTGTTGACAGTAAGAATTACTATACAACGGTGTTGGTCTATCTTTTCCATAGTTGAGGCCTTGTTTCAACTTTAAATCATAACCCATGCTTTATATAATCTTTAAAGCTTGTGGGCTATATCTGTGGATTTGTATTTTCCCAGCATCAGATTCGCGAGATTCTTCTTGTACAATCGGTCTGCTCCGCATGCGACCGAAGACTATTGGATGCTGTTCGTCGCGAGTTGGGGGAACAATAAAGATAGAATCTTCATGTGGCCCATATGTCATGATGACATTAGATGTTGATGCATCTTCCCATATGATCTCCCCACGTTTGAAAGTTAGGAGAACTGAATCCTGGTTATGACTCCTGTCTTTGCGTTTCTGGATCAGAAATTCACGCAAGTCAGGAGTATTAACAGAAGAAGAAGAGGAGGAAGGCCAGTTCCTCCTGTTTACATCATTTGGGATGCGGATATTGGGCACCCCAACCCTTTTCCTGCCGTAGGAATACAGCAGTTCAGCCATATGAGCAGCACATGATCCCCGAGGAGCATATCTATCCACAAACTGAACCTTCTTTACGTCGAGGGGCTGGACCTGGCTTAGTCTAGGATTTTGTTCGACTGGCGTAAACATGAGGAAGTCCTCAATCGCCTGTCAGCTTCTCGCATAATTTGATGAGCGGGCAGCTTCTTTTCTTGTTGGCGTAAAGGCCGAGAAGTTGAGAAGTCCGTCACTTGTTTTCCTTTGTGGGGATTACTGGGACTCTCTGCCTCCTTTTGAGTGAGAGTGATATTTTTACGTGCGGAGCGTATTTGAATTTTCGGACTTGGCGCTAAGGCCTTGTCAGAAACTACGTCTGTCCCATCAGCGATGGAAGACGAGTTTTTAAGCGCAATGTGCGATGTGAACTTCTGGATTGGCACTAAGGCATTGCCAGAAGTTTTATCTGCCCTGTCAGCGACAGGAGACTGAGTTTTACGCGCAAGACACGGAGGGAGAGATGCTACAACCTCGTTGTTCGGAGCGATCAGAGAGCCGGCAGGAACGGTAGGGAATGTCCAAGGCATCCAGACCTTACGCAATTTCCTGTTGTCTTGGACACAAAAAGAATGAGAGCTACCCCCTGCTCGAAACATACCTTCGTAGGCGGATTGGTTGAACTGGATGACCAAGGTCTTCTTCATTGATCCTACTACATCGTGTTGAACAATTGCTTTCTCGTCAGATGAGAAAGAGGTCCCCAGTAGAGTCACAATCTTGTGTTTGACAATAAACGGAAGAAATAAAACTAGGTTTATACAAAACCCTTTCTTAGGTTTACAAACAAGAAGTACAATTAATCCTATACGAGGATGTCAAGTACAAATTTTAATCTGGATAAATATTGCTATAGGAGTCTGATCTGCAGTCGATCACTTTATCCCTTGGACCATACGATGATGAAGAAGTGCTATAGAAGAAGGAGATGCTTCAAAGATTGCAAGAGGGAGTGGATGCTCGATGCCAAAATCGTCGAACACTACTCTCTGTCTGAGCTCTTCTCTCTCTGTTCTTCGATCTCTTTGACCTTTTTTCGACCTTCGACCTCTGTCAATAGAGGTCTCTATTTATAGTGTCTTAGTGACAGTAACCGTCCAGTCGGCGTAGAAGCCGGATAGTGGAGAGTATGGCACTTTTTACACGACGGTTATAATAACTGCCACCCACGTATCGATGATCTTCTGAATAAGCGTGTAACGCGTGTCCCATCATGAGATAATGCGTATAACTGCTGCGAAGGTCACGGCATGCGAGCCACGTAGGTAACTGCCCCTTGCGTAGAAAAGGTTGGCGTAGAAGCCAATAACTGTCACCATGGCGTATAAGCCAAATAGTTGTCAGGTTGGCGTAGAAGCCAAATAGGCGTAGAAGCCTTGTAGGCGTAGAAGGCTTGTAGGCATAGAAGCCTTTTAGGCATAGAAGCCTGATGCTGCATGGATAGGTAGCTAGCGTAAAAGATATCCGATCCTCCTTCTTTGACTGAGGCCTTGAGCGTATTCTGGACCAAATAGCCTTATCACGCACAAATACAAATATAGCCTGAGTTGGCGTATTTCAATGAGATAGCGTACAGCGTGCTCCTTGTAGCTGAAAATAGCCCGAAGGCGTATTTCAAGAAGATAGCGTACAGCGTGCTCCTATAACTGAAAATAGCCTGATGGCGTAACATGCAGAGGTGATAATGTGGACGTATTAGCCGTAATTATGGCTTGCCCAGTCTTTGGAGATATAACCAAATCTCGTGCATTTTATGCAGAGATCTACCACCATTCTGAGCATTAAATGCAGAGACGTGCCTCGAGCTTTGTACGAAGAGCAGCTTTTGACGTGGCAGTTCATTTTGTCTTCTGCTGAGCGTAAAAGCTCACATCTGCCTGTGTAAAACTAGGCAGCGTATTCCCTTGTATGCGTAAAAGCGCTTTATATCAAGGAAATATCACTAAACGACGGTTTGGGTCTGTGTGCCGCATCATCATTACAGCCGTCGTCTAGATAGCTGTGCAGTAATCGTTGTCAGGAGTCAGGTTCACTGCATGATCTGACAGATTCATTCAAGGAATACGAGGCGTTCCCTGTACAACTTCCCACCGCATTAAAAGCGAGTAGGTTTTACGCCAAAGTAACAACCCTTTTACGCTGAAGCAGCCTGGAAATACTGTATTACGCGGATTGTCCTGGAGCTTATATTTTACGCTGTACTAGTGATAAAGCTCTGTTTGTACGCCGATGGCTCTGAAGTTACGTCTTACGCCACCCAGCATTGAAATACTGCGTATAACTCTACAGCGTATTTTTTATGCTTCTACATCCATACCAACCCGTCATACCGCGAGGACAGTGATCCCCAAGAACTAGACAATGACATGTCTGGGGGTTGTCTCCCTCGACAAAACAGAGTAGCATCCAAAGCTGGGGGTAAAATTTCCTCTAGTCCAAAAACGATACAAAATTATTGGTCTTCCTTGAGGACCGTACGACTCAGGTATCGGAAGCCCCAAAGCCAAAGAGGACTTTCTCCTTCAATGATGACGACATCATTAAAATCCTCAGCATACTGATGAAGGGAAACAAACTTAGGCTACCCAATGTCAGATGCCCTGAAGAGGCTGATAAGGTCGATGACCCAAAATATTGCCTCTTTTATTGGTACATTCATCATCCAACCAAAGACTGCTCTGTGTTGAAGAGATGTATCCAGCAATTGATCGATTTCAACGAGCTCACCCTCGACTTCGAGGATAGGATAGTCATTGCGAATATAGTGTCCCTCCAATTAGGAAAATTTCTAGTGACGGAAGCCCAGGCAACCAGGGATGTCATCAACCTCCCAAGAGGTGAGGTCATTGCTCAAAAACTGGCACAACAAATAGAGCCTTCAACGACTAGGTTAAAGGGGAAGAAATGCAGGCCGGGACGCAATATCCTTGCCTTAAAAATCACCAATTGTAGACTACAGATGCTTAGCATAGCTCAACAAGTCTCCTTGTGCACAAAATCTATGTCTCGCATGACTCAACAACAATAGCACATGATAGGCAGCATTCTATTGTACGCATCCGAGCAAGTCTTCAGTACTTCTCATCGCAACGAATCCTTATGGGGCAACCAACAGTGTTCCCCTGTATGATATACAAAAATGTGCAACAAGCGGTAGTCCTCGACGTGGTAGACAATCGTGCGCACGCAATAGTGAGCCTACGCGCACAACTCAGCCAACTCGGTCATGTATACATGACAGTGTTCCTGTGCACAGAGCTCCTTATTCGGCGCAGGCTAAGTCATCAACAATATCCAACGCAACAAATGATGAGCTACCATAGTTCTATCATTACAGCCAACAATCACTCTATCTCATGTCGAATATGGGATATGACCTCCAAAAAGCTGAAGGTTTTGGCAAAGGACGGCGTACTCCTTTACAATCCGATAATTATTACAACTGCACTCGCAGAGGGCTGGAAAATGCTCTGGGGAGTCGGTGGGTGTACAAGATAAAGTATAACTCGGATGGGAGTATTGAGCGGCTTAAAACCTGTTTGGTGGTTTTTGAAAATCATCAGGTTGAAGGGATTGATTACACTGATACATTTGCCCCCGTTGCAAAAATGGTTACTGTCCGTGCCCTTCTAGCTTTAGCCGCAGCAAAGAATTGTGAACTATATCAGATGGATGTTCACAATGTCTTCCTACATGGAGACTTTACCAAATAAGTATATATGAAACTACCACATAGTTTTCAAACCAAACACCCTGGTCAGGTCTGAAGAAGTATATATGTAATATCATGATAAATGAAATACCTATAATATTCTTTCTATCACTTCTTCACATAGTTCAGGTATTCAAATAAAAATCAAAAGTACAAAATATCTTGTTAATAAAAAATAAAAAAATTTACTGTATGAAAGAAACTTCGTAGAAATAGACAAAGGAATAGAAAAAATAATACAAATACCATTATTATTCAATTGTATTACATATTAAACCAAATATTTGAATTTAATTGATATTAGATTACATAGTTTGATTATATATTCCAACCAAATTTAGTACAGTAATTATAATTTCATTACATTACAAACTTAATTATATTTCAAATTTAATTTTATTACGATTACGATTACGATTACGATTACGGTGAACCAAATACAACCTAAGTAGGTTAACTCTACGTTTTTGTTTACTTTGGTGGATTAGATAGAAATGTCTTTGTTTCTATTCGATTAAGTATAGATAATTTTTAAAATAATTTGACCCAAAAAGATACTTACTGTGAAAGTAGCTAACTTTGAGTATTTAATCTTTGATTGTTTGGTACAAAAGAGGGAAGTATTTCTGGCATGGGAAAGCTAGATAGTGTCTCTAGATTGGTAGTAGTCTTAGATGGTTCTTTCTTGTCCATTCTTATCCTTCTACCAAATAACAACCCCATTTAATTGATTTATGTGGGAATTTGCTAAGTAGATGGATGCAAAATGAAGAAGAAATAAAGTGTAATCACAACCGTACAAGGGTGCATAGATAAAAGAAAATCAAATAATGACTTTTAAGATAGTATAGTAGCATTGTTAGGTCTTGTTTGGTTGGACGATTTTAGAAGGAATGAAGTAAAAAATACTGATTTGGAAAGAATATTTTGTACTTTACGAGTTTGGTTGCAGACAAAATTTACTGTAAGTGACATGAATAATAAATTTTGTCTGCCACAACTTCCTAGTTTTGATATCGGAATTTTTACTCCGAAGTGATTTTTGTGAAGTGTGAAATCATAATTAACGGACTTTTGGTTGAAGGATTAATCATCTCTACTTTAACACTTTCCAAACAGGGATGGAGCTAGAATTCTGAATTGGGGTGGGCTAGAATAGGTTTTGATGGACTAGCTATGGATAAACTCATCAAAAAATAAACACAAAAAAATATATGAATTTTTTTTTTTAAGTTGTACCCCATTTTATTTACCATAATTCAAGGTGCACCTTACTACTTTACCATAATGTATAATCCCCTCACTTCCGTAAAAACTAACTGTCAACTACGTTGACAGTTAATTTTTGACCGAAATACCCCTTCCCTCTTTCCAGGTTGAGAAGAGGAGGACTGGTGATAATGGTGATTTGCTGGGGGTATTTCGGTCAAAAACTAACGGTCAACGGGTCAACGGAGTTGACCGTTAGTTTTTGACGGAAGTGAGAAGTGTTGTACATTATGGTAAAGCAATGTAATGTATATTGAGTTATGGTAAATAAAGTATGGTGCAACTTAAATTTTCTAAAAAAAAAAAAATCTAGGAGGGACTAGAGCCCATCCCAATCCTGCCCCTATTTCCAAATTATAAGAACTACAAAAAGTTAATACTTTTAAATTTATGACTTCAACAACTATCCAAACACCAAAATTAGAATTTTTTACTTCTATCCTCTACTTCTTCAACATATCCAAATAGAGGAATTAAAATAAAAATGCATACATACAACATACGCAATTCAGAATTATAACAAAGATCAAGGACAACCTACCAAAGCAATAACTTTCGAGATACACATGGTAGACGCCATACAGGGCCTTGTAGTTCTTTTAATAGCAAATTCCTACTTTGAAATTTCTAGCCCTACCTTAAACTGTTACTTCATTGACAAGCTAATTAGATGTGAGCCCTTTCTCGAAAAGTACTCTTTTTTTCCTCTCGGTAGCAAGACATCACTTTCACAACTCTATTAAGCTTACTGATAAAGTCCCAAGGATAACTCAGACTGTTCCGAAATATTTTTTTTTTTCGAAATTTTTTACTTAAAATTGTACTCAGGACGAGTCCAAAATTATATTTAGAACTGTTAAAATTTTGACAGTCTTTTCGATAGTTTGGACTGTCAAAATTTTGACAGTGCTAAATAATGTATACAATTCAATGGACTGTCAAAATATTAACAGTCCAACCTAGTGAACGGACCGTCAAAATTTTGACTGTACTAAATAATTTTTTGGATTAATTTCGAGTACAATTTTAAGTGAAAAATTTAGAAAAAAAAAAAATAGACAAGCCTGAGTGTATTTTGTAGTGCCTTTGACATCAGCCTTTATTAATTGATTGCTTTACCCAAATATTGATTAATTGATTTTGCAATTTCCAAGACTTTTTTGGTAGATCGATCTCACCGGACTTTTTCAACTTCACTCAATCACGTCAAAGCACTCGCAACAAAGTCCTAATTTGGCCTCCGACGTTCGAAAGAAAAGTGCTCACAATTGGTTCCAAACTCAAGCTATGCTCACATTTGTGCTTCCTCTCGACGAGGTTGATCAAATTAATATATTTCACCGTCACTTCCGAATCAAATTAACTCGTGGTTATGAACAATGCACACACAAAGTATAGGTCCATTCTTTCATTTTCTTTTTCTTTTTTTTCATCACATCACATGCTAAACCCAACCTTGCATCGATTTGACATATCTATAGTCTAATCGAGTGCATTGCATTATTATGAGTTTTTGTAAAAGCATGGTAAAAGTTATTCGGAGCTATCTATTTTATTTTTATTTTTATTTACAAGTTTGTCATTCAAAAATTTTATTCGGAACTATTCAATTTTTTCTTTAGAACTGTCATAAATTTTGATAGTCCTACCAATATACTGGACAGTAAATTTTTTTTGACAGTACTAAAAAAAATATACTATCAATATACTGGACTATCAAATTTTTTGACAGTCCTACCAATAGATAGAACTGTCTGATAGCATGTTATCTGTCAAAAATCTTTCAATATGTAGGACTGTCAAATCTTTTGACAGTCTTAAAGATAACAACAACTCTCCATACTGTTGTGACGATGTGCGACGACGGCATCCCATCCGACGTGAACAACATCCCTAAATCCTACCTTCTCTCGACGAAGAAGTTCAGGAACACCTTTATCGACTGGGCCCACGCTACCATTCCGGACACGAAGGTCTGGTTAACCGCCTGTGTTTGGAGTATCGGGCTCACCCTCACCGCGACAACATCGGCTAGGCTGGCCCATCTGACGGAGTCGCTGAAGCTGGAGTACCAGTTCTTCTGCGTCCCCCTCGGTCTACAGAGTAGGTGGTCGCCGTCGTCCTCTCCTACATCGGCCCGGCCGTGGAGGGGCTCTCCAAGGAGGACGTCGTATAGTGCCCCATCTACGTTCCGACCGGGAGACGCAATACGTAAAGGCTTGTGGCTAGTCTGACTCAAAATATGAACTTAATAGCAATGACCCTTTTCGGCATCGACTCCGTTCGGACAAATAAAAAAGAATCATTCCAACTCATGGTTTGGCTTCTGTTGGAATGAGTCCAAGAAACAATGGACTGTGTCTTGGCGAGTGAGCTTTATATAAGAGTCCCTTCGATGGGACCGGTCAGCTGTTGCTTTTCTTGAACATTTTTCGTTGCGAGATTTTGGATGAAGTATTTTTGCATCGTTTTCTGGTTTCATTTTCTAAGGAATTTGATAGGACGGATTGTGAATGGATTCTAACACGATGCTGGTGCCATTGCAGGAATACGAATAGTTGACGTTTGATCGTAGCAAAGCGGGTCTCCTTCCTCGGCATATTCTCTAATCGGTGGGTGCTTCGGTCCATTCTTCTCTACTCGGTCGCTTAAACACATACTTTGCCTCGAATATGTTCATATCAACGATGCCCGGATGAATATAAATTTATAAATGTTACCCATAATGCATGCTTACCACTAAGAAAATGAACCTAGGATAACTGTAATCGTCGAGCGTAGACCTATAACTTAAGCTTCGTACGTGAAGACGATAGTTGTGGTTTGAATCATGAAACTGTTAAAATGAGTAAGATATTAGAATCATTGATTTTGGCATGGGGCCTCGAAGATTTCGGTGCCAACGAGTTTACCAAATTGGAACATACGGCTTCGAGGAAAGATCGAATATGTGGCTTGAGTACTTAAATATTTTTGCTTAACTCAGCTTCGTGTCATGCATATGTTTCATAAATAAACTGTTCACGCATTCGTCTGGTCATGGACAACTTGTGCACAAGGTTTTGAGGTTTCCTTGAAAAGGTATTCGGGACACCGAAACCGAATCGACCTAGGAAAAAATAATATGAACCGCGCTTAGGCACGAGGCATTGCGGGACCTTCAGTGGGGCTTGCAACCTGGACTGATAGGGTGTACCATAATGTCATGGAATAGTCCTTCATGGCGTCGATTTATCACCAATGACGACATATAAGATAGAATACATTGCTAACATATTGTCTTATCCTAGGGTAACTATTCGATGTTTCAATGCAGGGATTCACGCACCGGGTGAATAATCTATCACCGATGCGTACGATATAAATTTAATTTACTACTTTCAAATGTGTTCATAATATGAACTATAAATTCACTCTAGTTCCTGATAGTAAGATAATATTCAATGCATACGTCTCTTTAATAAGCATCGTTGATTTAGGCGAGTGGGCTCGTTCCGCTCACCAGTACAAGTTGCGTACTGATACCCAATATCTCAGGTTTCGGGAACGCGTAGGGCGCATGGTACTAAGCTGAAGATTGAAGAGGAGACTTGAAGCTCTTCCTATTTTAAAGTAAATATGAAGCTGACTTCATTTTGAAGGTATTTTGTATCAATCTATACGAAAGGTATAATATATGAGACAACAAGTATTATTCATGGAAACTTGTTTGTTTATTTTGTTATTTCAAGCAATGTAGCCGATATGGCATAAGCAATGTACTTCATATCAATGTAATATATATTTCAAGTTATGAATTAAAAGTCGTTTCTTCCTATTTAAATAATGTGTCACAATATTTTTGCTGCAATATAACTTATACTCTATGTTTCAAATGAATTATCAAAAATACACGTTCTTGTCTTGTGTGTTGCTCAACCTAGGCACGCTCTAGATTATGTGTAACAACCCCCTCCGCGTCAAACAAAGAGCATATTCAAACGGTGCAAGTGCGATGACCCGACCCGCCTTGCTAGGTGAGAAGACTTGCTTGAGACAAAGGATTCAACTTGGCCCTTCAGGAGTTCAAACTTAGACTTTCAAAGGCGCACTCAGAGTATCGATCGATCGAAGTGATTCATCGCTAAGGTGGGTGGCTACAATGAACTTGTTTTTTCTTAGCCTGCATACTTAAAATACAAATGATACATGCTAGTCGCTAGACGAATCACCTCTTGCATGCTAATAAATAATATAACGCACCTAGCTAAGGAAATACTCTCATCTTATATTACTTATCTAAAACATGGAAAAAGAAGTAACTTGATAGATTTTCTTATGTGCTGCTCTATATGTCTCTGCACGGTTACAATACTCGCACTAACCCTTTAGACTCGCGCTAGTGTAAAGGTTTATGTTTTTACTATTTTAGTGCTTACTCGCTTACATGCTAACTAGTACTCCCTCGTCTCGTTTCAATTCTTGTCACATAATTTTATGCCATGATCAAGTAACACGATTTGTGTCTTGCATCCATCTAGTTCATCGAAAGACTATTGAATAGTCATTTCGTGCAAGCATGAACCTGAAATATTCGGGACTGTTAGGTTGCCAAAGGCAATTCCCAAACGAGGGGACTGTATCATGTCAATTAAACAACACTCGTCCTGTACTGAATTTGATGGCTCGGGGAGTACATAAGTGTAAACAAGAATCAAGAATTAACATGTCGGGTCATTAATCTCGTAAATCTGAAGACCCATGACTTGCATCGTCGAGGACAACTTGTGCACATGGTATTCGTGTTCAAGTTTTTTTGGACGGTTGTCGAGGAACCGGGGCCGATCTGATCCATACGAAACTTTATAATAGTCTCATGTACATGATAGGATGGCATATAATACTTTATGTTCCTCGCGTTGCACACCATCCTCATCCATAACTATAACTCGTCATTTACGGCTATGCTAGCGATAACTGTTCATATAGATTAAGTCATCATCGTTTAGCGGCAATCCGCGTACGAGTCATTATGTCGCATCTAGTAATCTGGAACACCTGAACAAATATGAGTATACGATATATGTATATATTTGAACAATGGAGTATCACACCTGAGTTAGAAACACGCTCGTAACACTTTTGTTTGCTATGTGATTCTCTTGATTTTATTATATATACATATTCGTGTTTGGTTAAGTTGGTTTTATCTTTAGACAGGGAAGGACGAATGGTAAATTGGTAAGTCTCGCTGTGTTAATCTTATATCATATGGCGCACTGCCACATGAGTTAGGCTTATATTATATTCCATAAAATTGATCCTAAGGCAAGACTAGAAAGACAACTTAATAGATTGTGTACGAAACTATTATAACATGTTTGATTTGTCGAGCGGGCGAGAAGCCTCCCCACTAGTGCATTCAATGTATTAATAACCCGCCAGATTGTGTGCAGGATGCGGAAGAACCTCGTTCAGTGTAGAGTATCCCCTCGTGCGCTCTAAGGCATAGAGTTCCCTCTGGATCCTTGGAGTGTTGCATCCGGAGCAGAAGCACATATACAAGACATAATGTTGGAACATCGCCTATGTATCTTTTCATGTTGTAAGCCGCTTGGTACATCTTTATTATTTTAAGAGAAGAGAGCTTGAGCAACTTGTAATCTCGGCCTAGCACCGCTTGTAATAACTCGTAATTATCAATAAACTGCTTATTTTACTTTCAAACTTTTGTTATTCAATGCTTCCGCTATGACGACTCTATGAACTTGTTACCAATAGCTTGTTCGGTTCTGATTTTGCTGCATTCGAACTATTAGCAAGCGACTATGTGGCTTAGTTATTTTATCGCACTTCAGATCATGGCCTTGCATGGGCACAGCTTGTGCTCATGCGATATCACGTCCTGATGGGTACGATATTCCTGTGGGAGCGCTGGCGTAGTGATTCGCGTCCAGTGGGGAGGCTGATCTTACAAAAGATTAGGGCATGACATATTGGTATCAGAGCCATATTTTACGTTATTGGACTTCGTATCGATTCTCTTTTGAAAGCTCGTTCGTGGGTAATGTACATACGCTCTCTCTCAATGTCCCAATGGGATATTCCATACAATGAGTCTAAATATTTTTGAAAAGTGCATGTGAATGATATGATTTCTTGAACGGGATAGTTATGTGAAGACCCTTGTGCCGACTTGTGTCGGACTTTGTGGGAATAGACTCGTGCTAGAATTTGCAAGTTATGTGCGAACTCGAATACCTATACATGATTACCAAGCGAGTTAGTGTGCGGGATAGAATATCGTTTAGATGGTTAGCTATGCACGCAGCTATTTGGCTAAGTTGTATTGAGTATCGCGTACCAAGACTCTTTGGTACGAGAAAGTTTGCAAGCGAGATTGGGATATCGTTCAGATAAGGATAAGTAAGACTTAAAATGACAACCAATAGAAATGTTATCAGATTATTGCTAAGGAAAATATAGAGGATTATGCTTGGATTTTAAGGAATAGTTCGAACAATATTTCATGTCGACTGATACAAATCAAAATATGGTTACTGGATGACTATCAATAGGGGGTATATACGAGGCTAAAATTTATTGAGGCTATGCTTAGGTATCGCGTTGGAGTTCTAAGGAACGAGTTATGAATATGCGAGTGAGCGGTGCGAACATGATTGGAGATTTATTTGGATTACTCAAATCCTCAGTGGTGTATGCGATAGCTCAGGAACGAATAATCAATTTGTGGATAGCGATAAAGTTTTGAGAAATTATAGAGTAGATCAAACATTGAGTGGTGTATGAATCATTTTAGAAATGTTCGAGCGAATCGAGAATTTTGGGATAGCAAATGAGTCTATTAGCAAGCGACGTAATTTTAAAAAGACTTAGTATAAGAGATGCCTAGCAAGTAACGAATTCAAAGGTCTCGTGCGATAGTTAGTTTGAACGATTGAGAATGTGTTGAACAAGTGATAAGGCTTATATCGAATATGGATTCTGTAATGACCCGTTCTGCTCAAGCGAACATCCGATTCAAATGCCATAATTACAATGACCCAACCCACTTTACTCAACGAGAAGACCGTTTGAGGCAAAGGATTTTTTGACTTGTCCCTTTAGGAGTTTCGTCTTAGGCTTTCAGAGGCTTGCTCGGAGTATCGCTCGACCGAGGCGAATCATCGCTAAGGTGGGTGGCTACGATGAACTTGCCTTTGCTTAGCCAGTACACTTAAAATATGGACGATATATGCTAGTCACTAGGTGAATCACCCATTGCATGCTAATAAAAAATACAACGCACCTAGCTAAGGAAATAATCTTAACTTGTATTGCTTCTGCTAGAACATATAAATAAAACTTTGCTTATATATGGACCCTCGCATGCTACCTTTGCCTTGTGCAAGTAGACCCCGCTATGCCTCGAGTAGAACATTAATCTTTGTAGTGCACTATTCACTTGTTTACACTACACGTTCCTAGATTATGCCGCTTGGTATGTCCCTTTACGGTTTCACTTCTCGCTTTACTCTAGACCCGTGCCAACGTGAATGCTTAAGTTTCAACATAAATGTATGCTTGCATGCTCATGCTAACTTGTATTTTTTGCCTCGATTAAATGCTTGTCACTTATATGCATGCCATAATTTCTCACACATCACTATCCGTGATTCACTCAGTTGAGGCAGGAAGACTATCAAAATAGTTGTTCTGAGCCAAGAATAGAACATTGAAAGTATTCAGGACCGTTAGGTCGCCAAGCCATTTCCCGAACTAGGGGACTACATCAATGGACAATTAAAAAAGATAATATCGCAACACATTTTAAATTTGATACTCGCCTTGTACTCAATCTAACGGTTCAGGGAGACTATACAAAGACAGATTATGCTATATGATTGTCTCATGCTCGTATTGCCTTAGATTGTATCAAGTCAAGTTGAATACTGAACGAGAATCGTGTTAAGCAATGAATCACATCTCGTAGAGCAATGCTCATTCAGAAAAAGAATCAAGAATTATCGTTATGAATCTAGAAGAACTTGAGGATATGCATAGTCACTGACAACTTGTGCACAAGGTGGGTTTTTTAATCCAGTTCTGCAGACTGTCATCGGGGCACTGGGGCCGATCCGATCTAGACAGAACTTCAGGTAGTCGTCCTTTTCAACGAAATGAATGCAATGCCCATCGCATTATATTTTCTTGCACTCCATCCTCGACCTTGAGACTACACCTCTACTATGGAAGTCATGCCAGTGACCTTCTGTTCATATAGATTAAGTTAGCTCGATTGTGGCAACCCGTGTGCAAGTCATTACATTATAGGCAACTGCTCTGTTTAACACACATGTACCTATAACTGCTTCTGAAATACCTGAACGATATGAATATGAGACACTTGTGTAAATTGAACACTCGAATATCCAATGCAACGGGCCTTATAATCCGTATAACTCATGCTTCTGAAATAATGCCTCGTACATGACATTTTGCCTGCTTATTATATTTCCCCTCAATTTTATTATATATTCTCGTGCTTGATTTAATTTGGTTTGCCTTGGATAGGGAAGGACGGATGGTAATTTGGTAAGTCTCGCCGTGTCCCTTTATATCGTACGACGCACTGCCATACGAGTTAGGCTATTCATCATTGCCATAAAACTGATCCTAAGGCAAGAATAGAAAGATAACTTAATAGATAGTGCATGAAACCTATATAATGTGTTTGGATTTGTCGAGCGGGCGAGTAGCCTCCCCACCAGTGCATTCATATACTGATAACCCACCAGATTGCTTGCAGGGTGCGGGAGAATCTCGTTCGGTACGGATGCCTTCTTTTGTGCGTGCTAAGGCGTGGAGTTCGCTCTGGAGCCTTGGAACGTTGCGTCCGGAACTAAAGCAAATATACAGGACATAATGTTGGAATGTCTCCTATGTATCATTCTATAAATGTAGCAACTTGGCACGCTTTTACTATTTCAGAGAGAGAGAGAAGCTTGAGCGACTTGTAATCTCGGTCTAGCGTCGCCTTTAACACTTGTTCAATATCAATAAAGGGTTACTTTATTTCTTTACTTATGTTATTCAATGCTTCCATTATTGATGACTCTGTGAACTTGTTACCAATCGCTTATGCGTTATTATTTTGCTGCACTCGGACAATCTGTGCGACTCTGTGGCTTAGACCTCTTACCGTCTATTTATATCACAGCCTTGTACGGGCACGGCTTAAGCTCGTGCGACATTACGCCCAAATGGGTCAAGCAATCGTCCCGCGGGAGCGCTGGCGCGGTGATTCACGCCCGGCGGGGATGGCTGATTGATGCAGGAGATCGGAACGTGACATATTGGTATCAGAGCATGGTTTTACGTCTTTGGACTTTATTTTTATTTTCTCAGTTTCAAAAGCTCATTCGTGGGTTATGTACATACGCTCTCTCTCAATGTCCCATCGGAATATTCCAAACAATCAGTCTAAATACCTTTAAAAAGTGCATGTAAATGATATGATTGTTTGTACGAAATTGTGATGTGAAGGCCTTTGTGCCAACCTGTGCTAGACTTTCTTGGAATAGACTCGTGCTAAAAATTGCAAGTTACGTGTGAACCCGAATGCTTATACGTGCTTACCAACTGGTTAGTGTACGGAGTAGAATATCGCCCGAACGGTTAGCTATGCACACAACCTTTCGGTTAAGTTGTGTTGAGGATCGCACGCCAAGACCCTTTGGTGCATGCTGGTTACAACGAGATTGAGATATCGTTCAGATAAGGGATAAGTCAGACTTAAAATTGTAATCGATATAAATATTATCAGATTATCGCTTAGGCGAACATAGAGAATCGTACTTGAATTTTAGAAATATAGCTTAGACGGTATTTCGTGGCGGAAGATACAAATTGAATATGGTTTAATTAGATGACTCAATTTTGAGTGGTGTATGGATCATTTAGAAATGTCCAAACGGATTCATAGGTCTCGTGCGATATTTGGATTGAACGAATTAAAAAATGTCTTAAATAAGTGATAAGGCTTATATTGAATAGAGATTTACGGAAATAGAAATCGATATTTTGGTTAAGGAAACTTGTTGGAAACTTAAAAATTGTGCAAGCAATTTTGGATTGAAACAAACGAATTGAACTTGATACAATATCGTTCGAATAGAAGTTAGCTCAAGAAAGAGATATTGTGGTTCGATGAGAGAAGCGATAACGAATTTGACCTGGAGTTCGTAAGAATAATCTTGAAATCTAGTTCAAAAAGAAAATATTCGAAATCAGTCCCAACGAGAACGATTATCCTGCGAGAGCGCCGGTGTGGTGATTTCACATACGGCGGGGATGATCAAACTTACGAGAACATGTTCGATGATTATTCCAGACGAACTCGATGAATATAACATATCAAAAAATGGATAAACTTGGGCTTAAATTTTTGAAACCTAGTTGTTTGAGAAATGCCAGATTTATATGGATTTACCGAACGGTAACATTGAAGTTGGATGATTTTTTAGACAAATTATAATTACTGCATGAACGTACTTGACTCGATAGATTTTATATATAATTGGATGGACCAAAGAGTAAGGATAGGGTATCTCGATCGTTTCGAAGATAACCATAACATTCAAACATTCTTGTCTTGTGCGAGCGTAACTCTATGCTCATACATGCGTCCTGTCCGGGTTAGAACGATTATCCAGCGAAAGCGTTGGCGTGGTGATCTCACATCCAACGAGGGTGATCGAACTTGCGAAAGACTGGAGCGTGATAACTGATAGATCATCTTAACTTGTGGTTCGACACGATAAGACAAATTTAAAAATACAAGTAAATCAGAAATATTTCAGGGATAAGTTAGCCTAGAACCTGAAATAAATCACCTTTGATGGTTTCGTGAACGGATACATGTATCAGGTTGGACGACATGGAGTTATAATCAAAAGAGGGTTTAGAATTAAATCTTATCTTGGTGGTCGAGACCTGGAATGGATATATGGATTCTATCGAATATACTTAAGGAGATAGACTATGCAAATCACTAGGCTTGTCCTATAACTTGGATATATCATGAATTTAACTGAACGGACTCGACCCCTGTACAAATGAATATGTTATTGAGAGTAGGATGATCCATGTTCGATGTTTAGAAATATGAGTAAAATGAGCTTGGGTAGAATACCCCGTGCAAAATGAACAATGATTTGACCCTAGGAATTGGGGCGAGCATCGTGTGATGAATTTATACGATAAATTGTGTGTTGAACTTGTACCTATGACCTTGTAAGCTGACCTAGTAATTAGGCAGACGATCATGTGCCGAGTGAAAGGACCTGTGTGACCGACTTTAGAATATTGCTTGAACAAGCCATAGAACTGGGACAACAAGACTTAGAGTTAGACTGAAAACGGTAACGTGTGCTATGTTTGACCCGAACAAATGGACGCTAGTCGATAGACCGAATAGATCGTGCTTAACGGTAGTGCAAAACTTGATTTGAGTTGGAATAGAAATAACTTGGATTTTATTGACCCCGTTGGAAGTATCATCGTGATTCATAAAACGAGAACCCTTGAGATTTTCGCAAGTAGCTTGTCCAATTTTACTATATCTAAGTTTGGTTGAATGCATATGTTTGAAAGACGCCTTGGACGTGTGCACGATCCAAGACTCAATGAAATATGAAACTCGATTGCTAAGAATTTGCTATCGCTAAGTTGGTTGACATGCATATGTTTGAAGGACGCTTTGAATATGTTCACGATCCAGACTCGCGATATGCTGATCTCGAATGCTAGTGCAAGTAAATAGCTACATGGACAAGTATAACGACTTATATAAGTTTGCCTCAGCCTTAGATTATTATTCAAGATAAATTATAACGTACCCCGCGTTAAGCTATATGTTCCGTGCTAAGGCGCAATTGAGACCGAGTCAGAACTTGGATTGGATGATAGAGTTATTCAATGAGACAGACCCAGCATACACGCGACACGGTATACAGAATGAGTAAGAGATTGTGTTCAAACGGATCTAGTGGTACCGATTACTACGCTTGGGATAGATTTGTTAGTGCGATAGAACGGCCTGTGCTCAGGAAGTCTTGAGAACGAGACTTTTTCTGAGTGGTGTATAATGTAACTACCCGTTCCGCTCAACCGGACAGCCGATTCAAACGATACAAGTGCAACGACCCGACCCACTTTACTCAGCGAGAAGACTCATTTGAGGCAAAGGATTTCCCGACATGGACCTTCAGGAGTTCCGACTTAGGCTTTCAGAGACTCGCTCGGAGTATCGCTCGACTGAGGTGAATCATAACTAAGGTGGGTGGCTACGATGAACTTGTCTTTGCTTAGCCAGCACACTTAAAATATGGACGATATATGCTAGTCGCTAGGTGAATCACCCCATGCATGCTAATAAAGAATACAACGCACCTAGCTAAGAGAATAATCTTAACTTGTATTGCTTGTGCTAGAATATGAAAATAAAACTTTGCTTATATATGGACCCTCGTATGCTACATTTGCCTTGTGCAAGTAGACCCCGCTATGCCTCAAGTAGAACATTATACTCTTTGTAGTGCACTGTTCACTTGTTTACACTGTACGCCCTTAGATTATGCTGCTTGGTATATCCTTTTATGGTTTCACTCCTCGCTTTATCCTAGACCCGTGCCAACGTGAATTCTTTGGTTTCAACATAAATGCATACTTGCCTGCTCATATGCTAACTTGTATTTGTTGCCTCGATTAAATGCTTGTCACTTATATGCATGCCATAATTCCTCGCACATCACTATCTGTGATTCACTCAGTTGAGGCAGGAAGACTATCAAAATAGTCGTTCTGAGCCAAGTATAGAACATTAAAAGTATTCGGGACCGTTAGGTCACCAAGGCATTTTCCGAACTAGGGGACTTTATCAATGGACAGTTAAGCAAAATAATATCGCAACACCTCTAAAAATTGATACTCGCCTTGTACTCAATCTAACGGCTTAGGTAGACTATGCAAAGACAGATCATGTTATGTGATTGTCTCATGCTTGTATTGCCTTAGATCGCATCAAGTCAAGTTGAACACTAAACAAAAATCATTTTAAGTAAAGCAATGAATCATAACTCGTGAAGCAATGCTCGTTCAGAAAAAGAATCAAGAATTATCGTTATAAATCTGGAAGAACTTGAGGATACGCATGGTCATGGACAATTTATGCACAAGGTGGGTTTTCAAATCCAGTTTCGCGGACGATCGCCGGGACACTGGGGCCGATCCGATCTAGATGGAACTTCAGGTAGTCGTCTGTTTTGGTAGGATGAGTGCAATGCCCATCGTATTATATTTGCTTTCACTCCATCCTTGACCTTGAGACTATACCATCCACTATGGAAGCCATGCCAGTGACCTTCTACTCATATAGATTAAGTTGGCTCGATTGCGATAACCCGCGTGCGAGTTATTGTATTGTAGGCAACTGCTCTGTTTAACACAAATGTACCTATAAGTGCTTCTGAAATACCTGAACGATATGAATATGAGACACTTGTGTAAATTAAACACTTGAATATCCAATGCAACATGCCTTATAATCCATATAACTCATGCTTCTGAAACATTTGCCTCCTACATGATACTTTGCCTGCTTATGCTATTGCCCCTGGATTTCATTATATATTCTTGTGCTTGACTTGGTTTGCCTTGGATAGGGAAGGATAGATGGTAAGTTGGTAAGTCTCACCGTGTCCCTTTATATCGTATGGTGTACTGCCACACGAGTTAGGCTATTCATCATTGCCATAAAACTGATTCTAAGGCAAGAATAGAAAGATAACTTAATAGATGGTGCACGAAACTTATATAATGTGTTTGTATTTGTTGAGCGGGCGAGTAGCCTCCCCACTAGTGCATTCATGTACTAATAATCCACCAGATTGCTTGTAGGGTACGTGAGAACCTCATTCGGTGCGGATGCCTCCTTCGTGCGTGCTAAGGCGTGGAGTTCACTCTAAAGCCATGCAACGTTTCGTCCGAAACTAAAGCAAATATACATGACATAATGTTGGAACATCGCCTATGTATCATTCCACAAATATAGCCACTTGGCACGCTTTTAATGTTTCAGTGAGAGAGAGGCTTGAGCGACTTGTAATCTCGATCTAGCACCGCCTGTAACACTTGTTCAATATCAATAAAGAGTTGCTTTATTTCTATACTTATGTTATTCAATTCTTTCGTTATTGACGACTTTGTGAACTTGTTACCAATCGCTTATGCATTTATTATTTTGCTGCACTCGGACAATCTGTACGACTCTGTGGCTTTGACCTCTTACCGCATGTTCATATCACGGCCTTGTACGGGCACGGCTTACGCTCGTGCGGTATCACGCCCATATTGGTCAAGCGATCGTCCTGCGGGAGCGCTGGCACGGTGATTCATGCCCGGCAGGGACGGCCAATTGCCTACGGGAGATTGGGGCGTGACATAATTCAAGGTAATAGAATCAATATCTTGGTCGAGGAAACTTGGCGGATCGTGCGTACGATTTTGAATTTAATCAAATGGATTAAAACTTGAGTAGGATATCGCTCGATAGAAGTTAGCTTGAGTATAGATATTATGGTTTTGAATTAATAGACTTGATATGGTATCGATAGTTGGATGAAAGCAAGGATTGATATAAGTAAAGAAATATTATGGTTCGATGATTGAGGTAAGCGATAACAGATTTGATCTTGAATTTAGACGAACAATCTTGAATCTAGTTTGAAGGACAACACTCGACAATCAGGCCCAGCTGAAAACGGTTATCTCGCGGGAGCGTTGGCGTGGTGATCTCACATCTAGCGGGATGATCAAATTTGTGGGAGACTAGAGCGTGACAATTGAAGGATCGTCTTGACTTGTGGTTCGACACGATAAAGTGAGTTTAAGGATACAAGTGAATCAAAAGTATTTCGATGATAAGTTAGTCTAGAATGCAAAGTAAAAACACGCTTGATGGTTCTATGAATTGATACATGAATTGTGTTAGACGACTTAGAGTTTATGATGGAGATTAAAGATTTAGAATTACAATCATGACTTGGTGGTCTAGACTTAGAAAAAAATGGATAGGTGGATTATATTAAACATGATTGAGGTGATAGACTATGTGAATCGCTACGTTTGACGTGCGACATGGATATATCGTAAATTCTGTTGAATGAATGTGTTTTAGGAACGGATTTGATTGAAATAGACTCAGACCCTGTGCAATAAACATATTGATATGAGTAACATGGTCTGTATTCGATATTTAGAAATTTGAGTGAAGCGAGCTTGGGTAGAATACCCCGTATGAACTAATAATGGTTTAACCTTTGGAATTGGATGAGTTTCGTGCAATGGATTGCACAATATAAATCATGAACATGACTTGTACCTATGAGTTTGTGAGCCGACCTAGAGGTTAGGCAGACGACCCTATGCCAAATGAAAGAACTAGTGTGACTGACTTTACAATATTGCTTGGGCAAGCCATCGAACTGGGGCAACAACTTAGAGTTAGGCTTAGAACGGTAAGTGTGTGCGTTAGAAGTTGATATTTAACACGATAGGACTTGGACGCTAGTCAGTTGATCGGATAGATCGTGCTTGACGGTAGTAAAATGCTTAATTTTTGGTTTGGATTGAAATTGACTTAGATTTTGATTGACCAGGTTTACAGTATCATTGTGATTCATAAGACGAGAACACTTGAGATTTTTGCAAGTAGCTTGTCTGACTTCGCTAGCGCTAAGTTTGGTTGAAATACATTTATTTGAGGGATGCCTTGAAAGTGTCACGATCCAAGGCTCAGTGATATGTTAAACTCAAGTTCAAAGACTTCGCTATCGCTAAGTTGGTTGATATGCAAATATTTTAGGGATGTCTTGAATATGTGCATTATCCATATTTGCGATATACTGATCTCGAATTCTAGTACAAGTGAATATGTTAGTTCGCATGGACGAGTATAATAATTTGGATTAGTCAGCCTCTGTCTAAGATCATCGTACACAATAGATCAT
This sequence comes from Iris macrosiphon, assembly GCA_036927795.1. NCBI lineage: Eukaryota > Viridiplantae > Streptophyta > Magnoliopsida > Asparagales > Iridaceae > Iris > Iris macrosiphon. Next base: position 123,729,829 of record JAYESA010000001.1, read on the forward strand.
GTTCCGTGTTAAGCGATATATATTTTGCGCTAAGGCGTAGTAGAGACTGAGTCAGAGAATACGATGTTCGAGTAATATAGCCAACTTGGATTGAGTGATGGAGTCATTCAAATAGAATGGACTAAGCACGCGTACGATACAAAATATGGGAAAACTAGTAGGAAGTTGTGTTCTAACGGGTCTAGTGATACAGAGTGATATGCTTGAGATAGATTCGATAGTGTGCGATAGAACGGTTTGCGCTCAGGAAGTCTCGAGGACAAGACTTGTTCTGAGTGTGTATAATGTAACAACCCGCTCCGCATCAAAACGGAGAGACGATTCAAACGAAACAAGTATGATGACCTGACCCGCCTTACTAGGCAAGAAGACTCACTTGAGACAAAGGATTCAACTTGGCCCTTCAGGAGTTCAGACTTAGACTTTTAAAGGCGCGCTCGGAATATCGCTTGACCGATGTGACCTCATCGCTAAGGTTGGGGGATACGATGAACTTGCCTTTGCTTAGCCTGTACACTTAAAATACATACGATACATACTAGTTGCTAGATGAATCACCTCTTGCATGATAATAAAGAATACAAAGCATCTAGCTAAAGAAATAATTTTATCTTGTATTGCTTATCTAGAATATGGAAAAAGAAGTAACTTGATAGATTTTCTTATGTTCTGCTCTATATGCCTTTACACGGTTTTAATACTCGCACTAATCGTTTAGACTTGCGCTAGTATAAAGGTTTATGTTCTCACTATTTTAATGCTTTCCTGCTTACATGCAAACTAGTAATAATTTGTCTCATTTTAATATTTGTCACATAATTTTATGCCACGATCAAGTAACACGATCTGCTTCTTGCATCCATCTAGTTTGCCAAAAGACTATCAAATAGTCGTTCTATGCAAGTATGAAGCTGAAGTATTCAAAACCATTAGGTCACCAAAGGTATTTCCCGAACGAGGGGACTGTATCATGTCAAGTTAAGCAACACTCGTCCTGTACTGAATCTGACGGCTCGGGGAGTCCATAAGTGTAAACAATAATCAAGATTTAACATGTCGTGTCGGTAATCTCATAAAATTTGAAGACCCAAGACTTGCATCTTCGCGGACAACTTGTGCATAAGGTATTCATGTTAAGGTTTTTACGGATGGTTGTCGGGGCACCAGGGTCGATCCGATCCGGACGGAACTTCATAATAGTCTCATGTATAGGACGAGATGGCATATAACGCTTCATGTTTCTCACTTTGCACACCATCCTCGTCCATGACTATAACTCGTCCTTTATGGCTATGCCAGCGATAACTGTTCATATTGATTAAGTCATCATCGCTTAGTGGCAATTCGTGTACGAGTCATTATATCATATCTAGTAATTTGAAATACCTGAACGAATATGAGTATAAGACATTTGAATAAATTTGAACATATTTGAATAATGGAGTATCACACCTGAGTTAGAAATTCGCTCGTAACACTTGTGTTTGCTATACGATTTTCTTGATTTTATTATATATATATATATATATATATATATTCGTGCTTGGTTAAGTTTGCTTTATCTTTAGACAGGGAAGGACGAATGGTAAGTTGGTAAGTCTCGCCATGTTACTCTTATATCGCACGACGAGTATTCACTGGCTTTCAAGGAATAGAATATTACCAAGCACCCTTCATAATTTCGGATAGTATTTACAGTTCTACCTTTTTCTTATATGCCATAAAACTGATCCTAAGGCAAGACTAAAAAGACAACTTAATAGATTGGGCAAGGAACTATTATAACATATTGGATTTGTCAAGCAGGCGACAAGCCTCCCCACTAGTGCATTCAATGTACTGATAATCTACCAGATTATGTGTAGCATTCAGGAGAACCTTGTTCGTTGTGGACTGTCACCTCATGTGCGCTAAGACGTGGAGTTTACTCTGGAGCCTTGGAGTGTTACGTCCGGAGCTGAAGCACATATACAAGACATAATGTTGGAATATCGTCTATGTATCATTCTATGTTGTAAGTCGCTTGGCACGCCTTTATTATTTCGAGATAAGAGAGCTTGAGCGACTTGTAATCTCGGCCTAGCGTCGCTTATAATAATTCTTAATTATCAATAAAGTGCTTGTTTTACTTTCATACTTGTGTTATTCAATGCTTCCACTATGATGACTCTGTAAACTTGTTACCAATTGCTCGTTCGGTTCTGATTTTGCTGCATTCGGACTATTAGCAAGCGACTATGTGGCTTAGTTATTTCATTAGCTATTTGGATTATGGCCTTGCACGGACGTAGCTTGTGCTCGTATGGCATCACATCCTGATGGGCACGATCATCTTGCAGGAGTGATGGTGCGGTGATTTGCGTCCAGCAGGGACGGCTGATCCTACGGGAGATCGGGGTGGGACATCCCGCCCGGAGGAAGATTATTGACTTTACGGAGTCGATATCTGGCAAGTGGTATCTGAACACTCAGTTTACTTCCTCGTATTTTAAAAATATTTTATTATGGTTTTGTTGCAATTTTCTCGAAGGAATGCTTTTGGTCTATGTTGTTGCATGAAATAAGTCTCATATAGTAAATCCGTAAATATTTTACGAAGTACTAACGAGTTTATAATCTTTTTGAAGTGATGGCTAAGAAGAACAATAATATTGTTGCGTGCAGTGCTCCAAGTGAATCTAATACTTTCGGAGAGTCCGGAAGGACAGGTCCAAGCGATTCGAGGGATAAAAAGTTGCACATAATGGAGGTACAACAGAGGCAAGCGACGGACCAACAAGCATAGATCCAAGCTTAGTTTGGTGCGTATCAGAAGCCAAATGGACACAATGATGCAACTTATTACATCGTTGGTGCCCAGTAACAACGCGGATGTGGTGATGCCTACACCAACAGTCATGGCAGAAAACAAAGAAGAAGAAGCGATCCAGCTATCAGACGGGTCAGCTTCTTACTGTCAGGTCCCGGTTTTGCAGAACCAATTCGTCCTCGCATTCAGTTTCGCAGAACCGTTCGTCTACGCTGGGTTTGATACCGTACAAGACTGGGGTTGCACTTGTACAAGGCAAGAACGTGCACATGTGTCAAATATCTTTTTAACCAGTTCCACAATACAGCAGCAGATTATAAAAACACACATTTGTATAGGAAGAAAATAATTCTTTTATTGATTCATTACAAGAAGTACAATTTTCTCAGCACCAAAATGGAAATGCCAGAACAGCTTACATAGCTTAGCATAAAAGAAAAACTGATAGGATGACATAAAATAATTTTCTTATCCCATACATTATGCCCATTTATTACTTCTTGGAAACTTGAAAGCAGCTACTAGAAATCTTTAAAATACTTTGGAAGTAGAAAGAAGGTTGAAAAGACTGCAATAAAAGCTTTAATTCCCTTGAGCGCCCCCAGTATCTAAGTCATCTGGTTTGCCCACAGAGATGTGGGTCAGTACTTAACTTGTACTAGTGAGCAGAACTGGCACACTCACCTAAACCAACACTTCTTAATTAAGGCAGCAGTTAAATAGGTAACATTATAAATGCAATATTACAATAGGCAATAATTTATAAGCAACAGTTTATGTAGTGAAATATATATAAACTTTACACATATGGAATCCTTACCCCGACCAATGGTCATTTCCATATAATTTACAGGATTGTTCTTACCGCCCCTATATAAGACATTATTAGTATGCAAGTCATTCTCACTGGGTCATTTGTGGTGTAGCACCACAATGGATATGCCATATAGGACTTCGATGGGCGTGCGATACGCCATTCAAAATAGATAGCAAGCCTTAATGAATGTCTCGCTTATACCCGGCGCTACCAAAGTGCTATTATTTTCCTCAGGCCGAATGGGCCCCAGTGCCCCAGTTTTCGTTCGAGGAAATTTACTATCTTGTGCACAAGTTATCCATAACCATACAATGCATCTTCAACTATATGATAAGCATAAATAGCAGTATAAGGTATTAGAACATTCAGAGTAATAATGCATATTTCCCATTCTCTTTTCAGCATACTTATTCATTTGATTCGATTGGTAGTCCATAGACTCCAATTTACCGCTAAGTCATGACACAATGACTATATTCTTCCCTGTGTTACATAATTAAACATCTCTCTTATCAATATAATTCCATTGATTTATAATAGTGGTATAAAACTTGTGGCATTAGTGGCTTTATCGATCATTGGACTTAGAAATGTTACAAGAGAACATTATTGATTATTAGCATGAAGGAGTAGAGAAGAAGGGACAGAACTGCTCACCAAATTGAGAAGGTCGAGAGAGAAAATATGCTTGTTCGCTCAGGCTATGGTCACGCGTCTATCTGTATTGGCACCAATATTTGGTTAGACTACAGTCTTTATTTCTCTCAGAGTTCTCTAAAATGAATGCATACAATCGATAAAAATGGGCTAAACAATGAATCAACAAAAACCAATCACGAAAACGCATTCATCGAAACCAAGCAGCAAAAATCCAAGAAAGCCAACCAAAAATCCAACGAAAGCTATTGGACTCATTCCAACAGAAGATGATCCATCAATTGAAAATGTTCATTGCATTGTCCGTGATTGATTCCACTATAAAGTTTCTCTTACTCAATTTTGATTGAGTCAATCGAGCCATAAGCCTTATATAGTGCATCGCTAGGAGCAGGATACTACATAATATACTACTAAGAAAAAAATTTGTCCTCAAAACTTAAAACAAATTTTCTACCTCTAGGTTATCGAATAAGGAAGGGTACTGCTTCTGCATCTCTTCCTCAAGCTCCCATGTCAATTCCATAAATGCCAGATTCTGCCATAACACACAGACCAAAGACACTGAATGATTATGTAGGGTATTCTCTTTCCGGTCTAGGATTTGAATAGGTTCTTCCGAGTAAGATAGGTCGACACTCAGCTAAAGATGATCGAAGTTCACTACGTGACTCGAGTCATGCATGTATATCCTTAGTTAGGAAACATGGAAGATGTAACCCCCCTGATTTTTTAAGAATTTTTAAATTTGGATTTTTCACAATTTTCTGGAATTTTTGGGGCTTTTTCGTAATTAAATTCAAGATTTTAATTATTAAATAATTTTTAAATAATAATAAATAATATTAAAATATAATAAAAATAATATTTTTGGGTGTAAAATAAAAAACTGGACTTAGGATAATTTTCCTGGAATTTATTGGGCCCCGGACCTATTTTTAATCACCTCAAACCTATTTTTATTAATTATTTCACCATTTTATTATTATTTTTATTTATTTTTAAAAATAAAACCAAAGCCCAGACCAGCCCAGCCCAAAATCAGCCCAGCCCAAATCCGTGGGCTATCGGGTCGGGTCGGGTCTGCTAGACCCGAACCCGCCGCCCGACCCGAAACCCGTTCTGAGTCCCCTCGCATGTGACCCATTCCCCCCCCGCATCCGGTGCCGCCGCCTCCGGCCACGCGGCGCTCCGCCCGGCCACCTCGCCCGTACCCCGCGGCCACGACGCCCTCTCCGCCCGGCCACCCCTGGCCTCCGCCCGCCAATTTAAACCTCCTCCTCCTCCTTCTTCCCCCCTCAGCCAGCCCTAGCCACCGCCACGCCCGCCGTGCAGCGCCGCCCGAACTCGCCGCCTCACCTCGTCGCGCACCGCCGTCCTGAAACCCTCTCCTTCCTCCTCCTTCCTCCGCCTGACCCCCGTCCGCAGCAGGCCAACACCCGACCCCGAGCCCGGCCTCCCGCGCCCAGCGCCGCATCGCCTCCGGCCGGCTCCGCCTGTCCCCCCGCCCGCTCCGACAAGCCACACGCTCCGGCCCTCCGTTCCGCCTCCCACCGCAGTGCCGCCCAGCTCCGGCCGCCGTCCTGAAACCCTAACCCTAGGTCTCGCGCGTGTCGGACACGTGTCGGACACGAAGAAACGCAGTTTTTTGAGCCCTATTCAGGTACCTGTATCTTTCTCCTTGTAGCTCTGTTTTCGATTCCGTCTATTGCGTTACGAACCCTGCGTGACACCCTCAGTGCCCGTGCAACCCGCTCGGGGTATCGCGTCCTGTGGCGATCGCGAACCGCGATCCAAAAATAGGAAAAAAAACCCCTGATTCACCCCGGAACTGGGTACGCCCCGCCAAACGGGACGACTTGGTCGCGTGCGGTCTTCACAAATATGTGCGCGCCGTTGATACGGACGTGTGGGATTTTGCAGAAGTCGATTCGGGTGCGCGTGCACACCGGAATTAACGCGTATCCACGGACACCGTCCCGTATCCGTCCTTTCTAGAATGTGCCCTAACTTTGTGTACACACGTCGGATCAAAAGGAAACTGGCGCCATCGGACTTGTAGCAATACGCTGGTCCTGTGACCCAAGTTTGGTTCGATTCCGAGAACGTTGACGAAATCGCGTGTCGTGGGCCCCACAGGCTCCACTCGACGGGCGATTTTGTGATCGGCTCATCAGAATCCAATTCTGGAAGTTCTGTTGGGTTCGTATCACCGTTTCTGACCTGTTGACACTAAGTTGGACTGATTTGGAGACCTTTGACCCTGACACGTTTCTCGGTGCAAAGCGGGCCCACATGTGGACCCCATTTTGACCCGAAATTGCCATTTTTGTCCTTGTCTCCAAATTGGACTCAAGGACAGGCATTTCTAGCTGATTGATATTTTCTGGATCTGATGGTGATGTTTGTTTCAGCAACTGGAGTACGGCCTGCAAATTCCGCTGAAGTCAAAGCCACAATTGGAGCCAAAACCACAGGCAAGTGTACCTTGCCAAACCCTGCAGCTTGCTACTTATTCCAATTCCTGTTATAGTACTTGCTTGATTATTGCAAGTCAAGGCTGAACATCAGAGGACTGCAGGATTATTGCAGCCACTTCCCATTCCCGAGTGGAAGTGGGAACACATTACCATGGACTTCGTCACAGGATTTCTGCGGAGCCCTAGCGGGAAGGATGCAGTTTGGGTTGTCGTAGACCGACTCACCAAGTCTGCACATTTCTTGTCCTTCAGAGTTGGGCAATCCACAGAGATACTAGCTGACATGTATATGAGACAGATAGTACGATTACATGGAGTGCCTGTCAGCATCGTATCGGATCGTGATTCCAGATTCATGTCATATTTTTAGCGGAGTATGCAGGAGAGCCTAGGAACTCATCTCAAGTTCAGCACTGCGTATCATCCACAGACTGATGGTCAGTCAGAGCACACGATACAGATATTAGAGGATATGTTGAGAGCGTGCATGATTGATTTTGGAGGATCTTGGGAGGACCATCTAGACTTAGTGGAATTCTCCTACAATAACAGTTATCAGGCTAGCATACAGATGGCACCTTATGAGGCACTGTACGACAGAAAATGCAGGTCGCCAGTTTGTTGGAGTGACGTAGGAGAGCGTCAGATACTTGGTCCAGAGTTGGTGACACAGACAGTAGAGAAGGTCAAGCCAATTCAGAGCCACCTGCACGCAACACAGGACAGACATAAACACTGGGCAGATGTGCACCGCAGACCAATGGAGTTCAAGGAGGGTGACCACGTATTTTTGAGGATATCGCCCACTCGTGGTACTATCAGATTCGGAGGCAGAGGCAAGCTGAGTCTGAGGTACATCGGACCTTTTGACATTTTAGAACGAGTTGGCGAAGTGGCTTACCATCTTGCATTACCTCCATCATTAGAGGGAGTACATGACGTATTTCACGTATCGCAGCTGAGGAGATATGTCGCAGACCCTAGCCACGTGCTTGATCATTCGGAGATTATAGTCGGGCCCAGTCTGTTTTACGTAGAGCAGCCAGTTGAGATCCTCGATCGCAGCGAGAAGACTTTGAGAGGGCAGACGATTCGACTGGTCAGAGTGGCATGGAAGCACCATTCACCAGACGAATCCACTTGGGAGCGCGAGGATTCTATTCGGCAGTGATTCCCGTACTTATTCGAGGAGTAAGGTACGAATTTACGTACGACATTTGATTACTAGATTGTTTTAAAATTCTGTTAGATATTATCGTGCTTTACTTTTAATTTCGGGGACAAATTTTTTCTAAGTTGGGAAGAATGTAAACCCCCTCGATTTATTCTGTAGATAGTTAGAGTAAATTTGAAAAAAAAATTGGTAGCAGATGTCGAGGTTTAGAGTGGAGATAGTTTACCTGGTAATTAATCCAATTAATTTAAAACCCTTGGCGCGCCCTATCATTGTCTGATTATTTAAAGCCCAATATCAGTCCATAAATTCCGTTCAATTATTGTACTTCTGACCTGACCCGCCAACTTAGGCATTGGACTTTTCCGTCCTTTAAAATCAATTTTTGTGTGCTCTAAATTAATTGCGCAACATTCCAAAAATCGTAACCCATATTTATTTCCGTGTCGGACACCTGTGTCGTTACCCTAAATTTTGAGATACCAACTTAACCCGTGGAGCCGGACCAACTAAAGGGTCCAAGACTGACTCCAAGCCCTCACCATTTTTGGCCTTTGCGTCATATCCAAATTTTGGCCCCAAGTGCCCCCAATTAAATTAAATTTGCGGGACACTTTATTTCTATTTAAATCAGAGATACCAACTTTGTAAATCCCATTTTTAATCCTAAATTAATTCCAATGCCTTTCTAATTAAACCCGTGCCTAACGCACAACATCCTCTAACCATGAAAATTGTTAAACACAATTTTCTCCATAATTTTTGTGTCATTTTATGTGTCCATGTAATTTTCCGAATTTACGGGGCTAAGTTACAATTATTGAATTTATGTGGCACCACCCTATTGGACATAAACTATGGAGAGGTCCCAAAATAGGGTCCTATTCTCACCATCCACTCACCCCCTTCATGAAGAAAACCCACTTCCCTTCATGATTAATCTACACCCTCCATTTTGAATAGGTTGATCATAACCCTCCATCTCCTTCACACACCCCTATAAAGCAACATGTCACCCCACCCTCAACACAACACCACCGGCCCTAATCCCTAGGAAAACTTCTCTCTCTCTCTCTCCTCACTCCTTCATTAATTTCCCATGCAAACTTCTTCTTCCTCCTTCCTCCATTATTTTTCTTCTTCTCTTTCTTCCTCCCTTCTTCTTTGAAGAAGCTCATCCCTAGCACTGTTCCAGCCGGATCCCCACCGCCAACACCCGCAGACTCCACCCTCCTCCGCGGGCTACAGCTCCGGCGGCCGAGCCTCCTCATCCCCGAGCTGCTCCCCACTCCCTCTCCAGCAACTACTACCGCACCCACAGCACAGCCGGCGGTGGTGCAGCGCCCGACTCTGCTGTGCATCGACCGGCCATCACCCCCTTCCGGCAGACCACTGTTCCCCGGTGCTGTCCACGCGTCGAGCCCGCACCCCCGCTCGAGCCTGCAACCCCGGCTGACCCGCGCGCAGAATTCTCCCCCCCTGTGCGTCCCCGTTCGACCTTCTCATCACCCCTAGTTCACCACCACCATCACCCCTAGTTCACCACCACCATCACCCCTAGTTCACCACCACCATCACCACTAGTTCACCACCACCCCCGGCCATCTTCTCCGACCGTACCCGGCACCGTCGTCGCCAAGGTCGATTCTCCACCTATCTCCATTTTATTTCCAGATTTGTCTTGGTTAATTAGGATGGTGATTATATATATATTTGCTATGCTAGCTAGGGTTGTTGGTTTTATATATGTGGATGGTTAGTGTAATATGATAAATGAAATATATGGTTGAAATATATATATATATAGGATATGTTATGATGATTAATAATTAACATGGATGAGGATTATGTTAATGAAGATTAAATATGAATATGGATGAGGTTGTGTTTAATGAGGTTTAAATATATTTCTAGTATTTAAGTAATAATGAGATAAATGATTAGCGTAGTGTAATACTTGAACTACGGGATTAAGGTTTATATTGGCTAAGGCTAATGATGACTAGTGCGAATATGGATCTTAATGACTTGAGGTTGTGTTAACATGTTTTAGGGTTTTGTAGTGTAGTGACCTTGTAACTTATGTTTTATGAGGTGGGATTTGGATGTGGTACTTGGATGGAAATTAGGTTTGGCTTCTACATAAATTATCGCGATGTAATTAAAATATGTAAGCGAGGAGAATATAGTTTTGACCTTTGAGCAACTAATTAGGATGTATCGTACATGGTAGGAAAATGTTAGTTTATTTACGGAGAATTAAATCGAGGAGAATATACAGATAACTATTTGATGGACTATCGTACCGTTAGTCAGTTGTAGTTAGCCCTCTAGTATCTTGCCCTTGTGAGTCATAGAATAGATTATTAATTCGGGTTTGTATCTCTTCACTAGGTACTGCGGGACCTGAGGACTTGGACGCGGTACCAGATCCCCGTCATCAGCAGCCGTACACAGGCAAGTGTACCTTGCCACCCTGTATTTTAGTTTACAGATACTTGTTATTCTTTATGTACTTTGTGAACATATTTCTGTTGACGATCGATACTCCGTGTCCGGTTCACAATCGGGTGTTGACTTTTGACGCAACATCTTAGTATATTTGCTAGATGCTTCACAGCACCTCGATGCACGTACCTGAGTACATCGATACCCCAGGACACACTTATACACCGTGATCGTGCCAGATTCCTGTTTCCTGATACTGACATCATGACCAGAGACTGGGACGAACTTAGGGTCGCGTTTGTTGAGTTAATTCTGTGTATCGAGACTGTAGTTAGAGATTCAGGTTCAATGCACAATCGTTGACCGCTTGAGAAGGGGAAGACAGTTACTAGACGTTTGGGCTACTCTGCACGCGCTTATATATGTATATTTAGTGATCCTGTATTATAGTGTAGTGGTAACACCCGTGTGTCTCTGTGCTTGGAGCTATGGTACGACCCGTGTGTCTCTGTGTTCGGAGCTACGGTTTTATTTTGGACAGCCCACGCATCGAACATTGTCTTTAAACTGTGTCACACTAGTTTGGTTATGTTAGAGTACCCTGTCGTGCACTTGTACTTTCTGTTTACTTTGCATTGTTGTATTTCTGTACCTTGTTACGTCCCTCTGAGGACCTGGTTCCCTTCCAGGTGTAGGCTACGAGGATTACCCGGAGGAGTACGGACCGGGCACCTATCCAGCAGCTGTACTCACTGCCGAGGACGAGGTCATTCCTGAGGACTTCGCCTGATCGCTGGTAGTGACTCTTTCCTTGGGACGGTATCATTACCTAGTTACCTGCTGCCGTCCCAAGTTATCTTATTACTTACTTTCATTCCAGTATATTTATACTAGCGGGTTTGTCCCCGTGTGACTACTCTAGTATTTGTACTTGATACTTATTTGGATATTTCCTTTCTGCACATTAGTCATTGTATTTACTTCTATTGTGCTCTTATATTGCTGCCTGTGGATGAGATTTAGATTGAGTATACTTGTGTTATGTGTTGGGTTATTCATTGTACTTCACAGCTTAAGTGTACTCCGACGGGCCTATTAGATTGGAAAGCCCGCCGAAGTACACTGTTGGCCATTGCCACATATCTCGGTTCTTTATCCATAGAACCGGGGCATGACACGGGTAATTCTTTTCATGTTGTTTCAGATGTCTTGAGACAAAGGCAATTACTTTCCTACAATGCGTAAGAATACATCCTAATCCGAGTAGAAATGCATCGATGTAGATCTAAAATCCCTCAAGTTTATCTAGACGAGTAAGAATTAGAGCCGAGATGAGCCGCTGCTTCAGTTCCTGAAAACTGTTATCACTGTTGTCTGTCCATTTGAATACTACTCCCTTTTGGGAGAGGCAAGTTAGAGGCGACGCAATCTTTGTGAAGTTTTTTATGAATCTCTGATAGTAGCCAGCTAAGCCGAGAAAACTTTTGATCTTACTAGCCGATGTAGGTTGTTTTCAGTCCACCGCTGTCTCTATCTTCTTCAGGTCAACCTATACACCATCTACTAAATAACATGCCCAAGAAAAGCCACACTGCTCATCCAGAACTCATACTTGCTTAACTTCGCATATAACTAATGTTCACGAAGTATCTGCAGTACAGTCCTTAAATATTCAATGTGAGTTTCTCTGTCTCTCGAGTAGATTAAGATATCATTAATGAACACGACAACGAACTTGTCTAAGAAAGGTCGAAATACTGGATTTATCATATCCATAAAAGTCGCTGGAGCATTGGTCTAACAAAAAGGCATAACCAAAAACTCGTAGTGTCCATATCTTGTACGAAAAGCCAACTTTGGAATATCCTCCGGTTTGATTTTCAACTGGTGATACCCTGAACGAAGATCAATCTTTGAAAATACTGCTGTACCCTAAATTTGATCAAAAAAATCATCAATTCTTGGCAACGGATACATGTTCCGGACTGTCACTTTGTTTAATTCCTGATAATCTATGCAAAGACGCATTGTGCCGTCTTTCTTCTTCATAAAAATTACTGGAGCTCCCCAAGGTAAAATACTGGAACGAATGTAGCCATAATCTAGTAATTCTTGTAATTGTGACTTCAGTTCCTTTAATTCGGCAGGAGCCATCTGATATGGAGCTTTTGATATCAGACGAGTATCTGGAAAGGTGTCAATACTGAACTAAAATTCTCGGTCTGGAGACATTCCAAGTATCTCCTCTGGAAATACGTCAGGGAATTCTGCTACGACTTTGGTCTCCCCCGAGTCTGTGCCCTTCATCCGAGTGTCCCGAATAGAAGAAAGGTACCCTTTATACCCCGCACATAGCATACTTCTTGCCGTCATTGTCTATACCACCATCACTGTTTTAGCCGTCGGACTACACGAATAAGAGAACTCTACCTCGCTAGGAATGCGAAACACAACTCTCTTCTCCGTACAGTCAATTGTCGCATTACACGCTCCAAGCCAATCCATTCCTAAGATGATGTCATAATCGACGATATCCAGGACTATCAAATCCAAGGACACATACTTTTCTCCAATGCAAAGATAACCATCCCAGTAAATTGAACTTGCAGGCAAATCTATTCCGGACGGAGTGTTGACACTAAGATTCATATCTAACGGTGTCTTACAAAATTTATGTTCATTAGCAAATATAGATGATATGAAGCTATGTGTAGCAGCAGCGTCAAATAGTAATCTAGCAGGTATTTTTCTGTAAAGCAATATACCTGTTATGACATTGTTTGAGGCAAGCACTTTTTCTTGAGTCAATACGAACACTCTACCTTGTCCTCCTGGTCGTGGGTTCTGAGCATTTATAGATATTACCTGTGGAGCTCGTGGAGCTTGTCCACGATTCTTATTATACTGTTGATCATGATTCTGATTGTACTGTTGATAACGATTCTGAGTGCGATATCGATTGTGATTATGATTTCTTTCCCCACTATTGCACCACGCAGCCTCGTGATCCAAACTTCCTCACTTAAAACATCCAGCCCGACACTAGTCTTGACGGTGTCCAATCTGCTTGCACCTGTTACAGTACGGTCGCTGATAGGGTCCCATGTTGTCATTTCTGTTTTGATGCTTAGAAGCATGAGACCCATTTGCTGCCATAAGTTATTTGTAGCTGTTCCCACGGTTGTGCTGTGTCGCCTCTCAAGGATAAAATTTCTCTATCTTGAGAGCCACTTCATAGGCTTTTCGGTACGTCACACACTTTCGGTTAAGAACATCACGCTGTAATCCCTCATTCAGACCTTCAATGAATCACAATCGTTTTGTCTCATTGTTCGGTATCATGTACCCACCGAACTTGGATCGCTTTAAGAAATCTGCTTCGTAGTCCCTGATGGATATATTGTCCTGCTCGAGCGCTACAAACTCTTTTTCCTTTCTGTGATGGACAGCTGGTGGAATAAACTGTGTGATGAATGCCTACTTAAATGTCTCCCAAGAGACTTCGGCTTCTTGGTTGGCACTACATAATGCTTGTCTCTTTGACTCCCACCAGTCTTCTGCTTTGAGACGTAGCTACACAGCCTCATAATCTACTCTTTTGGTCTATTGCACATCCAACATACAGAAGATACCCTATAAAGTCTTTAGGAAGCCCAATACTTTCTTTGGTTCCGCCTTGCCATTGAACTCAGACGGATTGCAGCTTTTGAACTAAGAAAACTTGAATATCGGTTGCCTTCTTGGAGGCTGTTCTATCTCCTCTGCTTCTACTACCACTGTCTCTTTTGCGGCAGCCACTATGGTCTCGTTGTTATTCTCAGTTAATATAGCCACCTGTTGAGACATGTTGTCAACTTGCTGCTGTTGCGCATCGAATCACGCTTGAAATTGGTTGGTAAGCTGCGCTTGAAGATCACGATGCTGTGCCTCAATCATATTATGATGTGCATCTCTCTGCTTCCTTTGCGCCTCTAACATTTTTATTACTTTGTCCATTAGGTCAGACGAAGATATCGCCTTGGCACTATCACCCTTAGTCATCTGCAAAAGAAATAACTTTCATTAGCACTCATAAATATTTATGGGCTTATTGTATGGAATATTATTTTATGCAACACTATCAAAAAGTAAATCATATGAGAAAATCGTTATTGATTGAAAACTTCCACTTGAAAACTAATTTTTAAAATTCGAGGAACTTTAAACCGTGCTTTGATACCAACTTGTCACGCCCCAGTTCCGCAGAACCGATGCGTCCTCGCATTCGGTTCCACAGAACCGTTCATCCTCGTTGGTCGTGATATCGTACAAGTCTGCGGTTGTACTTGTACAAGACAATAACGTGCACAGGTGTCAAATATTTTTTGTAACCAGTTCCACAACACAATAGCAGATTATAAGACACACATTTATATAGAAAGAATTTTTTTTATTGATTTATTGCAATGAAGTATAATTTTCTCAACATCGAAATGAAAATGCCTGAACGGCTTACATAGCTTTGCATAAAAGAAAGAATGATAGGCTAACATGAAATAATATTCTTATCCCATACATTATGCCTATTTATTACTTCTTGAAAACTTGAAAGCATCTACTAAAAATATTTGAAATACTTTGGAAATAGAAAGAAGCTTGAAAAGACTGCAATAAAAGCTCTAATTCGTTTGAGCGCCACCAGTATCTCGGTCACCTGGTTTGCCCACAGAGACGTGGGTCAGTACTTAACTTGTACTGGTGAGCGAAACTAGCACACTCACCTAAACCAACACTTCTTAATTAAGGTAGCAGTTAAATTTGTAATATTATAAATGAGATATTATAATAGGCAACAATTTATAAGCAACAGTTCATGCAGTAAAATATATATAAGCTTCGCACATATGGAATTCTTACCCCGGCCAATGGCCGTTACCGTATAATTTACAGGATTGTGCTTACCACCCCTGTATAAGACATCATTAGTATATAACTCATTCTCACTGGGTCATTTATGGTGTAGCACCACTATGGAAATGCCATATAGGACTTCGATGGGCATCCGATGCGCCATTCAAAGTAGGTAGCAAGCCTCAATAAATGTCTCGCTTATCCCCGGTGCTACCAAAGTGCTACTATTTTTCCCGGGCCGAACGGTCCCCACTGCCCAGGTTCCATTGGAGAAAATTTACTACCTTGTGCACAAGTTATCAATGACTATACAATGCATCTACGACTATATGATAAGCATAAATAATAGTATAAGGTATTAGAAAATTCAGAGCAACAATGCATATTTCCCTATTCTTATTTTAACATACTTATTCATTTGATTCGATTGGTAGTCCGTAGTCTCCAATTTATCGCTAAGTCATGATACCAAACTATGACACAATGATTATATCTTTTCCTGTGTTACATAATTGAACATCCCTCTTATCAATACAATTCCATTGATTTATAATAGTAGTATGAAACTTGTGGCATTAGTGGCTGTAGAAGCATGAAAAATACGCTGAAGAATTATACGCGTAAAACCCCCAACATACATGAAGCCCACATAAAACAGAGCTTCAGCGCTGTGTGGCATAAAATATGACTTCAGAGATGCCCGCGTAAAGTAGCACTTCAAGGCTGTTTTGGGGTAAAAGGTTGCTACACCTCCCACCGACGTAAAATACGTTTGTTTTTAATGCAACGTAAAGTCATACGAGGAACTCTTCGTATTCCTCGAAAGAATCTGTCAGACAGAATAGTGAACCTGACTCCTGACAAAGAGTATTGCACGACGATCGAGAGGACGGCTGTAATGATGATTCTGCACAGAAGCCTAGGCTATCGTTTAGTGACATATCCTTGATACAAGTCATTTTTACGCATTCAAGGAATATGCTGCCTATTTTACAGGCAGAGATGAGTTTTACGCTCAAGATGAGACAAAATCAGACGCCACGTCAAAAGTTGTCTCTCGAGGCATATCTCTGCATTTAATGCACGATATGGGGGCAGATCTCTGTATTTAATGCACGAGATTTTGTTCTATTTTTAATGACTATGAGATCTAAAACTGTGACTAATACGCTCACATCATCATCCTTGCATTTTACGCCAACCAGGCTATTTTTAACTATAGGAGTACACCGTATGCTATCTTCTCGAAATATGCCAACTCAGGCTATATTTGCAAAGGTACGTGATAAGGCTATTTAGCCCAGAATACGCTCAAGACCTCAGTCAGGAAGGATAATTGGCTAGTTTTAGGCTGGTTATCTATTATTCATGCAGTATCAAGCTTTACACTATTTGGCTTTTACGCCAACAAGATAGCTATTTCACTTTTATGCCAACAAGACAGCTATTTGGCTTTTACGCCAACAAGACAGTTATTTGGCTTTTATGCCAACCATCTTTACGCAAGGAGCAGTCACCTACGTGGCTTGCATGCCGTGATCTTCGAGGAGCGGTTATACGCGTTACCTCATAATGGGACACGCGTCATACGCGGATTTAGGAGATCATTCAGACGTGGGTAGCAGTTATTATAACCGCCGTATAAAGAGTGCCACTCTCTTCATAGTTTGGCTTCTACGTCGACTGGATAGTTACTGTGATTGAGCTCTATAAATAGAGACCTCCGGTCATAAGAGACAAGGGTGCAGAGGAGGAGATCAAGATCAGAGATCGAATCAAAAGAGGGAGAGAGCATAGACAGAGAGTGTTGGTTGACAGTTTAATCTCACTTGCAATCTTTGAAGCTTCTTCTTCTCCTACAGCACTTCTTCATCATCGTGTGGTTCAAGAGACAAAGTGATCGACCGCAGATCAGACTCCTATAGCAATTTTTCCCCATAATCATTTTTATTGTACTTAACATCCTCGTATATGATTAATTATACTCTTTTTTCTTGTTTGTAAACAAAGAAAGGGTTTCTTATAGACCTAGTTTTATTTTTTTGTTTATCATCAAACACAAGATGGCGACTCTGCTGGGGACTACTTTCTCATCTGACGAAAAAGTCATTGCTCAACACGATGCTGTATCCGTCGGATCGACGAAGAAGACGTTGGTCATCCAATTCGACCAAACTTCTTATGAAGACATGCTTCGCGCAGGGGATAGCTCTCATCCCCTCTCTGTCCAGGACAACAGAAAGCTGCGTAAAGTGTGGATGCCCCAGACATCCTCTACCCTTTCTGCAAGCTCTCCTTCGCTGATCAACAAGGTTGTGACAACACAACCTATACGCCTTGTGCGTAAAAATCCGTCTCCTGTCTGTGACGTGGCAGACAAAGCTTCTGGCAATGCCCCAGTGCCAATCCAGAAGTCTGGAACGCGCCTTGCACATAAAACTTTGTCTTTCGTCTGTGACGTGGCAGACAAAGCTTCTGGCAATGCCCCAGTGCCAATCCAGAAGTCTGGAATGCGCCTTGCGTGTAAAAATTTGTCTCCCGTCTGTGACATGGCAGACAAAACTTCTGGCAATGCCCTAGTGCTAATCCAGAAGTCTAACACGCGCTCTGCGCATAAAACTCTGTCTCCCGTTTGTGACGTGGCAGACAAAAGTCCAATTCAAGACCTGTAAAGCAACACCAACGCCGGTTCTACCCGTATATGATGGATGCCATTGAAGCTGAAATCAAGAAGCTAATAGCCTGTGGGTTCATCCTGATTGGGTCGCTAATGTTGTCCCGGTTATGAAAAAAATGAGAAAGTGCGTGTTTGCATCGACTTCCGAGATCTAAATAAGGCCTGCCCTAAAGATGAGTTCCCTCTTCCTATTACAAACGTCATGATCGATAATACGTACGGTTTTGAGCGCATGTCTTTCATGGACGGGTTTTCAGGATATAATCAAATTAAGATGAATCCTGAAGATGAAAAGCATACTTCTTTTCGTACACCACTGGGGGTATATTGCTATAAGGTTATGCCTTTTGGATTGAAGAATGCCGGGGCTACATATCAACGAGCTATGAGTAACATATTACATGTACACTTAAGCAAAATGGTGGAATGTTACGTAGACGATATTGCTGTCAAAAGTTGCCTCAAGGATAATCACATCCAAGACTTGAAGACAGTATTTGAGTTGATGCGCCAACATCAACTCAAAATGAATCCCACAAAGTCTTTTCTTGGTGTATCCAGTGGCAAATTTATGGGATTTGTCATTACCGCTAAAGGCATTCAAGTTGACCCTGATAAAGTAAAGGCTATCCTAGAAATGTGACCGCCCCGTAATCTGAGAGAACTCAGGGGATTTTAAGGTCGTCTAGCTTACATCAGGAGATTCATATCCAACCTCTCCGGAAGATGTCAACCTTTTTCTCGTCTAATGAAGAAAGGTGTGTCACTCGTATGGGACGAAGCCTGTCAGCAAGCGTTTAATGATATCAAACGGTATCTTACTAATCCGCCAATTCTGGTGCCTCCCGTCATAGGAAGACCATTTTTGCTGTATATTCGAGCAATAGATCATTCTTTAGGGGCTTTTCTCGCACAGAAGAATAATGAGGGTCATGAACAGGCTGTCTACTATTTAAGCAGGATAATGGTCGGAGCTGAACACCGGTACAATCCAGTGGAAAAAGAATGCTTGGCCCTAATATTTGCCATTCAGAAGACGCAATATTACGTGACAGGTCAAACTATTCATATCATCTCCAGAATCAATCCTCTTCGGGTATTAATGAATAAGTCGAGTGTTCTTAATTCTCGACTCGCGACTTGGGCGATGTTACTAACACCGTATGATATGGTGTACATCCCTCAGAAGTCCATGAAAGGCCAAGCCTTGGCTGATTTCTTAGCCGCCTATCCAATTCTGGAAACTTCCAAACTATATGAGGATATTCCCGACGAAGTTACAGAATATAATTCGACGATAGAAGGTGATACATGGCAGCTATTCTTCGATGGCGCTTCCAGGACTGGTCCCAAGGGAAACGTGGTCTCAGAAGTAGGAATTGTTCTGGTAACTCCTGATAAACACGTCATCTATCGAGCATATTATCTTAGTGAACCCTGCTCTAATAATGTGGCAGAGTATAATGCTCTACTAATTGGGCTTTAAGTCGCTAAAGAATTGGATGTTGAATACCTGGAAGCTTTTGGTGATTCTCAGTTGATCGTCAATCAGGTCAGAGGAATATATGAAGTCCGCAATCCAGACCTCATTCCTTATCACCAAACAACGATCGAGATAGCCATGTCTTTCAAAGGATTCTTTTTAGAGCATGTGCCTCGATCTTAAAATTTGGAAGCTGATGCTCTGGCCAACCTAGCTGCAGATCTAGCTATTCCTATAAGAAGGCAGAATTCGGTGATCCTTCTTAACAGAGATTTATTCTGTGTGAAAAATAATTTTCGCATAGAACGCAGCTACGCTATAAACACGGCTCCTCCTAAGAGAGACTGGAGAAGTCCCTTTATAGACTTCGCATCATACAGAATTTTACCAGAAGATCCTAAAGAAGCAGTATCTATCAAGAGACGATCATTACATTTCTATTTTGATATTCCTTCACAAAGTCTATATCGTCGAACATACGATGGACTATTGTTACGATGTCTCTCTGATGATGATGCAAAGCGGGTTATCCGAGAAGCTCATGATGGTGTATGTGGAGCACATCAACCTGGTCCTAAGTTACAGGATCGTATCAGGAGGATAGGCTACTACTGGCCTACCATGATTGCAGATGCCGTAAAATATGCAAGACAATGCAAATCCTGTCAGGTTCATGCGGATTTTATACATCAGCCTTCTGAGTATTTATATCCTACCATTGTATCATGGCCCTTTGAAGCATGGGATATGGATATCATTGGTCCTATTCATCCTTTGTCTTCTAGAGGACATCAGTTTATATTGGCTATCACTGACTATTTCTCCACATGGGCGAAGACGATCCCTCTTGCTGAGGTAAAGACATCCAACGTGATCAGCTTTATCAAGCACCATGTAATTTATCGCTTTGGGATACCCCGAAGGATAATTCATGACAATAGGCCTCAATTCATCAGTCAAGTATTTCACCGATTTTGTGATAAAAATTGGATACAGAATATGGCCTCAACGACATACAATCCTGCTGCTAATGGTTTGGCGGAAGCCTTCAACAAAACCATCATCAAACTCTTGAAGAAGTTTGTCTCTTCAAAAGAAAGAGATTGGAACGAGAAGTTGGGAGAATGTTTATGGACATACCGTACAACGGTACGAACGCCAACGGGTTGTACCCCATTTTTATTAATTTACGGGTGTGAAGCAGTTCTCCCCATTGAAGTTCAAATTCCATCACTCAGGATAGCAGTGGCTAATGAGCCGACTCAGGAAAATAATGATCGTTTAAGACTTCAAGAGGTAGAAGTATTAGACGAGAAACACCTTCAAGCTCAACAGCGCATTAAGTTCTACCAGGCACGCATTTCCAGAACTTTTAATCAAAAATTGAAGGAAAGAGTGTTCAAAGTTGATGAGCTAGTTTTAGCTGTGAAGAGGCCAATGATTATTACACACAAAAGTAAGGGCAAGTTCCAGCCCAAATGGGAGGGCCCTTATGTGATTGAAACCATATTTTTAAATGGCGCTTACAGATTAGCCAAGCCTAATAGAGATTTGATAATGGCTCCTATCAACGGCAAATTCCTGAAGAAGTACTATGCTAGATCTTCTTTGCTCAAAGGTGTATGGTGAAGATTTTATTCTGATGACACTACATACAAAGATTAGTTGGATCATATTTTATCATGTTCTTGTGACCTGTGAATAGATATGTTTAACTAATTTGGAACTTCAAAACCTATCACGTTCATATTACCTCTGATAGTGTTTTGTATACAAATTTAGTTGGAGCATATTCTATCATGTCCATATAACCTCTGAATAGATATATCCAGCTAAAACTTACCGAAAGTATATCACGTCCATATTACCTCTGATATCACTTTCATCCTAGCCTATCATTTATATTCTAAAATGATGGGTCAACAAAATCAGAAGAAATGTCTTAATTATCTCTGGAAATAACAAATTACAGAAGAAACAAAAAGGTACATCATTGGGAAGGAGCAGTTAAATCACGGATCTGTTGCACCAAAGCAGCCATCCTCTCATTCCTGGAGTTCAAAATGCTAGTGCGAGCCCGTTCCAGCCTTGCCTCGTCATTGCACAAGCGAGATAGTTCGGACAGAGAATCAATAAAACTTGCGTGGATGACACCCGCATGTGCCAAGTTCTGCTGAGCTGTCTCCACTTGGCCCTTAAATACATCACGAACTACCGATGCCTGGAGAAGCCTCTCCCTTGTCTGAGCAAGTTCAACTTCCAATTCTTGAACACTCGCTTCATATCCCTCACATTCGGTATGGTACTGAGTTAGCTGAGGAATACTCTCCACCAATACTGCCTGCTCTTTCTCCATCTCTTGTTGTTGTTCCTGGATGGATTTGTTTAAAGATTCAATCTGCTGAGCAAGTTCTGCAGTCAGAGAGTCATTCTCAGCTTGAACCAGGTCATCGATGCTGCCTCGGGATAGTTGCAAATATTCGTTAATGGGTTGTTCTAAACCATTAACTATTTGCTCTAGCGCATCAGCTCTTCCAACATCATTGAAATTTCTAATCGGCACTATAGTGAGCTGGAAGGATATCTTTAGAGCATCAAAGCTTAGATTCTTCTCTTGCACCATGGATATCAATTCTTTCAAAGTGCGGTAGAATATGCTAGTATATTGTTCAACTAGCGTAGCAAAGATCGAATGTACGCTGGGAGTGGCCGCAATATCGGTAAATCTTCTATCTGGAAGGACTGCAAAGGATGTTGCCACAGTCGTTGCTTCAACAGATGGCACAACAAAAGAAGGCACACCAATAACAGTTGAAGTTGCTGGCGTACTCAACGAAGGAGGCACAGTCGAGATGGTGGGTTCATCCTCCTCTGATGTTATTTGAACTGCCACTAGCGGGATGACACCCGAGAATGTTGCGGATGAAAGATCGACAGCTTCAAAGCATTTTTCGTCGACGTCAGGCATCGCCGTTTCATTGGCTGGATCCGCAACAAAGTCAGAAGTTGTGTCAACTTCGCCCTCCCCAGAGATGTCTTCGCCTGAAAATAAGATAAGAGAAAGTTAATATCAATTTGATGTTAATTTTCCTGAAGAAAATGTGAAGACAATATTTACCCATGGCCGATGGTATGTATGTTGCGTCTGCAGCTTGTATAGCTAAATCATTTCTTAATAATGCTAAACAAGCTGTCATACCTGGAGAAGAGGGTGCACCAACTGACGTTTGAGGGTAGTCATCCCAGTCGTCACACAGATCCACTCGAGGCTCATCGGGTGGAATCTCGCTTGAGATACTTACAGACGAAGGAGGGGCTAGGCCCATTATTGGTCTGGATAAAGGTATAGTGATTCTTATTATGCTTGGCCTCGAAGGCGAGCTCGAAGCACTGCCAGCAATGGTGGTAATGGCAGCAATCGCGAGCAAAGAATCTCCAGCACTATCAGCTGGAACTGTAGAGGTTCCCTCTCTAAAAGGCGAAGGACCCCTGATCAAAAAATTATCCCCAACTAGGAAACAATAGGCTCACTCCTAGAGGCCCCCTTGGTGGAAGTCCTTTTAGGACCTCCGGTAGTCAGCATCTTCTTACGGGGGGAAGGCTCTTTCAGAGTGGAAGCCTTTTGTTTATTGGAGATTATGAGAGGCTCTGGAGGTAGAGCTATTACGCCTCTCGGTACAATCAACAAATAGTCCTCTGTACCAGTGGTTTCATCACCTTCATCCGAGGAAACTGACGGTAACTCCTCCCTTCCAGCCCAAATGGGAGGGCATCGTGAAACTTCCATACACATCAAAATCACGATGAAAGGTAGTGATGGACGCATAAAACTACGCGTACGAATGGAGAATGCACAACTCCATGGAGAAAGAAGTCGCAGGTACAACAAAGGTTGCTCCGGTACAACCCATGATGAAATACCGCCATCCTCTAGCTCCATCAATAAGTCCGCCTTTGAACTTGAAGCTGGTGATGGGATTCCCCACGTTCAACTGATCATACCCAAATTTCCTGGCGAAATGGCTAGGCAAATAAGGCTCCAAGTAGCAGTGGTCCTCACTTCTGTACAGCAGATGGGAAGGTCTAATGCAGACCAACCAGTAAAAGGCTTCAGGAGAAAGAATAGTCTTCCCCTGACCTGCATCCTGAAGTTTTGTCCCCTGTTGAATGATATATACCGGGGGGACAATGCAGAAGAATTTCCAACTATGGGCAAAATTTAGTGCTAGCCGACAGTCTATGACGTTAGTCACATTCCAAGAAGAATTCCTGTAATTCAACAGGAAGTTATTGCCCGAACCACTGGCCGATCCGGGAGACATCACTTTGGTGTTGTGAAGGATTAACCATCCCATAAGATATATGAATGGCAGTTCCACTCTGGGATATCCTTTACGCTGTGTATTATCAGCCAGGAGTCCCTCAATAATGGCCCTCAGGCCATCTTGAGTCCTACACACCATGGCAGGGAGCAGGCCTAATCTTGCTCCAAATACCAAACGTACTGTGGGCCATAAGGTGTTGTGATGAATGCGATCCACAGACGCGATGCTAGGAACCACCCATCGGCATAGCCAGATAGAAAGGAAGCCAGCCAGTTGAGCTTCCCTTAACAGAGGCTTGCGACAATGTCTCATGTAACTGTAGGCTTTAGTGCCTACATGATAACCCCTACCTCCTCAGCGAGAACCCAATCTGAAGCCCCAGCGTCTTCAATGAGATCATCGACTATGTTGGCACTTAGCATACTCAGCAGGTTCAAAGGCTTATCTCTACTATCTACAACCTTGTCCTGCTTGGCATTTCTGGCCTGATGGAAGAAGAGTTCGGATACCCATTTGTTGATATGGGCCAAATTAGAGGGCTCTTTGTAGAAGGTAGTGCATGCAAGATAGTGGCTCATCAGCTCCTGGTACACTGCCACTGCCGAGGGTTTGTATCCCTCAGCTCCCTATTTGTGGGAACATACTCTTCATAAGGAGTGTCTCACATTGGCAACTTTGAGATATCTGCCATCTCATGAAGGGCTAAGCTCAACTCACCTAGCGGAGTGGCGAAAGTTCCAGTAAGCGAATTATATCGCTCCATCAAAGCTAAGAACAAGTTGGGGTTGAGAGGCAGCCCAACACTAGTGGCACTCACAACCGTAAATAAACCAATACTTTCCAGCTCCGTCTGGAAGTGCTTCAGGGCCCAGGTAGTTAAACTGGCCCATCGAAGATTCTGGGGGCTAAGCCATCCACTGGTACGAAGGTTAACCTTAGGGTATACTCCTCCCTGCCCCATAAAGTCATTGCAAAAAGTCGATATTTGCATCGGCTGGATCAGTGAAGTGTCTTCACTCGTGATGCTGCCCGACAATAATCCTCTAAAAGGCATAACAAGGCCTGAAGGACTGCTCACAAAGGCTCCTCGATTCAATCATTTCTTATAAAAGATCTTCCCCGGCTGGCCATGAAGATCGGGAGTCAGAGTCCACATCATCTTCCTGGGATGGGTAGCATGGAAGAACGTTGAGATAGGGTAATCTCTAAGCATCCTTGGCAGATACATGACCGTGCCCTCAGCAGAAAATACCCAATCTTTCTTCTTGGGCTTGGTTTAGGATTGTTTATCGATAACATCCCCGAATAAGAAACCTAGTTTCTTATATTCAGTCCCATCTATGTAGGTCAGGGGCTCCCCACTAATCATACTCAGCAGCATTCGTTCTCCTTGGGATGAGATCAGAGTTTCCCTTTCTTGAGGATACTCGGTTCCAGAAATAGGGAATGTCACATGGGATAGTTGGAATTTAGCATCCCAGCAGCAGAGCCCATCACTTCAGCCAAAGGAGGGATCTGTAGGTCCACTGTAAAAAGCAAGAAAATAAGTCAGTTTTACGCTAGACGTCACACTCTTGTAGTATACGCCAAGGCCTAACAGTCTGAGCTTTTACGTCAGACTCTAAAAACTTGAGTCTTACGCTGGAATCTATTTTCAGTGCGTAAAACTCAAGATCTAACATTCTGAGTCTTTACGCCAGATTGCCAAAATTTGAGTTTTTATGCTGGAATTTACATCCAGCGTGTAAAACTCAAAATTTGCAGTATACACCAAATTTTGACAGTCTGAATTTTTACGCCAGACTGCAAAAATATGGAGTTTTTACGCTGACACATTAGGAATGTGGGCATATTATTGCGCATACACGTACAACGTGCGCGGAGGGTTCTCCATTTTTCTCTCGAAGTCTTTACCTGTGATGCCCGGAGCGCAGCTCGACGGTGGAGCACTTCGTTCAGATCGGGGCTCGCTCAGCCTAATGGGGGTTGCTCGTGCTTGAGCAGAGGAGCGAGATGAAGAAGCGACTTTCTTTTCCTTAGCAGTAGAAGCCTGTTTCGATGCCATGGCGAAACTCAAAGTTCTCAGAAAAGAGACGAAGACGAAGAGTTCTCAAAGAGACGAAGGGTTTTGCAAAGACAGATGAAGGGTTTTTCTCTCTCAAGACTTTGGGCTATTTATAGAGTTCAGATAAACTCTTCGAATCCCTAACCAAATCTGATTTTTAATAGTCGGTTATGATTGGGGACCACGTCAGCCTATCATTTGAAAAAGAAGACAGACAGTCATACTGCGTAAAGGATCCATGGTTTTTCGCTCAGAAGCTACAGACCTATGATTTTATGCTCAGGAGCTTTTACGCTCAGAAGCTACAGATCCATAATTTTACGCTCAAAAGCTACAGATCTATGATCTTATGCTCAGAAGCTTTTACGCTCAGAAGCTACAGATCTACGATTTTACGCTCAGAAGCTACAAATCTACGGTTTTACGCTCAGAAGTTACAGATCTACGATTTTACGCTCAGAAGCTATAGATGTTACGGATCTATGACTTTCCGCATATCTTAAAATTACACAGGACAGGATACGCGTATATCTTGACAAATTGGGTCTTTTACTCGAGAAAGCCAATTACAAGGGTTTATGCAAAAAATGCTCCTTTTTGGCTACAAAATATTCCAAGTGCCTGAAATACCCAGATGTCAGCATTGAAGATGACTCTTCTTCTTGGGCCATTAGAAGTTTATTCCAAGTCTAGCCAGAATCCTTTACATCTAAGTTCAAGTATGGCCTATTCGGCGGACATTTCTTGCCCTGTTTCGAGGAATTTCCGGGAAGCCATTCTTGAAGATAATGTTCTGAACAGAAACTCTTCGTATTAGAGAAGTGACAGTTCAGAATTCTATGCGACTCCTCGTCCAAAAATAGTATGACAGTTGGATCTTCAAAATAACTTAATGCTAAAGAGCTTTTTACGCATCTTCCGTTATGCGTAAAAGTCGGGACGTGACCGGATAAGCGTTTCTTAGAGTCAGCGTAAAAAATTACTCAGACGTGTCAAAGCTGCACATTATCAGACTTTCTCACAGCAAATATGGCAAATTAATGATGCGTAAAAGAAGACAAGTTTATTAATCATGATTACATATGATGGAAATCCATTTTATAAAGGATTTTTTATTAATATTCAAGATCATGATTACATATGATGGAAATCCATTTTACAAAGGATTTTTTATTAATTATATTCAAGATCACGATAGGAATCTATTTCGCCAGGTTCTCATTTGATGGAGATCTTTTTCTTCTTCGACGACACTTCATCGACTTCTTCGGCCGATGAACAAGAAAATGATCAATGGCAGGAGGATACAGAACTGGGCCTGTATAAATTATTCAAGCCCACCCTCCAAACGCCATGGCAGCCACGCTCAAGAATTGTGTTAGGGATTCGGACCCAACACAATACTGGAAGACATGGCCAAGCTGCCCACCTGCGTCTAACTTCATAATAGGAGAAAATACAGCTAGAAAGCTGTGTGGTCCGATGAGACCCTTCCTCTCTCCTCGATGAATCGCCATATAAAAATGCTGATTATCCCGAGCAAAGAAAGCTATGATATCCTTCCATGATCCATCGTTGCAAAGGATATTTGCTCGAAGACTCCTCTTTTTACGGCTCCTTACATGCTGGAAGAGCATAATCTTTTTCTTCCTCAGGTCAGCCCGATGGATCTTGGCAACCATCTTTTTGGTGAAGGAAGTATGAAAAAATAGGTTCACTCACTTGCCTTTATATATGCATAAGATAACATACCAAATCCCAACAACTTCCTAAATATCTCTGAAAAATTAGCCTCGCAGAACGAGTCAAATTTGACCGTTTCATGCTTCATTCAAAGTATTTCAAATTACGAGGAATTTGAAAACTTTGAAGGGGGTCTTGTAGAAGCATAAAAAATATGATGGTGAATTATACACGTAAAACCCCCAAAATACATGAAGCTCGCGTAAAACAGAGCTTCAGCGTTGTGTGGCATAAAATATGACTTTAGAGATGCCCGCGTAAAGCAGCACTTCAAGGGTGTTTTGGCGTAAAAGGTTGCTACACCTCCCACCGGCGTAAAATATGTTTATTTTTAATGCAACGTAAAGTCATACAAGGAACTCTTCGTATTCCTCGAATGAATCTGTCAGATAGAATAGTGAACCTGACTCCTGACAAAGAGTACTGCACGATAATCGAGAGGGCGGCTGTAATGATGATTCTGTACAGAAGCCCAGGTTGTCGTTTAGTGACATATCCTTGATACAAGTCATTTTTACGCATTCAAGGAATACGCTGCCTATTTTACAGGTAGAGATGAGTTTTACGCTCAAGATGAGACGAAATCAGATGCCACGTCAAAAACTGTCTCTCGAGGCATATATCTGTATTTAATGCACGGGATGGCGTCAGATCTCTGTATTTAATGCACGAGATTTTATTCTATTTTTAATGACTGGGAGAACTAAAACTGTGACTAATACGCTCACGTCACCATCCTTGCATTTTATGCCAACCAGACTATTTTCAACTATAGGAGTACGTCGTATGCTATCTCCTCGAAATACGCCAACTCAGGCTATATTTACAAAGGTACGTGATAAGGCTATTTAGCCCAGAATACGCTCAAGACCTCAGTCAGGAAGGATAATTGGCTAGTTTTACATTGGTTATCTATTATTCATGCAGTATCAAGCTTTACGCTATTTGGCTTTTACGCCAACAAGACAGCTATTTGGCTTTTATGCCAACAAGACAGCTATTTTGCTTTTACGCCAACAAGACAGCTATTTGGCTTTTACGCCAACAAGACAGTTATTTGGCTTTTATGCCAACCATCTTTATGCAAGGAGCAGTTACCTACGTAGCTTGCATGCCGGGATCTTCGAGGAGAGGTTATACGCGTTACCTCATAATGCGACACGCGTCATACGCGGATTCAGGAGATCATTCAGACGTGGGTAGCAGTTATTATAACCGTCGCGTAAAGAGTGCCACTCTCTTCACAGTTTGGCTTCTACGCCGACTGGACAGTTACTGTGACTGAGCTCTATAAATAGAGCCCTCCGGTCATAGGAGACAAGGGTGGAGAGGAGGAGATCAAGATCAGAGACCGAGAGAGCATAGACGGAGAGTGTTGGTTGACAGTTTAATCCCACTTGCAATCTTTGAAGCTTCTTCTTCTTCTACAATACTTCTTTATCATCATGTGGTCCAAGGGACAAAGTGATCGATCGCAGATCAGACTCCTATAGCAATTTTTCCCCAGAATCATTTTTATTGTACTTAACATCCTTGTATAGGATTAATTGTACTCTTTTTTCTTGTTTGTAAACAAAAAAAGGGTTTCGTATAAACCTGGTTTTATTTTTTTGTTTATCATCAAACACAAGATGGCAACTCTGCTAGGGACTACTTTCTCATCTGACGAGAAAGCCATTGCTCAACATGATATTGTATCCATCGGATCGACGAAGAAGACGTTTATCATCAAACACAAGAATTGCGTTAGGGATTCGGACCCAACACAATACTCGAATACACGGCCAAGCTGCCCACCTGCGTCCAACTTCATAATAGGAGAAAATACAGCTAGCAAGCTGTGTGGTCCGATGAGACCCTTACTCTCTCCTGGATGAATCGCCATATAAAAATGCTGATTATCCCGAGCAAAGGAAGCTATGATATCCTTCCTTGATCCATCGTTGCAGAGGATATTTGCTCGAAGACGCCTCTTTTTACGGCTCCTTACATGCTAGAAGAGCATGATCTTCTTCTTCCTCAGGTCAGCCCGATGGATCTCGGCAACCATCTTTTTGGTGAAGGAAGTATGGAAAAACAGGTTCACTCACTTGCCTTTATATAGGCAGAAGAGAACATACCAAATCCCAACAACTTCCTAAATATCTCCGAAAAATCAGCCTCACAGAACGAGTCAAATTTGACCGTTTCATGCTTCATTCAAAGTATTTTAAATTATGAGAAATTTGAAAACTTTGAAGGGGGTCTTGTAGAAGCATGAAAAATATGCTGGGGAATTATGCGCGTAAAACCCCCAACATACATGAAGCCCGCGTAAAACAGAGCTTCAGCGCTGCGTGGCATAAAATATAACTTCAGAGATGCCCGCATAAAGCAGCACTTCAAGGCTGTTTTGGCATAAAAGGTTGCTACATCTCCCACCGGCATAAAATACGTTTGTTTTTAATGTAATGTAAAGTCATACGAGAAACTTTTCGTATTCCTCGAATGAATCTGTCAGACAAAATAGTGAACCTGACTCCTGACAAAGAGTATTGCATGATGATTGAGAGGACGGCTGTAATGATGATTCTGCACAGAAGCCCAGGCTGTCGTTTAGTGACATATCCTTGATACAAGTCATTTTTACGCATTCAAGGAATACGCTGCCTATTTTATAGGCAGAGATGAGTTTTACGCTCAAGATGAGACAAAATCAGATGCCACATCAAAAGCTGTCTCTCGAGGCATATCTCTGCATTTAATGCACGAGATTTTGTTCTATTTTTAAGGACTGGGAGAGCTAAAACTGTGACTAATACGCTCATGTCACCTTCCTTGCGTTTTACGCCAACTAAGCTATTTTCAACTATAGGAGTACGCCGTATGCTATCTCCTCGAAATACGCCAACTCAGACTATATTTACAAAGGTACGTGATAAGGCTATTTAGCCCAGAATACACTTAAGACCTCAGTCAGGAAGGATAATTGGCTAGTTTTACGCTGGTTATCTATTATTCATGCAGTATCAAGCTTTATGCTATTTGGCTTTTATGCCAACAAGACAGCTATTTGGCTTTTACGCCAACAAGACAGTTATTTGACTTTTATGCCAACCATCTTTACGCAAGGAGCAGTCACCTACGTGGCTTGTATGCCGTGATCTTCGAGGAGCAGTTATACGTGTTACCTCATAATGGGACACGCGTCATATGCGGATTCAGGAGATCATTTTGACGTGGGTAGCAGTTATTATAATCGCCGCGTAAAGAGTGCAACTCTCTTCACAGTTTGGCTTCTATGCCGACTGGACAGTTACTGTGACTGAGATCTATAAATAGAGACCTCCGGTCACAGGAGACAAGGGTGGAGAGGAGGAGATCAAGATCAGAGATCGAATCAAAAGAGGGAGAGAGCATAGACAGAGAGTGTTGGTTGACAGTTTAATCCCACTTGCAATCTTTGAAGCTTCTTCTTCTTCTATAGCACTTCTTCATCATCGTGTGGTCCAAAGGACAAAGTGATCGACCGCAGATCAGACTCCTATAACAATTTTTCCCCAGAATTATTTTTATTGTACTTAACATCCTCGTATAGGATTAATTGTACTCTTTTTTCTTGTTTGTATACAAATAAAGGGTTTCGTATAAACCTAGTTTCATTTATTTTTTTTATCATCAAACAGTGGCTTTATCGATCATTGGACTTAGCAAGGTTATAAGAGAACATTATTGATTATTGGCATGAAGGATTAGAGAAGAATGGACAGAATCGTTCACCAAATGGAGAATATCGAGAGAAAAAATACGCGTGTTCACTCAGGCTCTGGTCACACGTCTATCTGCGTTGGCACCAATATTTGGTTAGACTATCATCTTTATTTCTCTTAAAGTTTTCTAGAATAAATGCATACAATTGATAAAAATGGGCTAAATAATCAATCATCAAAAATCCATCACGAAAACGCATTCATCAAAACCAAGCAGCAAAAATTCAAGAAAGCCAACCAAAAATCCAACGAAAGCTATTGGACTCAATCCAAAAGAAGCCGATCCATCAATTGGAAAGGTTCATTGCATTTTTCATAATCGATTCCGTCGTAAATTTTCCCATACTCAATTTTGACTGAGTCAATTGAGCCACAAGTCTTATATAGTGCACCGCTAGGAGCGAGACACTACACTTTCAAGGTGGGAGAGTTTACGAAGATGCATCCACCAACGTTTACTGGAAGGATCGAGCCCGGCATTGTAATGGGCTGGATAGCTAAGCTGGAAAAGTTGTTAAACCTTATCATAATCGAAGGGTCCAAGCGAGTAGCGTATGTGGTGGTACAGTTAGAGATTATGGTGCATGACTAGTAGGAGGCCACCAAGCAAGGGATATACGACGTCAAACTGAACTACAAAATCACATGGAAGAAGATCAAGGAAGCCTTCATAGAACAGTACATTCCTAGAATAGTGCAGCAACAAAAGGAGGGTGAGTTCTCCACACAGAGACAAGGCAATACGTCAGTTGACGAATACGACTTGGCCTTCATGAAGGTTTTGACTTTCTACCTGATAAGCAATCATGGTGCCACCGATTCCAGTAGGGACTGAACGACAACCTTCGTCGGGATATCATGAACAAAAGGAGCGAGACCTATCGAGAGTGCTATGAATCTGCCCTGAATACTGAACGAATCTTTGGGCACGGTTCAAAAAAGATGGAATAGGTCATCCGCAACTATTTAAACAAGCGTCCTAATAACGTTGGAGGGTCCGGCACATACAAGCATCTGAATATGTTCGAGCCTAGAGTTCCAGAAGTACAGTGTCAGAAGTACATCAAGAATGGGCACCGAGCGATCGATTGTTGGGGAGGATGCTATAAGTGTGGTCGCATAGGCCACAAGGCGCTTCAATGTCAAGAGGGGTGGGTGAATAAAACCCTCCGAGAAACATTCTGAATAACAATTAGGTGCAACCACAACAGGACGGGACGGGCACAAACACACTACCAGTGAATGCAAATAATCAGCGTTCAGATACAGAAGGCCGAGTATATGCATAGACTCAGTAGGAAGCGTTCGCTTCTAACGCAGTTGTAATAGGTATATTACTATACAAATATATACCTTCTAGAGTGCTTTTCGATTCGGGTGCAACACATACCTTTATATCTGTTAAATTTGCTAAAGAAAGTAAGTTAGCTACGACATCGTTAGATATGAAGCTTTGTGTTGTTACCCTATCGGGAATAGATATTCCTGCAAGTTTAATTTGTAGGAACGATTATCTCTGCATCAGAGAAAGAAAGCTATCATTGGATATCATCACGCTAGACATCATGGAATACGATATAATCCTAGGCATCGATTAGTTAGGTTCATGCCATGATCGACTGTGCAGAAAAGAGAGTTATGTTCCGTCTACCTGGCGAAAAAGAGTTTTCGTATTCATGCGGCTCGGCGTCAAAGACAGCAATGATAGTATCAGCAGTGAAGGCAAGGAGCTTGATGTATTCTGGCTACGAAGGGTACTTCGCTTGGGTTAGAGACACTCGTAAGGAAGGTGCAGACGTGACTCGGGCTGACCTTGTGGCCAAATTTCTTGATGTGTTTTCAGACGAGCTACCTAAAATTCTGCCGGATTGGGAGATAGAGTTTACTATCGACACCTTTCCGGATATACGACCGATATCAAAGGCACCATAAAGGATGACGCCAGCAGAACTTAAAGAACTCAAAGTACAGTTACAATAATTGTTAGATCGAGGCTATATCCATCTGAGCGTTTCACCCTAGGCTGCTCCGGTATTATTCTTAAAGAAGGACGAATCAATGCAGCTATGCATTAACTAACGGGAACTAAACAAAGCCACGGTAAGGAATCAGTATCCCTTGCCTCGGATAGACGACCTGTTCGATCAACTTTAGGGAGCAATAGTATTCTCCAAGATTGATCTCCGGTCGGGCTATCACCAGCTAAAGATTAAGCCTGAAGATGTGACGAAGTAAGCATTTCGAACCAGATACGAGCATTGAAAATTCCTACTGATTGTCACGCCCTGATCTTCCGCAGGCTATTTCGGCCGTCCCCGCTAGGCGGAAATCACCCTCGCCAGCGCTCCTGCGGAACGATCGCTTGACCCATCCGGGCGTGATGTCGCACGAGCGTGAGCCACGCCCGTGCAAGGCCGTGGTCCATTGGCTGGTGGTAAGAGTTCTAAGCCACAGAGTCTTACAGATTGTCCGAGTGCAGTGGAGTCATGAACGCATAGGCGATCGGTAACAAGTTCACTGAGTTGACAATATAGCGGAAGCATTGAATAACACCAGTTGAAGTAAAGTAACTCTTCATTGATAATAAACAAGTGTACATGCGGCGTATAGCCGAGACTACAAGTCGTTCAAGCCTCTCTTTTTGAAACAATAAAGCGTGCCAAGTGGCTACAATTATGGAATGATTATACATGCGATGGCCAGGCGCTATTCACAATATTATGTCTTGTATATGTGCTTCAGTTCTGGATGCACCGCTGCTTCAGAGTGATCTCCATACCTTAGCACGCACGAAGGAGGCATCCGCACCGAACGAGGTCCTCTCGTACCTCGCATACAAACTGGTGGATTATCAGTACATTGAATGCACTGGTCGGGAAGCTACTCGCCCGTTCGATAAATCCAAACACATAATACATGTTCTGTGCACAACTATTAAGTTATCTTTCTAGTTGCCTTAGGATCAGTTTCTTGCAAGATTTGAATAGCCTAACTCGTGTGGCAGTACGCCGTGCGACATGAGAGAAAACACGGCGAGACTTACCATTTGGCCTTCCCTGTCCAAGGCAAACATTGTTAATTCAAGCACGGGTAAGTATAAATATTCAGGAGCATAGCATATGCAAACACGAGTACTGTTATTTCATGATCGTTCAGGTGTTCAGTTGTTCATTGATGCGATGCAGTAACTCGCACGCTGATAGCCGCTAAGCGAGGATGACTTATCTATATGAACAGTTATCGCTGGCATAGCCATAAAGGACCAGTTTAGTGTTGAACAAGGATGGAAAGCAACAAAGATTCAGTAGTGGTTGCAAACCATCCTGTCCAGATGCAGTAGACTAATGTGACGTTCTATCCAGATCGAATCGGCCCTGGCGCCCCAGAAACCGTCCGTGGAACACAGTGACCTTCTTTCCAAGTTGTCCGCGACATGCAAGTCTATAAACTTTAGGTCTCTGGTCTGGTACATGAACAAGTTTGAGGCAGTATGTGTATATATTGAACAAGTCCGGTATGGAACGAGTTCGAGGCAGTATATATACAGAACTTTTTGAGGCAGGATTTATTGATTCAGTAGTATATAACTCGTGTGGCAGTGCGCCATGCGACATGAGAGGCCAGTTGATTCAGTAGTTTGCTCTACGAGCTGGGATTCAGTGATTTATTCAGTCAGGGTGCAAATTCTCTGGTTTGGGAATTGCCATGGTGACCTAACGGTCCCGGACACTTTCAGGTTCTTCCATGCACGGAACGACTACTTAGTAGTCTTTCGGGTTTTGGATGAAAATATGGCAACATACAAGCAGACAAACATGTATTTCTAAGGAACGTAAGCAGACACGTTTGCTCGGACCCGAAGGTAATCCGAGAGATGAAACCTTAAGGGACTTAGCATGCAAGGCTCTGAATATAGCAGTATTTCAATTTCCATGTTCTAGCATAAGCAATACAAGTTGGGATTATTTCCTTAGCTAGGTGCGTTGGATTCTTATTAGCATGCAGGGGTGATTCACCTAGCGACTAGCATGAATATTCCAGATTTTATGTGTGCTGGCTAAGCAAAGACAAGTTTACCGTAGCCACCCACCTTAGCGATGATTCGCCTCTGTAGAGCGATACGTCAAGCGAGCCTCTGAAAGCCTAAGCCGGATTCCTGTAGGGACAAGTCTGGATATCCTTTGCTTCTCGTTTGAGGCAAGCGGGTCGGGACAGTTGCACTTTTGCCGTTTGAGTCGGCAGTCTGCTAGAATGGAACTGGGTGTTACATCCTACCCAACTCAGAAAAAGTCTTGTCCTCGAGACTTACTAAGGACAAGTAGTAACCTAGGGTTGAGGCAATCCTAGACAAGTTATTGTACTTATTTATTTGGATATTCACTTGCACAAGTGTCGAGATCGACATATCGCTTAGTCTGGATCATGCGCACTTTCGAAGTGCACTTCTAGCGTGAGCACGTCAACCAGCTTAGTGATAGCGAAGTCTTAGCACTCGAGTTTCACCTTTTCTTAAGTCTTAGATGGTGTGCTAGTTCAAGGCGTCCCTCGAATAGATGCATTCAACCAAACTTAGAGTTAGTAAAATCGGACAAGCTACTAGCGATACTCTCAAGGGTTCGTACAGATTGGCACAAAGGCCGCTCGCAGCACCAAATCATACAAGCAAGCATATCATATCATTCAAAACGCATTTTGAAAGTATTTAGACTTATTGTTGGAATATCCCATCGAGGCATTGAGAGAGAGCATGCACATAACCCATGAACGAGCTTTCGAAACAGAGATTTTCGAATTAAAGTCCAAAGGCGTAGAAGACTGGCTCTGATACCATTATGTCACGCCCCGATCTCCCGTAGGCTATTTCGGCAGTCCCCGCTAGGCGGGAATCACCCTCGCCAGCGATCCCGTGGAACGATCGCTTGACCCATCCGGGCGTAATGTCGCACGAGCGTGAGCCATGCCCGTGCAAGGCAGTGGTCCATTTGCTGGCGGTAAGAGTTCTAAGCCACAGAGTCGCACAGATTGTCCGAGTGCAGCGGAGTCATGAACACATAGGCGATCGGTAACAAGTTCACTGAGTTGACAATATAGCGGAAGAAATGAATAACACCAGTTGAAGTAAAGCAACTCTTTATTGATAATAAACAAGTGTTACAGGCGGCGTATAGCCAAGACTATAAGTCGCTCAAGCCTCTCTCTCTGAAACAGTAAAAGCGTACCAAGTGGCTACAATTGTGGAATAATTATACAGGCGATGGCCAGGCGATGTTCACAATATTATGTCTTGTATATGTACTTCAGTTTCGGATGTACCGCTGCTTCAGAGTGATCTCCATACCTTAGCACTCACGAAGGAGGCATCTGCACCGAACGAGGTTCTCCCGCACCCTGTATACAAACTGGTGTATTATCAGTACATTGAATGCACTGGTGGGGAAGCTACTCGCCCGTTCAACAAATCCAAACACATAATACAGGTTCCGTGCACAGCTATTAAGTTATCTTTCTAGTTGTCTTAGGATCAGTTTCATGCAAGATTTGAATAGCCTAACTCGTGTGGCAGTGCACCGTACGACATGATAGAAAATACGGCGAGACTTACCATTTGGCCTTTCCTGTCCAAGGCAAACATTATTAATTCAAGCACGGGCAAGTATAAACATTCAGGAGCATAGCATATGCATGCACAAGTACTGTTATTTCAAGATCGTTCAGGTGTTCAGTTGTTCATTGATGCGATGTAGTGACTCGCACGCGGATAGCCGCTAAGGGAGGATGACTTATCTATATGAACAGTTGTCGCTGGCATAGCCATAAAGGACCAGTTTAGTCTTGAACAAGGATAGAAAGCAATAAAGATTCAGTAGTGGTTGCAGACCATCCTGTCCAGATGCAGTAGACTATGTGACGTTCCATCCGGATCGGATCGGCCCCGGCGCCCCGGAAATCATCCGTGGAACACAGTGACCTTGTTTCTAAGTTGTCCGTGACATGCAAGTCTGTAAACCTTAGGTCTCTGGTCTGGTACATGAACAAGTTCGAGGCAGTATGTGTATATATTGAACAAGTCCGGTATGGAACGAGTTCGAGACAGTATATATACAGAACTTGTTGAGGCAGGATTCATTGATTCAGTAGTGTATAGATTGCCAGGCCAGTTGATTCAGTAGTTTGCTCCACGAGCTGTGATTCAGTAATTTATTCAGTCAGGGTACAAATTCCCTGGTTTGGGAATTGCCATGGTGACCTAACGGTCCCGGACACTTTCAGGTTCTTCCATGCACGGAATGACTACTTAGTAGTCTTTCGGGTTTTGGATGAAATATGGCAACATACAAGCAGACAAGCATGCATTTCTAAGGAATGTAAGCAGACACGTTTGCTCGGACCCGAAGGTAAGCCGAGAGATAAAACCGTAAGGGACATAGCATGCAAGGCTCTGAATATAGCAGTATTTCAATTTCCATGTTCTAGTATAAGCAATAAGGGTTGGGATTATTCTCTTAGCTAGGTGCGTTAGATTCTTATTAGCATGCAGGGGTGATTCACCTAGCGACTAGCATGAATATTCTATATTTTATGTGTGCTGGCTAAGCAAAGACAAGTTCACCGTAGCCACCCACTTTAGCGATGATTCGTCTCGGTAGAGCGATACGTCAAGCGAGCCTCCGAAAGCCTAAGCCGGATTCCTGTAGGGACAAGTCTGGATATCCTTTGCTTCTCGTTTGAGGCAAGCGGGTCGGGACAGTTGCACTTTTGCCGGTTGAGTCGGCAGTCCGCTAAAACGGAATGGGGTGTTACACTGATGCCGTTCAGTTTAATGAACGCTCTGGCTGCATTCATGGATATGATGAACAGAGTCTTCCGACCCTTCATAAAAAAATTCTTAGTTGTGTTCATCAACGATATCCTTATATATTCAAAGAGTAAAAAAGATCACGTAGAATACTTAAAGACCGTGTTGCAAACCTAGCACGACCATCAGTTGTTTGCCAAACTAAGTAAGTAAAAATTATGGGCGAGTAGCATGTCATTCTTAGGACATGTTATCACGGTAGATGGCATTTTGGTTGACCCAAAGAAAATTAAAGCGATAGTAGACTGGAGGCAGCCTATGTCGGCAAGCGAGATTCGAAGTTTTCTAGGTTTGGCTGGCTATTATCGCAGGTTCGTAAAGCACTTTTCAAGAGGCTGCTGACTCACCTCATCCAGAAGGAAATCATATTTGTATGGAGCGGCGACTATGAAACTAGCTCCAAGGAGTTAAAGAAATGGCTCATCTCAGCTCTGATCCTTGTGCTTTTGGAAGGGCCTGAAGGGTTTCAGATTTACAGCAATGCATTTGGGACTCGGCTTAGGGTGTGTTCTAATGCAACTGGATAAGGTGCTATCTTACGCTTCGAGGCAGTTGAAGCCGCACGAGAAGAATTATCTAAAGCAGGACCTAGAACTGGCGGCAATTAGGTTTACGCTAAAATTGTGTCAACACTACCTCTACGGTGTCGTTTGCAAAATCTATACGGATCAAAAGAGCCTCAAGTACCTTTTCACCCAACGAGAATTGAACTTGTGGCAGCGACGTTGGTTTAAACTCATAAAGGACTATGACTTGACGATCGCGTACACGTCGGACAAGAAAAATATTGTAGCAAACGCTTTGAGTCAGAAGTTCATGGGTTCACTATCAATAGACAGCCGAGTACTACAAAATCTAGAGGAAATAGGCATCAAACTCAGAGTTCAATGCCAAGGGGTGCAGCTGGCTCAACTACAACTTGAACCGAGTTTGCGAAAAAAGATAAAGTTTGCTCAAAAGGATGACATGTTCTTGAAGAAGATGCACGAGCTAATTTTGACAGAAAAGGCGACCGACTTCGCAGAAGATGCGAGTGGAACATTGAAAGTGAAGGAAAGATTATGTGTTCCTAATGATCTTGAACTCAGAAGAGAAATAATGTCGGAAGCCCACTATGCAAAGTTTTTTTTATATCCGGGGAGCACCAAGATGTATAAGGACTTGTGCACAACTTTTTGGTGGCAAGACATTAAACGGGATATAGCAACCTTTGTGTCCCATGTATGGCTTGTCAACAAGTAAAAGCCAAATATCAGTGGCCATGAGGGGAGCTGCAAAACCTCGCTATTACCGAGTGAAAATGGGACAATATCCACTACCAGAATAAGTCAAATTAGTGACGTCTAAAAATATCGCTAAATGGTAAGAAAATATCGCTACATAATTTTAGTGATGTCTGTAGCGACGTTTCGATGAAGTCGCCTTTAAGCTAGTCATTGACCGAAAAAATGTCACAAAATGTCGCTATACCGACGCTTTCTAGCGACGTATATGCGTCGCTATATTAGCGACGTTTAGCGATATA
This sequence comes from Iris macrosiphon, assembly GCA_036927795.1. Classification (NCBI taxonomy): domain Eukaryota; kingdom Viridiplantae; phylum Streptophyta; class Magnoliopsida; order Asparagales; family Iridaceae; genus Iris; species Iris macrosiphon. The sequence goes on from JAYESA010000001.1 coordinate 123,769,527, forward strand.
ACGTTGCTAAATTAGCGACGTATTTTTTATTGCTATATGTTGCTAATTTTTTTAGCGACGTTGTGCGACACCTTTAGCGACGTTATATTGACCTGGCAATGTGCCATTTTAGCAGTTTAGCAATGTTCAGTGACGTACTCAGTGACATTTTTAACAACGTTCAGCGACGTACTCAGCATCGTATTTAGCAAAATATATAAACGTCGCTAAACGTCGCTAAAAACGTAGCTAAAGATTCAAGAAAAAAATAAAAAAATAAATATTGAATTATTTCCAAACCAATCTTTCTGCAGTTTATGAATTCATAATTAATACAAATAGACCCGGAGCAACCCTCCATTGAATTTGCTAGGTTTGCTGACCCCCTTCGGTTGAACACTCAATACCGATAAATTAACATACATTTAATAAGAATAATATAGTAAAATTTGAAGAAAATGAAATATTGTGATTAGAAACCGAGTTAGGAGAAAATCTTGTCATAAAGAATACAATAAATATCCACACAACTGAGTGCAAGAAATAAAGACTAAAATCCTCAAAAATAAAGAATATTTATAAATGACCAAATATTATAGGTCAAAACACAAACAATCAATAAACTATCCTAACTAGGACTACTGTGGATCTATAGGAGGATGACCACTGACGCGCATCAGGGATAAGAACAGATCATACTGCTCCGTAAAATCGATACCGATGTCGATGGAGAAGGCAGTGATGTCGGTAGAGTCTATGTCGATGAAAGCGCACCAGGAGGACGTATCTACTCCAACTCTACTAGTCGATGGTTGTATGAATCCATGGTAGATAACAGCCTCGTACTGCTATGAACCATTGAATCCTGCATCATCGTCAGCCTCTTGCCCATGGACAGCTGTGATGTCTACAGCTCCATCATGCTGCGCTCTGTCGACGCTCTAAGATCAGTTATCATATCCCTGAGCTCCATAATGCTGTGCGCGAGCATATCAAATCGTGCGATGAGCATCGCATCGTCCGCCTGCGGCTGGAACAGGGGCTGCTCCTCTATCCTTTGCAGTAACTCATCATGGAGAGACGCAATCTGACGGTCAACGGTCTCCTGGACTCGAGCCGACGACTACGAGGGCTGTGGGGAATACGCACTTACCGTGGAGGCCCTATATGACAACATCGCAACAAGGGCGCCATAGGATCCTGTACTGTAGTACGTACCCCTCTGGAGACCACCAGCGGCAGTCACAGCTCGTCCACCGACGAAGCTGGAGAGGGCTGCGAGGAAGTACCAGCCTCTCCCGCTGTAGGTGCACTAGCAGTCGTCCGCTCACGAAGCCTAAGATATTCGGCCTATAAAAGTTTGGATACTCGATAATTTCCTAAGTTATATTAAAATTAACACAAAGTAAAGTAATACTTACATAGGTCTGCGAGGCCCTCTCATCTATGAGATTCCTGCCCTTTTGATGGGTGGCCAGGAAGACGGTCACCATGTTTGCATCCTCACCCCTCTGTACCTGTTAAAATTATATTATTTAGTACTAAAATTAAACATTTTATCCTACTACCATTTTATCGTACTTGTATTAAAATAATATATCTAAAATAAAAAATATACCAAACAACAAAAATGTTTCGTCATCTGAATCGAGCCACCATACTACTTTGCTACCTTCTTCCTAGCCGCCTTAGCCTTCTCAGACCTTTCCTTGTACCTCGGATCGTCGAATCTAGCCCTCAACGCAGTCCACTGCTCAGGCGCGACCCAACCTTGGATCGGTTTTTCTTCGCGATTACGAGCCTTCTGGTCATCCAGAGCATCACGGATCAGCTTGGCAGCACGGCAAAAAATATCTGCTCGATTAACTCGGCCCAGTACGGTGGATAGAAATACGTTTGCTACAATAAGTAATTTAGTAAGTTATATAATATTCATAAATTAGATGATTGATATAATATACTTTTACCTTGAAGTGTGCAAACTAGAACGCCTTCCTCTCATCCGAAGCATCATAGTAGTTGATCTAAGGGCCATCATAGTTGTACCTCAGAAAGGAGCCCAGGCGTCTTTGTACCGACGAGGGACGATATCTATACAGAGATAATTATTTTTATCGAAAAAGTCAATATATGATGAATAAAGAAATACACGATATATATGATGTTAAACCATCTAATTGACTTACTTTGTATCATTGGCCCAAATCTCCGTCCTCGTCTCATCTAGAGGTACGCATGGAGGATCTAGTTGATGCTTGGACGATATCAGCTCAACCTTCGCCATATGCTCATCTGTCTCCAGGGTTTCATCAACAGGAGGAACGTTAGACGAGGAAGTAGTATTCGGCCTGAAACTAATCGTCCCAGGAGTGCTGTCACGTAACATCGTCGTAGTCGGAGATGTGACTGGTCGATATACTGGAGTACTAGGCGCTGAGGATCCAGAACCAACAGTAAGCAGTACCGGAGGAGCACTCTGTCTACCTCAGGACCTGCCGAACGCTCCGTGTCGTCCTGTTATATCTGATAACAACATATGATGATAGAATAAATAAATAAATATATAGTACATTCTACAGTCAAAATGTTATGCATATCTCACAGCATTAATAGAATTGTACAGTAAATAACTAGTAGTGTCACAAGTCTAAATGGATAGTACATTCTACAGTCAAAATATAATACATATTTTCGTCAAAATAGTATATTCTACAGTCAAAATATAGTACATTCTATAGGCAAAATATTTTATTTTCAATCATCTTCAGAATATTTATCTTGTTCGCTTTCCTCGTCCTCTTCTTCCTCTTCCTCCTCATCTTCACTTTCATCTACTTTGCCTTCGTCTTCCTCTTCGGATAATTCTACCTCTTCTACATTATTAGTCGTATAATAAGTAACTTTTGTTGAGTCCACATCTACAATATTTGTAACAAGAGGTAGCTCGTCCTCCTGATAAGCTATTTCGTCAACGTCAAAGGAATTTCTAGCTTTAGTCTTGTATACTGCCCACAAATCCGATATCGTTGTCATCCGTCTAGAATAAGTTATGAAGTACACAAGCTAAGCCTGACTTGATAGGATAAATGGTTCGTAGACTTGATATCTACGCTTGTAGTTTATATCCACAAGACCATGCTTGTCAATTTTTCAACCTTGATCTTGAATCAGATCGAACCATTCACACTTGAATAGCACGATCTTAGCAGGTTCTGTGTCATAATTATATATCAACTTTGCAATCTCTCGTAAGAAGCTAATAAAATCATTGCCTGGATCGACGTCTTTGTAGTTCGAAGATTTAATCTTTGACAACTATTTTTTTATGAAATCAAGATCCATAAAGCTGTCTCTGATCGAAGCATTTGTTGACTTGAACCTAAACCCATTCACACAATAACTTGGCCATATTTTGAAGGCAGTAATTGGTCTCTTGGCTAGAGTTCTAATAGATTCAGTCTCGGATGTTATTAGATGATCGACCTAAATACCAAAGTAAAGATAGTAAGCTATTTATTGTATAAGTGCATACAGAAAAAGTAATTACCGAGCTCCTTACATATGCGCTCAACTAAGAAGAAAATAACGTCTTATTTCTTGTTCTACTTCTTCGTCTCTTATGTAGGGTCTAACCGACCTCAGCTTATCATTATATGTGCTAAAAAATAACAAAGCAACCGCTGATTAGTGGCATAATAATAGCTTATACTATTACATTGAGATAATGTAAACATGGACGTATTAATTAATTACCCCTCTAGCTTCTCCACTTCATCCTCGTCGCAATTGAGTAATATTTACAACTGAGCAGCCCTTAGCTCGTCGTCATTCAAATATCTCTTCTTTATTTTCCCCGAAGGCTTTCCGGACGCATTTAATACTTTCAGTATTGCATCATTAGATTCCTGATATCCGTCGTCATTTCTCGGAGCTCTCGTTCTATTAGTAGCAACATGAGATTTGAAATACGTCAAGCAAAAGTTTGTAATCTTCTCTAGAACATAAGCTTCACAAATAGAGCCCTCAACCCGTGCTTTGTTTTTCATCTTTCTCTTTAGGTGATTCAGATGCCGCTCGAACGGGTACATCCACTGATAATCGACAGGACCACCAACACATGCCTCATAGGAAAGATAAATTGGCAAATGCTCCATATAGTCGAAGGAAACACCTTCTCGAGCTTGCATAGTATTACCGTAATGTTCTTTTGCTTTTCTAGACGATCGATAAGAAACTTAGTAGAATAAAGATCTTTGAAGAATATGATGAGCTATGTCAATGGATCCCAAACGACCTACGATAAGAATTCTCGCCTTTCAAGCAATATCTTAAGTAGGGTAGGGCTCTTAGGCGAAATACAATCAGAATTAACCTCTCCATGAATACGTGACAATCGTGGCTCTTCATACCCGCCAGTTTGTTCTCCTTGAGGTGATGCATCTTCTCAAGTTTGACACGTACCCGTCTGAAAATTTTAGATCCTGAATCCACCTACAAAGTCTTTTTTTATCCTCTTTCTCCAATGAGAAAATTGTCTTAGGCTGCTTTAAATTTCCATTCTCCTCCTCTATCAAATGCAACGCATGACGTCTACCTATTTCTTCTAAGTCCAACCTGGCCTTCGGATTGTCTTTCATCTTCCCCTTTACCTCCATTATAGTATTAATTATGTTATCAAACATATTCTTCTCGATATGCATGACATCAAGGTTATGTTTGATCAGATTTGTGCTCCAATATAATAGATCCCAGAATATACTCTTCTTCATTCAGTTATGGGTGCGATCAAATCCGTCATACTTGTACCCCTTAGCAGTCTCTTCGATAGCACTTGGTAAATCTTTTACCTCTTCCCATATCGTGTATCTGGGCCACCTTGGTAGTGGATTGGCCTTCTCTATAATGCCCGCACAAAAAGCATTCATGTTCCTCTGGTACGGATGATCCTTCAGCATAAATTGTTGATAATAATCGAAGAAGCACGGTTTGCCTCCGTGTTTCAAACGAAAAGCCTTAGTGCGGTCCATGCAATATGGACATGAGAGATGACCATGAGTGCTCCATCCCGATAATATTTCATAGGCCGAAAAGTCGTTGATGGTCCACATACGTGCTGCCCTCATCTGAAAATTCTATTTTCTAGAAACATCGTACGTGTTGGCACCTACTTCCACAGCTGATTCAACTCATCTATCAAAGGCTATGAATATACATCGATGTTACTCTTTGGATTGTTCGGACCCAGGATAATAACGGTTATGAACATATACTGAGTCTTCATGCACATCCAAGGAGATAGATTGTACGCAGTGACGATCACAGGCCAATACGAATACTGGGAGCCCAAAAGTCCGAATAGGATAAAACTGTCGGAGGAGAGACCCAATATGATATTACCCGGATCCGAAGCAAAATCTGGATACTCGCGATCAAAGTTCTTCCATGCTTCTCTATTGGATGGATGATCCAATACTCCTTCGATATATTTTTGCCTATGCCAACTTATGTTTTCTGCAGTCTCCTTCACCATAAACAACCGCTGCAACCGCGGCGTCAAAGGCAAGTAGTGCATCAAATCGGTAGGCTTCTTTGCACCGACAAACTTTTCTCTTCCAGTGGCCTTGTAGCGATCAGCACCACAGAATCTGCACACATCTTCATCCTTGTCGTCTTTGTAGTATGCACCCATTGCGACATGCATAGATTTTCTCGTATCCCATCCAAAGCAATCTCACCATCCTCTTAGATTGGTAGAAGTCTTTAGGCAACTTTGTACCCTCTGGTAAGATCTCTATAATCAAATCCATCAGTCGGTTCTAGCATTCTTGTGACATGTTAAAATCGGACTTGATGCTCAACAATCTTGTAACCACCTCCAACGGTGAATGATCCTCACAACCAGGATATAATGGAGTCCTTGCATTCTTCAGCAACTCTATAAACTTTGTAGCATCGGCATTCGGTGCCTCTTCAGCTATATCATGATTGTCCGGATCGAAACTAGGCTCCGCCGCATCAAAAACCATGTCCATCCATCGTCGTAAGTAACGTAGTCGTGGACATCCATATACGACTCTAAATAAGGCTCCGACTCCGATACTAAAGACACAAGTTCTCTGAGCGTGGTCCACTGATAGTAATTCGTCGTAAAATTCTTTGAGTACAAATGATATGTGACTTCCACTTCTGGATGATATTTTAAGTTGTGATATCTCACATACGGATACTTGATTTTGGTATCGTTCATGTACTGAGGGAACGCGTTGGCAAACTGTAGGAACTGTTGTACACCCTCAATGAATTTATTCCATACACTGGACATGTCATCAGGATGATGGTTGTACATCCACAAAAGATGATGCATATAGTAATTTATATCTATTTTTAGATACTTCTGCAAAGATGAATAGATATCGTTCAAGTATATACTCATTGTTAAATACAGTACATGCACTGATACTCCTAGTCTTAGCATATATACTCAGGAATACCCAATTATATTATACACCTACTCGTCTACGCACACATAAGAATACTCAGGAATACAGTACAAGCATTGATACACCTAGTCCTAGCACTGATACTTATTCGTTCAAATCTGTATCCTGGATACTCATATTGCAGTATATCAGTGAGTGTCAACTCTGTATCCTGTATATCCACACATGACATTTGTTTCTAAAATGTTAATCGGTAAACCCTAATTTATATTTAATTATTATATTCCTAATGTGGACTAGACAATACCACACACCCAGTATCTGCACCTGTCTTATTTATGACTGAATATTATCACAAAAATACTTGAGATGCCGGGTATTTGTGAAAAGTATTTCTCTATACAATGTATAGGAAACTCACATGCTAATAAGTCATATGATTAGTTTAAAAAACATCGTCTAATAGTGGGTTATATTTTGGTAAAAAGTAGTCTGATAAGCTGTTGCTAACAACAGTCAGTGTATGTGTCGTGTCCCGTATCGTGTCTATGTTTGTGTATGTGTCGTGTCCGCTATCAAATATCGTGTTCGTATCTCAAAGAGAGAGAAAGAGAGAGATAGGGTTAGGGTTTACACCCTCTGTGACAGTGTCTATGTCGTGTCTGTGTCAGTGTGTGTGTGTTGTGTCTGTGCCAGTGTCATATCATGTCTGCATCTGTGAGAGAGAGAGAGAGAGAGATATAGAGAGATCGGGTTAGGATTTACCTAGAGGAGGAGGAGGAGGAGGAGAAGCCCGAGGTCATCGAAGGCGAGGAGCCATGGCGGAAGGGAGGACCTGTGCGGGAGGGGGGCACTCCTGGGGTCCGCCGGAGTAGGGAGTTATGGGGGAGCCGGTGGGGGTAGGGATGGAGGGACGCCAGAGTAGGGGCTGTGGAGGACACCGGAGGGGGCACTTCACCGGAGAGGGGAAAAAGTGGGGGGATTTTTAAAATTTTGGGGGAAGATTTCGACAGAAGGGGGAAAATAAAACCTATATTAAAATATTTAGCGACGTTTAAAAATAGCAACGTCATAACTAGACATTGTTAAATATCGCTAATTCAAAAGTTTGCGACATTATAGACGTCGCTAAAAACGTCGCTAAAAATCAAAAAAACTAACGTTGCAAAAAATGTCGCTAAATTAAAAAACTCAGCGGCGTTTAGCGACCTTAAAGAAGCTTATAGCGATTATTCTCTTAAAAAACTGAATTACAGTCGCTAAACGTCGCTATGTGTCGCCAACAACGACGTATAGAGACGTTTATTTTTGTAGTCGCTTAAATCTTTAATATTAGCGTTGTTTTAATATGACGTCGCTAAAAACGTTGCTATTTCATCATATTTTGGTAGTTATCGCAATGGACTTCAACGTTAGTTTTTTTAAGACGTCTCGGGGGAATGATGTGATTTGGATCATTGTTGATAGTTTGACCAAGTCCTCACATTTCATCACGATCAAAGTAATATGAGTGTCGATCGGTTAGCACAGATTACATTGAATAAATTGTTCGAATCTACGGGGTACCCGCCATGATCGTTTCGGAAAGAGACGGGTGATTCTTGTCACATTTTTGGACGAGCCTATAATCTGCAATCGGAACAAAGTTGAATTTTAGTACCATATATCATACTTAAACAGATGGCCAAACAGAGAGGGTGAACCAAATACTTGAAGATATGATGCGGTTGGGTTCTATAGACTTGAAGACTAGTTAGGACACGCACTTGTCGTTAGAAAAAATTGCGTATAATAACAGTTACCGGTCGAGCATCCAGATGGCACAATATGAGGCGCTATACAAAAGAAAATGTCGATCACCGATATGTTGGAAGAAATTCGAAGAGTGACGGGTACTCGGACATGAACTAGTCGAGTAGGCCATCAAGAAGGTTCGCATGATTCGAGACAAACTTTGCATCACGTAGAGTCTTCAGAAGAATTATGCAGATACCCATCGGCAACCAATAAAATTCATGGTCGGGGACCACGTATTCTTGAAGGTTACACCGATGAGGGGTGTAATGCGGTTCGGGGTCAAAGGCATGCTAAGTCTAAGGTTTGTTGGTCCCTTCGAGATCCTCGAGAGAGTGGCAGTGGTAGCTTATCGGATTGGCCTTAGCTGATGTGCACGATATCTTCCATGTTTCTCAACTTTGAAAGTACGTTCATGACCCAAGTCACATAGTTAACTTCGATTAACTGGTGCTGAGTGCAGACTTGTCATACTCGGAGGAACCTGTACAAATTTTGGACCAAAAGGAGAAGCTTCTGCGGAACCGTTCGGTACTCTTGGTTCATGTGCAGTGGCAGAACCATTCGGTCGAAGAATCGACATAAGAAATAGAAGCAGAGATGAATGAGAAGTAACCTTCGTTATTCGTGAAGACGGAGGTAGGACCCTTGTCCTTAAGTTTTGGGACAAAACTTTTTCTTGGTGGTATATTAAGTAGTGCTCCATATCCCCATTCGACCGAAAGACGCACTACGTAAAGGCTTGTGGCTAGTCTGACTCAAAATATAAACTTAATAGCAATGACCCTTTTCGGCATCGACTCCTTTCGGACGAATACATGAGAATCATTCCAACTCATGGTTTAACATCTATAGGAATAATTTTAAGATTCAGTGGACCGCGTCTCGGCGAGTGAGCTCCATATAAGAGTCCCTTCGATGGGACCAGTCTGTTGTTACTTTTCTTGAACGTTTTTATTGCGAGATTTTGGACGAAGTATTTTCGCGTCATTTTCTGATTTCGTTTTCTAAAGAATTATTTGGATGGATTGGGAACGGATTCTAACACGATGCTGATACCATTTCTAGAATACAACACGCAATGACGTTTGATTGTAGCAAACTGAGTCTCCTTCCTCGGCACATTCTTTAATCGGTGGGTGGTTCGGTCCCTTCTTCTCTACTCGGTCGCTTAAACACATACTTTTGCCTCGTATACGTTTATATCGACGATGCCCAGTTGAATGTAAATTTATAAATGTTACCCACAAAGCATGCTTACCACAAAGGAAATGAACATGGGATAACTGTAATCGTCGAGCATATCTATGCGCGTGACCTATAACTTAAGCTTCGTATGCAAAGCCGACAATTGTAGTTTGAACCACGGAACTGTTAAAATGGGTACGATATTAGAATCATCAATTTTGGCATGGTGCCTCGGAGTATTCGGTGACTACGAGTTTATCAAATTAGAACATACGGCTTGGAGGAAAGATCGAATTTGTGGCATTAGTAATTAAATATTTCTGCTTATCTCTGTTCTGTGTCATGCATTTGTTTCATAAATAAACTGTTCAGGCATTTGTATGGTCATGGACAACTTGTGCATAAGGTTTTGAGGTTTCCTTGAAATAGAATCCGGGGCACCGGAACTGAATCAACCTAGGGGGAAATAATATGAACCATGCTTAGGCATGAGGCATTGTGGGACCATCAGCGGGGCTTGTATCCCGGGTTGATAGGGGGTGTCGTAATGTCATGGAATAGTTCTTTATGGCGTCAATTTATCGCCAACGACCATGCGCATATAAGATATAACGCATTGCTAACATATTGTCTTAACCATGGGGTAAGTATTCTACGTTTCACTGTAGGGATGTGCGAGTCAGATGAATAAGGTATCATCGATGCGTATGATATAAATTTAATGTAATGCTTTCAAATGTGCTTATAATTTGAACTACAAATTAACTCTAGTTCCTGATAGCAAGATAATATTCAATGCAAGCGTCCCTTTAATAAGCAGTATCAGTTTAGGCGAGTGGGCTTGTCCTGCTCACCAATACAAGTTGCGTACTGATACTCAACATCTCATGTGTCGAGAACGCGGAGGGCGCATGGTACTAAGCTGAAGCTGATAATCGAAGAGGCGACTTGAAGTTCTTTTTATTTTGAAGTATAGATGAAGCTCACTTTATTTTGAAGGCATTTTGTATTAATATATATGAAGGGTGTAATGTATGGGACAACAAGTATTATTCATGGCAGCTTGTTTGTTTTTTTTGTTATTTTAAGCAATGTAGCCGATTCGGCATAAGCAATGTACTTCATATCAATGTAATATAGTTTAAGTTATAAATGAAAAGTCGTTTCTTCATATTCAAATGATGCGTCTCAATATTTTTGCTGAAATATGACGTATACTCTGTGTTTCAAACGAATTATCAAAAATACACGTTCTTGCCTTGTGCATTGCGCAACCTAGGCATGCACAACATCACACCCGGGGGACGATTATCGACTTTATGGAGTCGGGACATGATAAGTCGTTCCTCAACTCTCTCGTTTCTAGGCTCTAAGGAGGTCGTCGCCGTCCTCTTCGACATTGGCCCGGCCAAGGAGAGGCTCTCCAGGGAGGACGTTGTGGTCCACCTCAACTCTCTCATTTTTTAGCTCCAAGGACGTCGTCGTCGTCCTCTCCAGTCTCGGCCCAACCGTGGAGGGGCTTCTAGAGAGGGAGAGGGAGAGGAGGTGTTGCTAGAGTTGAGGGCAGTCCCTAGTAACTTTTGTAGTGTCCTAAGTAAAAGTTTTACAATACTGAGCTAGTCACAGTGGCGAAGCTAGAAATTTAATCTTGGATGGGCGAGGTTAGGATGAGCTGGGCTGAATTATCGTCCAGGGCTGGCTCTTCCATTAGGCAAAGGAAGCAGCTGCCTGGGGCCCTACTTTTTTAGGGGTCCTAAAAATACCGGATACTATCATAGGTTTATATGTAATTATGAATTTTTTTAAGGAAAGTACAGCTGAAAAAGGAAACGGCCCATGCCAGCCTTGCCTATTTATAAAAATTAAAAACGTAATTAAAGTCGCTTGCCTATTTGTAAAAATTTTAAATCGAAATTAAATCTATCAAAATTTGGAAAAAAAAATTAATAACTGTTATCACCTCTTTGTCTCCTTCCTCGGAGAAAGATTTGGTCTTTTCATCTTCTCTCTTTATATATATAAAAAATAAAACAAAAAACAGAAATGATCTCTCTCTCTCTCTCTCTCTCTCTCTCTCTCTCTCCGTTCAGTATCTGCAAGTGCAAGGACAAAGGATTTAGATTTAAGGTTCAGGTATTAAAAAAAATCATAATATATTTTATTTATCATTTGATTCATTTCAATGATTTTATAGCAAGTTACGGTCTTTACTTTTGTCATAGCATCATTCTTCATTCAATCTTGATGAGTACAAATGAAGACTATGAATCTGCAAAAAAAATCATGTAAAAAAATTGCACGTGAGATGGGAATAGAACTTGTGTTTCTTGAGAAACGTAAAATTAATAGAAAAAGATAATTTGATAAGATTAATGAAAATGAATTAATTCAAACATCATAAGAGTCTTTTAGAACTGGTTACTTTATATATATATATATATATATATATATATATATATATATATATATATATATATATATATATATATATATTGGATATGGTGATTTTCACTCTTATTACTAGATTTGAACAATTTAAAAAGTATGGAGAGATTTTTGGTTTTTTATTTAAGGAAAAGTTAAGATCACTAAATGATGTAGAGTTTTAAAAAAATCTTGTCTTTATTTAGATCATTCTTTAAAACATGGAAAGTTTTGTGATATTGATGGTAATGATTTATTTTTAGAGCTAAAGATTTTAAAAGAAGTTTTGAATCCAGAAATAAAATCCGCGATAGACATTTTGAGTTATTTGAAAACCATTGGCTTTTTTTCGAATGCCTTTATAGCTTATAGAATATTATTAACAATACATGTTACAGTTCCTTCAGAAAAAAAATTTCAAAACTAAAATTGATAAAATCGTATTTAAGGTCAACTATGTCACAAGAAAGATTGAGCGGATTAGCAATATTATCTATTGAAAAAAAATATCTTAGGAATTCTTGAATATAAATATTTAATTAGCAATTTTGCATCACAAAAGCAAGAAAAAATAAATTTATTTAATTATCTACTACATAATAAAAACAAATATATACGTGCAACTGCTTCTTATTCAAATTTTAAAAATTATTAATGATTTGTTTTTTTAAGTCTGCATATGTAAAGATAACGATACATCACTAGTCCAAGTTCGGATTAAGGATGAGGGTTTGCATATAAATCAATATAATAAAATTATATAATATAATTATATTTAAAATTTCAAAAAAATGTCTCGTCTTTGGACTTTTGTCTAGAGTCTCCAAATGACTTTTGACGGCCCTGACGTCGTCCGACTCATATGAAACCAAAATTCCAAAAACAAGATATGAAAACAAATCGAATTTTTTTTTGTGGGAGTTGGGGATGGGAGCTAAGTCCATCTTAGCCCTAAGATGACTTCGCACTTGGCTAATCCTGAGTAACTTTTATAGTGTCCAGATAAATTCTATATCATTGGCACATACGTGTTAAAGGTTGTTCATTTGCCAATATTGCATGGAATAATAATAATAATAATAATAATAATAATTAAAAAAAAATAAATCTTCAAATCTTGCTTTTTTTTAAGGGTAAATCTAAGTCCGTACTTGTTCCTTCTTTATCCACAAGGCATGAGATGACTTGAGCGGTGGAGTTTCAACTTTTGTCGTGACCATGGGATCGATAGATACGTAGAGATCATATACGTTCTTTTTCTTTTGCCAGTCGGTGTTCCTCTTCTTCTGTGTTGTGGAGGGGACAACTATATATATATATATATATATATATATATATATATATATATATATATCCATCCATGCCAGTGCTAAATCTCTTTTCACAATTTTTTTTTTTTTTTTTTTGGTCTTTGGCTTTTGGCTGGTGAGAAGCATGATTTGTGCGTGCATCGCATGGCATGGGGCTGATTCCACGGTGATCAATTTCTTGCAGAGCTGACATGACATCCACAAATGTAGGGACCAACAGCTAGCTTTGTCAATGATGATGCACATTAATAAACATGTATTAACGGTGTGTTTGATTAGACAATTTTTCTATAAAAAATAATCTACCAACGTGTCAGGCACAATATTTAACAGTACGTAATTGACATACCTTAGTGTTGATATCTTATATTTTTTATAAAATTAATTTTAAAAATTATTATTTTTTATAATTTTTTTAAGATAGTGAAAAGTAAAATTAGCTCAACGCACAAAGAAAAAAAAATTCATAAAAAATAATGACAACCAAATATTCAAATTAAAATTTTCATAAATTTTCTTAAAAATTCTATTGAATTTTTTTCTTGTAAAATAATTCTGCAGAATTAATTTATTTAGGATGATTTTTAAGTCTTAGCTTGTTGAAAATAACTGTAGTTGTTCTTAAGTAAATTAATCTAAGTCCTCAAAAAAAAATTAAAAAAATAAAGAAAAGTATTAGCTGACTACTACTCATAATTCTAATTACAATATTAGACATATTATCAAGTATTTTTCTTAAAAGTTTCCTGAAAGGTTGTATGTTTTTTCTTACAAAGTCTCAATCAATGCAAAGATACCTAAGGGCATGTTCGGTAAATCGCAAATAGAGAAAAAAAATTTGAATTTGTACTTTTAATGATGAAAAATGTATGAAAATTTATGTACTTTCTAGTCCTTCTAGTAGAGAAAAATATATGTTTGGTTAGGACAAGAAAGTGAGAAATTGAAAGAGTATATAATAATAATTATTATTATTATTATGATAATTAGTTTAACAAACATAGACGATAGTAGTTACAATTAATTAAAACTATTGGCTAAGTGATTAATTATCCTAATTATAAAATAAAATAAAATAAAATAAAATAAATATTTCAAATAATAATTAATCTTATTTACTAAGTAATCATTAATAATTATTAATAATTAGATAATCAAAACAAACACAGTCATATCTAGGAAATACGGACACATCAAAACTATGGCCTTATCATATTAAAAATGTATCAAAACTAAGACACACCAAAATATATATCATGTCTATTGTGTCCTTATTTACCATATCGTATCGTATTCATGGTGATACAACATGAGTCCAAATCCAAGTAAAAAAAAGTTAATATAAATATATTTTATTATACTAACTCATATTTAAAATATTAACTAAATATTAATCAATTATTGATTTCTTAATATTTAGTTTAATGGGTAATTAGTTTTAACTAAATATTTACAAGAATAAATAAAAAAATAACCCCAAATCATCTAACATAAGAGTTAGAGAAGTGGACGTGGGAGAGTCCTTTTTCCAAAGGGACAAGATTTGGTCTTGTGGGACCATTCCCATATCTTGTCGAAAATCCAAATCTCAACCAAACAAGGGAAAGATGATATATGTTGAACACCCCATCCCCCGAGATGTAGCTTCAATCTTTTTTAAAGTGCCAACCATGCACTACAAAAATACTGTTAAATATCGACAGATCTCAACGACGGAAAATAATCCGCCGCAGGGTCAGCGATGTACATTTGACAAAATTACGACTAATTTATTTATGTAAATAAATTATATTATTTTTTGTCACTAGTCCGTCGATAATCTGTCGATAATCCGTCGTTGTTCCTTTAGCGACGGAATAACGACAAAAATATCCGTCGCTGCGAAAACTTAAATTCCATAGCGCGTTTCATTTTTTTCCCATTCTCAATCTCTCTCTCTCTCTCTCTCTCTCTCTCCCTACCTTACTCCGGCGATCCCCCCTTCCCTTACTCTGGCGGCCGCCTTACGTACGTCGACGGCTCCCTTCTTCTCCTCCTACTCCCCTTCGACCCCGGCCCCCTTCTCCGCCTCCTCCTCGACCCCCTCTCCGGCGACGCCCAAACCCCCCATCCTCCCCCTCCTCGTCCGGACCGATCTTCTCGTCGACCAAACCCCTCCTCCTCCTCCTCCTCCTCCTCCTCCGTACGTCGACGGTTGGGAGGGTCCCCCTCTTCCTCACCCCCACCCCCTCCTTCTCCTCCGTCGATCGGCGATGGTGACAGCGTCATCCCTCCGCCTCTCCAACAACCACTACTCCTCCTCCTTCGTCTATGGCAGGCCCCCCTCCTTCTCGACTCAACCGCTGGTAATGTCCTTCTAAAATCTGACCCCTTTCTTCCTTGACACAGAAACGAGACACTATTTGAATTTATTGTTATATTTGGGTATATGGATTTTGACACGAACACAAACACGACATCCGACATGGACAAATTATAGCCCTAGTTATATAAAAATATTAAATTTGAATGTGTCAATAAATTATTGTCCGCTTGAATACAAGAAGAGGTTCTAGATATGTTGCCCTAAATATATGGCCAATAAAATGAATAAAGCAAATATGGACTTGCAAAAATTAGAAAGAAAATTTTGAACAATTATGAGGTGATATATATATAATGTTATATATATGACATGGCATGCTTTGGGGTGTTTGAACTCCTCTATATTAAAGTCATAGTATTATGTTACACATAAACCTCACTAATCATAGATTGGTATCGGACCATTAATATGAGTATTGCGATCGACGATATCAGTAATATCAGCAGTATCGGACAGGAGTATCAAATTATTTGGTATTGGAAACAAATAACCGTTAGTAAATTATTAACATTTTAGAAAATATAGATATTTATACTTTAGGCATAATTTAAGTATTTCTAGTGTTATTTCTTAGTATTTTTAAAATTGAATAAAATAGTAGCCACCCTTGTCGATTGATTTATATGCTATAGATAAGTTTTCCTCTTTCATATGCTTTTAAACCTTACTATGCTTTTACAACCTTGCTACTTAGTATTTTTTTATTCAAATTAGCGACCAATTTGGTATTTTACAAAGGTTAGTTTTCTTCTATAGTAGATTATATATAGGTACCAATATAATCTTACTATGTTTTTACAACCTTACTATAGATAAATTTTCTTCTATAGTGTTATGTTACATAGGTACTCATAGTATACACTAGTCTAAGGTTCAAAGTATCGGTATCGGACCATTACTATGAATATCAGGATCGGTGGTATTGGTAAAATCAGCGGTATCAGACTGGAGTATCAAATTTTTTGGTATCATTATCAAAATCGGTATCGGACCATTACTATGAGTCACCCTTGTCGATTTATTTATAAAAAATACTTGGTAAAATTTTAGATATATATATATATATATATATATATATATATATATATATACTTTATAAATAATTTTAATTATTTCTAGTATTGTTTTATATGCGATAGATAAGTTTTCCTCTTACATTTGCTTTTAGAAAGTATCCTAACTAGGTGCTGTCATGCCCCGGTCCCAAAATACGTAGGACTAGGATACGTAACCATGCCAGCCGCCCGTATATATGGCAACTCCAATATATGGAAACCATATATACGTGTGTACGCTGTATAATGAACAATAGTTAACCAGTGGTATAACTAATCACAAGTCACAGGGTAATATCTAAATCTCATCCACAGAAATCAAATAAACATGAATAACCAATAACCATGTAACTAGAACTCAAAATAAAGTACCTAAAGAATGACAGTCGGATGGAAACAAATCCACTGCCGAAATAGAATATAAAAGAAACCAGATACACACCATATAAGAACAACATCTGACCATCACGAGGCTCGAAGAGAAGACCTCCTCGGAATAAACGTAACATGTCCGGATCTGTGCTTCTGCGAATACTCAAGAACATATACACCTGGCAGGGGACCAGGTCCTCAGAGGGACATAGCAAGATACAGAAAAATAACATGCCATAATGTAAATACTGAATAAATAAATAGGGTGTGCTAACTATCTAAGTGAATATAATTTAAAGACCTGGTAGTACGCATGGGAATGTGTCGGCTAGACATATGCTGACGTAATTCACCAATCGTCATGACTGGCTAGTATATCTGTCATATGCCCCCAGACGCATGGGCACTCTGCAATCGACCATGAGGGGCATGGTACGAAGGATATAACATCATGGAGGGGGTGTCCCATACGCCTACTAGTAATCTTTTCTGCCCAATGTAGATATAAAAGTCGTAAAAATGACGTGGACATCTCAAACTATGATGCAAGTCTCAATAAAATAAACAACTGAGCTAAATATCGCTACACGTGTTGCTCACACTGATGGCCAGTCGTGCATGAGGCACGCGTCCCTACATATACTCACTCTGTGACGTGTAATGATACGTGTCAAGGCCTGAGAAGTTATATCAATAACTTCACAACTTTTAGGTGGGTCTACTAGACACTAGGTCAGACACAAGTCCTAACGTCAACGCCTTCGTTGACTTCACCCGAGTTTTCTCGGACGCGCACATTTATATAATATAAAAATAGATAAACATGTAACTAGCAATAACTGAATTTAAACAGTACAATAAGGCAAGGTATACTTGCCTGGCTAGAGCTGCAAAATACAATGTCTAGATGTCAAATACCAAGAAGTCAGAAACTATGGCCTCAAAAGGAAAGTCTCCGGATGCTGAAATAAACATCACTAACAGTCTCATAAAATATAAAATAACTAGAAACGCCTGTCCTTAAGTCCAATTAGGACACAGGGGCAAAAATAACAGTTTCCGGTCAAAGCGGGGTCCACATGTGGGCCACTTTGCACCGAAAAATGTGTCAGGGTCAAAGGTCTCCAAATTTGCCAAACTTAGTGTCAACAAGTCCAGAATGTCGAAACGAACCCAACGGAACTTCCAGAATTGGATTCCGATGAGCCTGTCACAAAATCACCCGTCAGGTGGAGCCTATGGGGCCCACGATACGGGATTTTGCTAACGTTCTCAGAATCGAACCAAATTTGGATCACAGGACCAGCGTATTACTACGAGTCCGATGGCGCAAGTTTCGTCTCGATCCGACGTGTGTACACAAAGTTGTAGCATGTTCCAGAATAGGCGGATACGGGACGTTGTCGGCGGATACGCGTTGATTCCGGTGTGCACGCACATCCAAATCAACTTCTCCGAATTTCTACACGTCCGTATCAACGTCACGCATGTTTCGGTAAAGATCGCGTGCGACCAAGTCGTCCCGTTTGGCGGGGCGTACTCAGTTCCGGGGTGAATTGGGTCGTTATTTTTCCTGTATTTGGATCGCAGTTCGCGATCGCCACAGGACGCGATGCTCCGAGCAAGTTGTACGAACACCGAGATGGTTACATAGTCTACATGACGTAACTGACGAAATTAAAATCGGAATTACGAGTAGAGAGATATGAGTACCTGAACAGGGCTCCAGAAACTTGCGTTTCTCGTGTCCGACACGTGTCCGACACGTGTCAGGGTCAGGGACGGCTGTGTCCGTGTCCTCCCTAGGGCATCTGAACGCTGGCTGTCACCGGAGTCGACTGGCCTCGACGGGGCGAGCTGCTTGGCTGAGTCGGCCAAAGCCGGAGCGGCTAGGAGGGTCTGACAGGTGTCGATTGGAAGGAGAGGAGAGGTGGTGGTGGCGTTGGTGCTGGTGGTAGAGGATGGTGGTGGCGGCGGACTGTGATGGGGGTGGAGGTGGTGGTGGAGAAGAAGTGGAGGAGGAGGAAGGCGGACGGAGGTCGGGGTCAGCTCGCCGGCGGGGTCGGCTCCGGCCGGGGAGGATGAGGAGAGGAAGAGGGAGAGAGGAGAGAGGGAGCGGCTGGGAGGAGGAAAGGAGGAGGAGATCGGGCGGCTGGGGACGAGGGAAGCGAGGGGCTCGGCTCCGGCCAGGGGCGGCGGAGAGGCGGGCCGAGCGGGGGAAAAGGAGCAGCTGGGGGAGGAGAAGAGGAAGCTGGGAGAGGAGAGGCGCCAGCGGGGAGAGGAGAAGAAGAGAGAGGGAGCTCGGGGAAGCGGGGGGGGGGGGGGGGGGGGGCTCCGGCGGGCGGGGCTCGCCGCCGGCGGCCGGGGGGGTAGCTGCGGCTGGGAGTCGGGTTAGGGGTTGGGTTTTGATATTTCTTTTCTTTTCTTTTTCTTTTAGTTTCTTTTATAAAAAAATATATTAATTTAATATGTAAAATATCTATAGATATTTTTAGGATATTTCTGGGATATTTTCGGGATATTTTCGGGTGGGTCCCGCGTCCAAATGGACGGTGCAGGTTCACTGGCCAATGAGGTGGTGACACCCTGCACTGCAATTTGCAGGAAAGTCCTTGTAATTTCATAAATTGCGTAAAAGTCCTATTTTGGAAAATTGTGCAATTACAATTTTTTTTGGGAAAAACGTCCGTTTCCTGAAAATACTAAATTTCACAGAATTGAAGGAAAAAGCTGTGTGAGGGTCCCGAGGGGGTAGGGGTGGGGGTGAGTCTGGGCAGGGACTGGGTCTGGTTTCTGGGTGATACGGCCCATCGTATTTATTATTTAATAAATACTGCGCACGGTGTTCTCTAATTATTTAGAGGCAGGTAGGGTCATAATTTCTCTACGGTGTCAATACACTAAATGTAGTATACTCAGTGTAGAAAATTAACGTATTTTTGTTTGGGCAAAACAGGTGCATGTTGGGCCTCAAATCCCTAGGGGTACAGAGATGGGTAAAGAGCAGAAAATAAAATAGGAAATAAATACGGACTTTTGTAACGATATTTGTGCGTCTCAAACGAGGCTCATTTTAGCACATCTGTGAGTTGCACAAAATTCAGGAAAATAGTCTGGCATGTCTAGGACAGGTATGTGAACTTTGTTCGGGGATAACAGTCAAGGTAAGGCTCCAAATAATTTGGTGATGGACAGGTGCACAAGTCAATAGGATATGTAAGCAAAATAAATTAATAAATTGCAATAAATCCTAAATTGTTAGAAATAATCCTAAAATACTGGAATCTGGTCGAGGGGGTTTACAATCTACCCAACTTATAAAAAATTTGTCCTCGAAATTAAACTAAGCCACGGTAGAAGTCAAAGATGGAAATAGATATAATTTCACAAAGTAATTTATATCTATTTACGAATAGGTTCGAAAAACGTTTACGCATGTCGTCCACACGCTCCCAAGTAGATTCTCCGGGCGCGCCGTGCTTCTATGTCACGCGGACCAAGGGAATAGACTGATTCCTCAATACTTTTTCCTCGATGATCAAGGATTCCCACGGGTTGCTCTTGATATGACAAGCTCGGCCTAATGGTGATCTCCGAATGGTTGAGAACATGACTATTGTCGGTCACATATTGCCTAGGTTGTGATACGGGGAATACATCAGGTGCTCTCTCAAGGAAAGGTGGTTGCGCAAGTTGATATGCTACTACTCCTACTCTTTCTAGCACGTCAATGGTCCAATATATCTTGGACTCAACTTGCTGCATCCTCCGAATCGAATGGTGTCTTTAGTAGGTGATATTCTCAAGATGACATGATCGTCCTCTTTGAATTCCAAGGGATGATGATGACGTCTGTCCACTGTTTCTTTCTGTCTTGCGCTGCGCGCAAGTGTCCTTGTATTACTTAACTGCCTTTACTGCGTTGACTACCAACTCTGGTCACGTGAATCCTTGTCTGGTAAAATGCTGACTGGTATGCCGTGCAATCTTAGGATTTGTCTCATATATAAGTAATGTCTTCATATCTTCAGAGTAATCCCAACGGTTGTAAGTTCCAAATCCTTCTCATGTACTCATAATTGTCTAGATGCATATACCATTACCTTGTTATCCTGTATTAATACGCATCCCAAACTATTTTCTGATGCGTCTGTAGATCACAACCGCCTGATCCGGATAGAATAGTCAATACGGGTGTTGTGGTCAGTTCCTTCTTCAACTCCTCGAAAGAGGCTTGACACTCGATGGTCCATAGGAATTCTTAATCCTAATAAATCAACCTAGTCATAGGGGCTGTTATCCATCCAGGAGTCAATCAATTGTTCATCCAGGTAAAATCCAATTAGACCTCTGACAACAAATGATACATTCTTTATCGTAATACTTGAGTTCTGAACTTGACCCAAGTTACGAGGCAAAAATAAAATTTCATGCTGCCATGGTGGCGCACGTATCAGGAACGTAATAAAATGTTAGGTAGGTAGCGAAGGTCATTCTAAAAATAGTACAGTTTTAAACTGTAATCTAATCTAATAATAGGGTTTGGTAATTACCCAAGAAACAAACAGAAATGGCTACAGAAATAATACACTTTCGTATTTATACTAAGGACGAGGTTTCGTCCTTCCGAATTAAGGGAAGACGGAAAACAGTAATCAAGAGTTCAAGGGGAAGGTAATAGATTAGAAGTGTGGGGATCAAGGCGTTTAAAGAATTCAATAGGAATTGTCAAGGCAGTTGTGGATTGAAATGCTATTTTGATAATTTCCTATTCACATACTCGCATCGGTACAGTTATGTAACATATACGATATGTTCAGACATATCTAGAGGGTAAGTACATTTTTCTACTAATCACTATATATCTCAATCCACGTAAGTAGTTATGCGAAGGGCGAATCAAAATGCACTAAGGTTGATCAGACCGTAATACACTAATTCTGAATAGACAATTGTATTAGTGGGGTGGATCAGGCCCCAATAACACATGTGTCATGAACAAGCTCGATAAAGAATAAGCTTGCAAAACTAGGCTATAATAGCAGTATAAGTCAATGTAGTACAGTAAATATAAGTACGCTAGATTATGATATGAGAAATTACAAATAATTCACAATCACAAAAAAAACAAGACTCTACAATCTCTACAGTAATATTCTAACTTCTTCCTAAGTTGCTAGTTGACCCAAAAGAGGTATGGCCTTCTAAGTTCTACAATCTTAATATACATAATAGGTTGTCTGTCTAAAACAGAGATTTCAAGAATGTCCGCGTAAAGTAGGAATTCGAGGTTGTCTGCGTAAAGCAGAGATAAAATAATTTGGCGTAACGCATGGCTTCAGAGTTATCCGCGTAAAGCAGAGAAGTGTAAGGTAAAGCTTCAGAGCTGTCCGCGTAAAAAGTCTGTGCGTAGAAATCTGCGCGTAAGAGTCTGGGTAAAAGTCTAAGCGTAAAAGTTTTGCGCTAAAATCTGCGCCTAAAATTAGCGTGCGTAAGGTTTGTATAAAAAGCCTCCCTAAAAGGGTTGCGTAAAAATCTGCCAGCGTAAAAAGTATGCGCGTAAAATCTCCTGCGTAAAGTCTAGCATACGTTGTAGCGTAAAGTTGTATGAGAAACTCATGAGTTTGTCAGTCAAGTTAGTGAATCCTGACCTCTAACAAAAAGTACTTGCACAACGATCGAGTAGACAGTTTGTGATGATGGTTTTGCACGGGATCTAGGTTGTCGTTTAGTGACTTTATTGGTTACAAGTCATTCACGCTTGAGGTGAGACAAAATCAGATGTCCTGTCAGAAGGCTGTTTCTTTTTGCACAGGCTCGAGGAGTATCTCTGCATTTAATGCACGAAATTGGGTCATGTCTGGGAAAAGCTAAGGCGGTAACAAAATACGCTCACATCTTATCATTATATTTCGCCTAATCAGGTTATTCTACGCTGGTTATCTATTTATTCAAGAATTATCAGGTTTACGCAGGGCAGTTACCTACGTGGCTCTCATGACGCAGGATAAGGAAGACTAAGGGATCGTGGGTAGCAGTTGTCAAAACTGCGGCATAAAGGGGGCTCTTGCATAGTTTGGCTTTTTACGCCAACTAGGCAGTCGTTTGGATTCTTATGCTAACAACGGTCAAATGGATTTTATGCCAACAAGGATAAAGAGTTTCTGGCGTAACACTGGGTTTATCTAAACATAGGATGAGTTCTCAGTCCTTGTGTTCAACCTTAGATTTTTATGGGTTTCTCAAGACTAGGGTCAATACTTATGATCAATTCTCTAACTAATCCTAGTAGTGTTTATACCACTCTCAAGTCATACATAAATACGTCAAGGGACAATGGTAAGTTAATCTATAGGTAGTAATGTTAGGGTTTATTAGGTAGTAGGGAAGACTAGGGTTCATTAGGTAATATGGAAGGCTAGGGTTCATTAAGTATCCTATACTTAGTGATGGGTCAAAGCCCTAGTTATATTCTAAGTAGGAATATTACCCTAAGTATCATCCTACCAACAGGGATTCCTATATTCTAGCAGGGGCTATACTCGAGGAATTATCAGGGAAGCACATGAATCAAGCAGGATACAATTATGTAAGTAGGACGGACTGGAAGGAAGATAAGTCATAGTCAATTATGGATGAGATCCTATCCTCTAATCCTAGGTGCAGGCTTGCTCGGTACAGTAACGTAACCGAGACAATATGCTCTGACCTGCATGGGCCACCACTAAAAACATGTCATGCCCCAGTCCCAAAATACGTAGGACTAGGATACGTAACCATGCCAGCAGCCCGTATATATGGCAACTCCAATATATGGAAATCATATATACGTGCGTACGCTGTATAATGAACAATAGTTCACCAGTGGTATAACTAATCACAAGTCACAGGGTAATATCTAAATCTCATCCACAGAAATCAAATAAACATGAATAACCAATAACCATGTAACTAGAACTCGAAATAAAGTACCTAAAGAATGACAGTCGGATGGAAACAAATCCACTGCCGAAATAGAATATAAAAGGAACCAGATACACACCATATAAGAACAACATCTGACCATCACGAGGCTCGAAGAGAAGACCTCCTCGGAATAAACGTAACATGTCCGGATCTGTGCTCCTGCGAATACTCAAGAACATATACACCTGGCAGGGGACCAGGTCCTCAGAGGGACATAGCAAGATACAGAAAAATAACATGCCATAATGTAAATACTGAATAAATAAATGGGGTGTGCTAACCATCTAAGTGAATGCAATTTAAAGACCTAGTAGTACGCATGGGAATGTGTCGGCTAGACATATGCTGAAATAAACATCACTAACAGTCTCAGAAAATATGAAATAGCTAAAAACGCCTGTCCATAAGTCCAATGTGGACACAGGAGCAAAAATGACAGTTTTCGGTCAAAGCGGGGTCCACATGTGGGCCACTTTGCACCGAAAAATGTATCAGGGTCAAAGGTCTCCAAATTTGCCAAACTTAGTGTCAACAAGTCCAGAATGTCGATACGAACCCAACGGAACTTCCAGAATTGGATTCCGATAAGCCGGTCACAAAATCGCCCGTCAAGTGGAGCCTGTGGGGCCCACGATACGGGATTTTGCCAACGTTCTCAGAATCGAACCAAACTTGGATCACAGGACCAGTGTATTGCTACGAGTCCGATGGCACAAGTTTCGTCTCGATCCGACGTGTGTACACAAAGTTGCAGCGTATTCTAGAATAGGCGGATATGGGACGTTGTCGGCGGATACGCGTTGATTCCGGTGTGCACGCACATCCAAATCAACTTCTCCGAATTCCTACACGTCCGTATCAACGTCGCGCACGTTTCGGTAAAGACCGCGTGCGACCAAGTCGTCCCGTTTTGCGGGGCGTACTCAGTTCCGGGGTGAATCGGGTCGTTGTTTTTCCTGTATTTGGATCGCAGTTCGCGATCGCCACAGGACGCGATGCTCCGAGCGAGTTGCACGGACACCGAGATGGTTACATAGTCTACATGACGCAACTGACGGAATTGAAATTGGAATTACGAGTAGAGAGATATGAGTACCTGAACAAGGCTCCAGAAACTAGCGTTTCTCGTGTCCGACACGTGTCCGACACATGTCAGGGTCAGGGACGGCTGTGTCCGTGTCCTCCCTAGGGCATCTGAACGCTGGGTGTCGCCGGAGTCGACTAGCCTCGACTGGGCGAGCTGCTCGGCTGAGTCGGCCGAAGCCGGAGCGGCTAGGAGGGTCTGACAGGTGTCGACTGGAAGGAGAGGAGAGGTGGTGGTGGCGTTGGTGCTGGTGGTGGAAGATGGTGGTGGCGGCGGACTGTGATGGGGGTGGCGGTGGTGGTGGAGAAGAAGTGGAGGAGGAGGAAGGCGGACGGAGGTCGGGGTCATCTCGCCGGCGGGGTCGGCTCCGGCCGGGGAGGAAGATGGAGAGAGGAGAGAGGGAGCGGCGGGGAGGAGGAAAGGAGGAGGAGATCGGGCGGCTGGGGACGAGGGCGGCGAGGGGCTCGGCTCCGGCCAGGGGCGGCGGAGAGGCGGGCCGAGCGGGGAAAAGGAGCAGCTGGGGGAGGCGAAGAGGAAGCTGGGAGAGGAGAGGCGCCAGCAGGGAGAGGAGAAGAGGAGAGAGGGAGCTCGGGGAAGCGGGGGGGGGGGGGGCTCCGGCGGGCGGGTCTCGCTGCCGACGGCCGGGGGGGTAGCTGCGGCTGGGAGTCGGGTTAGGGGTTGGGTTTTGATATTTTTTTTCTTTTCTTTTTCTTTTAGTTTCTTTTATAAAAAAATTATATTAATTTAATATGTAAAATATCTATAGATATTTTTAGGATATTTCTGGGATATTTTTGGGATTTTTTGGGATATTTCCGGGATCTTTTCAGGTGGGTCCCGCGTCCAAATGGACGGTGCAGGTTCACCGACCAATGAGGGGGTGACACCCTGCACTGCAATTTGCAGGAAAGTCCTTGTAATTTCATAAATTACGTAAAAGTCCTATTTTGGAAAATTGCGCAATTACAATTTTTTTTGGGAAAAACGCCCGATTCCTGAAAATACTAAAATTCACAGAATTGAAGAAAAAAGCTGTGTGAGGGTCCCGAGGGGGTGGGGGTGAGTCTGGGCAGGGACTGGGTCTGGTTTCTTGGTGATACGGCCCATCGTATTTATTATTTAATAAATACTGCGCACGGTGTTCTCTAATTATTTAGAGGCAGGTAGGGTCATAATTTCTCTACGGTGTCAATACACTAAATGTAGTATACTCAGTGTAGAAAATTAACGTATTTTTGTTTGGGCAAAATAGGTGCATGTTGGGCCTCAAATCCCTAGGGGTACAAAGCTGGGTAAAGAGCAGGAAATAAAATAGGAAATAAATACGGACTTTTGTAACGATATTTGTGCGTCTCAAACGAGGCTCATTTTAGCACATCTGTGAGTTGCACAAAATTTAGAAAAATAGTCTGGCATGTCTAGGACAGGTATGTGAACTTTGTTCGGGGATAACAGTCAAGGTAAGGCTCCAAATAATTAGGTGATGGACAGGTGCACAAGTCAATAGGATATGTAAGCAAAATAAATTAATAAATTGCAATAAATCCTAAATTGTTAGAAATAATCCTAAAATACTGGAATCTGGTCGAGGGGGTTTACAGGTACTCATAGCTTTTTTTCTTTTTTCTTTTGACATGGTACGTGCATAATCATTCACGTCTATAAGAAAGCAATAAATCGATACTTAGTTGACCGATCGTGGATGTACAATCGATGACATGAGAGTATGATTTGTTTAACAGATAATTTCAGGACGGGTGTTGAGGAATTTCTCAAATACGTCAGTAGTCAACCTTATTTCATGGATGAGAGGCTCATAAGTGCCCTTGTGTCAAATGTCATAAGATATCATTCAAAGAGGTGGATGTCGTGAGGGAGCATCTCTACAAGAAGGGTTTCGTACCGAACTACAAGGAGTGGACGGCTCAAGGAAATCTTTTATTTTTGTAAAATTATTCCTCCTTCAATACGGATGTAGAAGATTCCACTCTCGGAGATAACTTTGAATAACGACCGCGAAACCTGGCACGTGAGTTGGTATTTGATGCAATCGGTCCAAGTTTTAATTTGGAGGATCCGAATCCTGGTACGAATGAATTATATAATATGTTCAAGAATGCTGATACTCTGTTATACCCAGGTTGTGATTCTCATTGTCTTGTCGGTAGTGATACGACTGTTGAACCTCAAGTTTGATTTTAACTTGTCGCAGGAATGCTACGACCGGATAATTCAGTTTGTTAGAGATTTGTTGTCAAAATGATCGAAGGATTTGCCTGAAAACTTTTACAAGTCGAAGATGATTATACGGAAACTCGGATTAAGGTATGAAAAGATATATTATTTTCGAGATGGCTGCATATTTTACTACAAGAAAAATAACGATAAAGATAGATACATTTTCTGTCAGGAGGACCGGTACAAGCCAATTCGGGGCAAAAAAAAGTTAACTTCCTGAGCAAGGTTGTGTCCCTACAAGTATATGCAGTTTTTGTCGATCACAAAGAGGCTGCAGAGGATGTATATGTCCCCAAATACAGCACAACACATGACATGGCATAACAAGGAATGGAAGATGGATGATGGAGAATTGTCACATCCTTCCAATGGAGAGGCATGGAAGCATTTTGATCGGTGTCATCCTGAATTTGCTGCAGAGCCAAGGAAGGACCGGTTGGGTTTATGTTCTGATAGATTCTGTAGCGCCCCGTTCTCCCGATGCGGAGAGCGCGGCTAAGAAACACAAGACGGTATCGTTCGATCGGGATAGATTGAATTAAGAACTCGTCCTCGTTATGGATTTGTTTCTTCGGAATCGATTCCCATATTCAGTGGACTGCGCCCCCGGGATCGGCTTAGCGGCAGAGTCAGGAGGGACCTCTCCGCTGCTATCTTTTATTGCCTCGGTTTTCGATGTCGCTTGTTGCTTTCGTGCTTTGAGTTGGTTTTGGGATTTGCTTGTTTTCCTTGAACGGTTTCGATGGTTTTTATTGTTTTCGTTCATTGACTTGCACTTCTATTCCGAGATTGGAAAGAGAGGAAGAAGTATTAATCGAGCTGTTCGTGTGCAGGTGAACGAGCAGTAGGCGGCTTGCGAGCGGAGTCGTGAAGCGCCTCTTTCCTTCTTCTTTCCAAAATCTAAGTGAGTGGCTACCAACCCGATTAGCTAGCTCTGCTTCCAGCTTCACTCCGTTGCCCCGATCAAACGATACCAAGTAATAATAAAAGAAACCAAGATAAAAGAGAATAGACTTGGTTAATACTGCTTGTCAATCAAACTGTGAACGGTTACCTATTTGCATGCGTGTTCGCTCGAAAATATTTATCATATGCATAATACAAGTTAGAATGTATGCTCTTCTTTAAATTATGCTATGAACATAACTCATCCTGAATGCAATAATCTGATAGGGAGACTATGCCAAAGTAGCTCTCCTCCTGTTACTGTCCCGTGCCTGTTATTGCCCTAATTTGCCTCAACTGCTAACTTAGTGTATATGTTGATCACGGACAACTTGTGCACAAGGTCTTAGTTCCTGTGGACGGTTGCTGGGGCACTGGCACCGATCCGATCCGGACGGAACTCCTGAATAGTCGCCTGTATCGGATGAAATAACTTGTGACGCCCTGTTCAACTTTCCGTTACTTGTTATTTCATTCATGTACTATGCCCCGTCCATTATGGCATCCCGCCAGTGATCCCCTGTATATTTAAACCTGTTGCATACTAACTTGTGTCTCCGTGGCAGGGAAGGCAAGGTAAGTATTGTGCAGGTAATTCAGACGGTCAGGTAAAAATCCACCGAACGGTGGCACGTTCATTTCAGTAAATTCAATATGCTGCTTACTTGTAAATGAACTAAGGCAAGATAGAAACCCACAAATATGCATGCTTCACTAAACAACGTGTTGATTGGTATAGTCAGGCTAGCTCGCCTTCACCAGCATGTTTCGATATGCTGACCCTCGTTGAAACAGGTTCTCCGCACAAAGGCGAACCGAGCGAGGAGCCGAAGTCGTCTTCCCGATCCAGTCCAGCTGTTAGCGCATCTTCACCGCGCCTCAAAGCCTTTTAAAGTCCGAAGCTGCAACTCTTCATACACAAATACAGCTCCGTGGCAAAGCGATCCTCCAGCCTGGAGGTCTTTATCATTATGAATTATAAAAGAATGTAATGTACAGGACTGCTATCTCATTTTGAGTCAACCCTTTTGTAAGCCGTTCGGCATATTAGCTGACTCGTTCAGGAGTTTGTAATAGATGTTCATTATCAATAAAGAGAACTTTTTTATGTTTCAAATCTGTGTTTCAATTTATCTGCGTACTCTGAATATGTGCTTGCTATGCAAATCATTAAAGCCTTGTGCGGGCGCAACTCCAGGCCCGCACGGCGGTCACGACTCGGGGGACGCCTCGGGGCGTGACAGATTCACTCCTTTCGGACAGTCGGGATCTCATTACTCGTGTTGGCCGGTGATTTTGACTCCTTATAATCTACTACCGTGGATATGCATGAAGACTCCTTACATGTTCTTGACACTTATCATACCGGTCCAAAAAATCTAAAGAAGAACATCGATATCTACTTGCAACCTTTGGTGGATGAGTTAAAACAATTATGGTAGTTCGGCGTTCAAACATATGATATATCGTATAAAAGTGTGCCATTATGCCAACTTTTATAAAAGTGTTCCATCATGGCTACTTCCTCAAAAGTGTGCCATCAAATCTACTTATTCAAAAGTGCGCTTGTATAGTCAATCTTTCCAAAAGTGTGCCAGTCTCCAGACCACTTCTAAAGTGCGCCTACGATCCTAACTAACAAAGAGAAGTTATGATTATGTGTCATACATGCCATATTCTTCACGAAACGTGTACAAATAACTGTTCTATGACCTACGCTTTCCTCGTATAGGCATCTACATGTTAAACAGATAGCAAGTTGTGCACCCACTCACTAGATCATGGGATATCATCCCATCAAAAGTACTCACACAGTACGTATTATCCAAAGTGCGTGCACACTACATAACTGCTCTAAAATCCTATAAATATAGGATCATTGTGTACGTTACGAGGGGGGGAGAATTTTTAAGTCTTTGAAATTCAAGAAAAGAAGGAGAGAAATAGAAGCTTGATGTGTCATTGTTGCCAAAGCTTTTTTATTACCAAACTCTTCAAGTTGTTCACAATATCCTTGCATTTCTTCATCATCATGTAGTCCAAGGAGTAAAGTTATCATCCACAGATCAGATCTCTACATCTATACTTCCCTAGAATCAATTGTACTTAGATTCATGTTTAGAATCTCTTGTACTTATCTTCTTTTTAATAGTTTGTAATACAAAGTTTCATTTAAAACTATTTTCGTAAACAATATGACGAATCCGTTGGAAAAGAGTTTCTCCTTTGATGAGAAGGTGATAGCTCAACTCGACGCTGCGTCAGTCGGTTCGATGCAGAAGACCTTGGTCGTAAAGTTCGACCAACAAGCATAAGAAAAAATACTCCATTTTGGGGGTAGTGTAAACCCCTTATCTGCACTCAAGTCGAGAAAAATTCACAAAGTGTGGGTGCCCAAGCCTCATCATACATATCCCGAAGTTGCTGCCAATAAGGAAAAAAGTATTATGATTGACGGGAACTACCTGGTCAATTCTGTCAACCAAACTCACGTCGATAACTTAGTGAACAACTCCCTTGCATTAAATAAGGGACACAAATCACTAAACTCGCATAATATCAAGCAAAGGGTAATCCATATCAAACTTCTGAGTCCCTTGCGTTAAACAAGAGATACAAATCGCTCAACTCACGCAATATCAAGCAAAGGGTGATCCACACCCAAGCTTTTAAGCTCGCGTATATTCATTGTAATATGCGGGGCAAGTAAGTCATGGACACCGATGTCCAAACCAATCTCTCTACAAGCGCACTCTTCAAAGAGAGACAAAAGTTCCTACAGAATTCACTCTAGTAGAAGAAAAACTACATGCGCACAAATAAAATATTAGTCAGGGAGAATCATTCTCCTAACATCATGATTACGCACACAGTGGAGGAAAGTTATGAGCCACTCGTCAGAAGCCTACTATTACTGCGCCACACCAAGACCTTCGTGCAAAATTAAATGCACGTAGGCAAACTGTGACAACTCTGCCTACACCACAGAAAGTGTGCCAAGTAGGGTCAACCTCTTCACAATATGCTGATTATGCACGTGTACATAAGATGACTGCTAGGAACAACTTTCTCTCATCCCTGAAGGACAAAATCACGAGAGGTGACGAATCATTCGCTAATCAAGCCAGCACCTCACTCTACACACATGGGACCAAAAATGTGCATAGAAGATTTAATGTATCTCATGTAAAGAGGCAAAGTCTGCCCTCTTCCTCCTCTTCTCTTTCCCCTTTTGATTTACGTGAGCTTATTGTACAAAAACGTAAAGAGAGAGACTCTTCTGACTTTATAACAGTATTTTCTAATGAACATCATTGCAATTGTCATAGAGTTGTAATCAAATATTGTTGTGCATAAGCAAAATAGTCTGTATTTAACCGATTGACCTTATTATGTCTTCTAAACCTCGACATGCAAAGCAAGTTGATAACCAGGAGTATGATGATGACGAAATGCTCCTTGCTCCAGTATACATGGCTTCGTATCTTTCTTGTGGCGGGAGACAATCAAG
Source organism: Iris macrosiphon (assembly GCA_036927795.1). Classification (NCBI taxonomy): domain Eukaryota; kingdom Viridiplantae; phylum Streptophyta; class Magnoliopsida; order Asparagales; family Iridaceae; genus Iris; species Iris macrosiphon. Next base: position 123,801,198 of record JAYESA010000001.1, read on the forward strand.
ATAAAGTTCTCCAAGAACACCCAGCCAAAAGAGGTTTGACCAACTTGTAGACTCCTTTGAAGGGGTATACCAAAATACCCGTTCTCGAAGACGGGAACTCGTTCTTCACAGGAATCCCCAATCCTCAGAATCCGAGGCTGGGGGAAGCAATCCCCCTTATTCTGAAACTGACAATGTAGACTCCAACTAAACAGTTCTTTCTACCGATCCCTCTGTTGTATATAGAGATGTTAGCGTCTACGACATCGGTGACGAATAAGACACTTCTCTATCAGAAGGCACCGAACAATGCCTTAACTCATTAGAGGCCGCTCTCAGGGACATGAATACTATGATGCAAAATATGTATCAAATGAGGATAATCCAACATTCTGCTACACCAGTACCTGTCCAAGTGGCTCCATTCATACCTGCATAGCCTACTCCTGGAACAATACCTCTACAGGATAACACAAATCCAGAAGCATTCCTAAACCAAGAGTCAGTAGCGCCAACTCTTAATCCTCTCAATATTGAGAGTGGACCTCCATCGGTGATAATACATGTTTAACCAGGATCTTATTAGTCAGCTGCACCACTCCGACCAGAAGATCCTCTCGAAGCTATCCGGGAGTTGCGTGCATAGGTCGATATTTTAAAGAACAAAGACCAACTCCGTAAGCTGAGGAAAAAACAACCTTATCCTGCTCATTAGGATAATATTCCTTTCGATCCTAAATATAAAACCTAATCGATAGTTTTATTTGAAGGCAAGATATCATCGAGCCAATATATTAACTACTTTAACATAATGATGGCTCACCTGCAGAAAGATGACGCTCTCCTTACCAGACTGTTCATCGGATGCTTGGTCGGCATAGCCTATCATTGGTACCGCAGTCTGCCTGATAACTGCATATCATCGTTCGATGACATAAAATTTCTTTTACTTTTACGATTCTACGTGGGAGGCATGGACATGACTATGTCGTCGCTCATCGACATCATGCAAAAGAGAAGGAATCAGCTCGTGAATTCATAGAGCATTTCAGGCAGCAACCTTGAAGTTACCCCCCGGTATTCTAGACTCTGCATTCATCGATACTTGCAAAAAGAACCTATTACTTCTAGTAGGGCTCTGGACGGGTCCTACCCAATTTTAAGACTGGATGACATTCATCATAGGAGCCGAAGCCGCTGAAGGTAGTGCGAAGGTGGTTTGAAATTTAGGATTACAAATGCCCAATACAGAAGATAAAGGCAAGCACCCTTTCACCCTCAACAACGATGATAATCGCACTGATAAAGCAAATGAGGCTCTTTATATCATTATTTCTAAGGGCTCTTCAACACCCAAGCTACAGCTCAGGCCAAAAAAAATTTATTCCTTTGACGACGATGATGTTGTCAATATCTTGAATGCATTAGTGAAGGATGACAAGATCAAATTGCCTGACATTATAATTCATGAAGAGGCAGGTAGAATCAACAATCTAAAGTACTTTATGTACCATCGATACATAAATCATGCTACGCGAGATTGCAACACATTAAAGAAATGCATCTGATGACTAATTGATACTGAAGCTATCACCTTTTACAATAACGACAAGCCAGTTACCGCCAATGTGATGTCACTCTAATTTGGTGACTTCCTAGTACAGGAAGTTCCAGAGATGTCATCTCTAAGCCACAACTTAGGCTAGCAAAGTCTAACAGAGACTTGTAGATAATGTCAGTGGTATATTCCTTCCAAAGTATTGTGTCTAGGCTAGACATTAACTTTCCAATCCCCAGCAGGACATTATAAATTTACAGTATTTATATTTATTCCCCTTTATCCCCAGCTGAGGGTTTAAGATGTACAGTGTTTACATTCTGATTCCCCAGCATTGTGAAAATACAACAAGATGTTCATGTATTATTTTGACTATTACTTGTATTCAAGAGTCTTGGATATTCAACAAGTAATAGATCTACAAAAAGTCTCCCGGTGGACAAGTTCTCAGATCCAACAAAACGTTATTGTTGAGGTCAACCAAAATATTCCCTTATAAAAAGAAATGGATTCTTAGAGCTCGGTTGTCCTAAGGATTTCTTATTTCTAAATCCCCAGTTGGATTAGAGATATTCTACTCCCCTTTCTTCTTGCCAATAGAGAAAATAATGGTTCACGTCCATATTACCTCTGAACTATCATTTCTTTCATTTTTCCAGTAGAGCTAATCCGCTAAAGAAAAACGATCATGTCCTCCTTACCTCTGAATTACTTTTCTCATAAATATGCAACATATTATGTCCATATTACCTCTGATAGTGTTTCATCTTTGAACTTGTTACCTGTACTTCATACAAGTACACCATGGGTATCAAGTCCACAAAAAAAAATCATCCCCACAGAGTTATTCTGTCATATCTATATCACCTCTGAGCAGATATTTTTAGTGGGTCCCTCATAAAGAAGTCTGTCATGTCCATATTACCTCTGAACAGACATCTTGTCCACTCTTATCTTTTATTTCATAGTCATATTTGTTACCCGTACTTTGCATAAGTAGACCATGGATATCAAGCCTACAAAATTCTCCAAGCTGAGTTATTCTAACCTATCACGTCCATATTACCTTTGGTAAGTGTTAGTTCACTCTAACTTGTTACATGTATGCCATGAGTAATAAGTTTACTCGAAACGCGCATAAAATATCCCAATAACTTTTTATGCTTATAATTCAAAGTATTTTGAATTCATCTGCACGAATTCAAAAACTTTGAAGGGGGTCTTGTAGAAGCATAAAAAGTGAACCTCCTAAAGATGGCACAGTTCTCTACAAAATAAACTCAGCAGGGAAACGATGTGTACTTTCTACTTATTTCAGAAGATGGTGCACTTTTTTAAAGAACAGAATAGAGGCGCACTCTTGAGGTATTGTCATCCAACCCAATACAGGCGCACAACCTTCCTTTCTTCTTTCCCCTCAAAAATTAAATGAATCTGATAGGCTGGAACAACAGTCGAAAAAGTCAGAAGTCATTATTTCAGCAGAGCTGTGGCACGCAGACCCAGGTTATCATTTAGCGACCTAACCGCTGTGCCAACTTCATCAGAAGTGTGTCGATGTGCCAAATTCATCAAAAGTGCGCCACTGTACCAACTTCTACAAAATTGCACCGTTGTGCCAACTTCTACAAAAGTGCACCATTACGGCCAACTTCTATAAAAGTGCGTCATCATGGCTACTTCCTCAAAAGTGTGCCATCACGACAACTTTTTCAAAAGTGCGCTTGTATAGCCAATCTTTCTAAAAGTGTGCCAGTCTCTAGACCACTTCTAAAGTGCGCCTACGATCCTAATTGACAAAAAAAAGTTACGATTATGTGTCCTACATGCCATATTTTTTATGAAATGTGTACAAAAAACTGTCCCATGACCTACATTTTCCTCGTATAAAAAGCCACATGTCAAGCAGACATCAAGTTGTGCACCCACTTACGAGATCATGGGATATCATCCCATAAAAAGTACGAGCACAGTACAAATTGTCCAAACTGCATGCACACTATCATAACTGCTCTAAAATCCTATATATATAGGATCATTGTGTACGTTGCAGGGGGGCATAATTTTTATGTCTTTGAAATTCAAGAACAGAATGAGAGAAATAGAAGCTTGTCGTGTCGTTGTTGCCAAAGCTTTCTTATTGCCCAACTCTTCAAGTTGTTCACATCATGCTTGCATTTCTTCATCATCGTGTGGTCAAAGGAGTAAAATGATCGCCCGCAGATCAGATCTCTACAGCTATACTTTTTCAGAATTAATTGTACTTAGATTCTTGTTTAGGATCTATTGTACTCTTCTTTCTTTTTAATAGTTTGTAATACAAAGTTTCGTTTAAACTTTTTTTTGCAAACACCTAAAAGTGCTACAAAAGTATGGTGGTTGCAAGATGATGAGTTTGAAGCCGCTCATCGATATATATATTGTTAAATATTGGTCTTGAGGAGATGCAAGATATTGAGAAGTAAGCGTCACATCTTTACTACATATTTTAATTTTGTATATGCTTGGAAAAAAGTTCTCTAACTGTTCTCCTTATTATCACAGAACTTTTAGAGCTGAGGTAAAAATAGATAGACCTAATATTAATGAGAATGATCTTGCTAGAGAGGTTGATAAAAAAAATTCTATTGTGGTTCCATAATTATGTACGGATCCTAAATATTAAGCATTCAAAATTTAGTATTTCGACGAATTTTTGTCTTATGTCTATATAATACTTGATGTTTCAGGTTTTTTTTTGGGTACAAACTTACAGAATGAACGACTTCGAGCATTATCTATCGGACCAAGCAAGAGGGCAAAGTGTTGGGATGGATATACCATCAATGGCTTCAAATTTAGAACCACTAAAAAGCCTATTAAGCAAGTAAGAGGGCAAAATGTTGGCAAAGTGTTGGGATGGATACACAACTTCAAGATAAGATGACTGTTGTCAACTCCAAATCGTAGGTAGGATAGTTCTTGTCATGAGAACGCAATTGCCTAGATGCATAGGAAATCATTTTCCTATTCTGCTGAAGAACACAACCCAGCCCTTTTCCCTATTGCATCACTATAGATAGTGAAACCTCCAAACCTTGATGGCAACATCAAAATAGGGGCAGACGTCAACCTCGTCTTCAATTTCTCAAAAGCAGCCTGGCACTCCTCTGTCCAAACAAACTCCGTGTCCTTTCTAGTGAGTCTGGTCATTAGTTCAGCAATCCTCAAAAAATCTTGCACAAACTTCATGTAGTAGCTTGCCAAACCCAAGAAACTCCTGATCTCTGCCACTGAACTCAGGTTTTTCCAAGACTCCACCACTGTGATCTTCTTCGGATCTACTGAAATCCCCTCACCAGTCACAACATGCCCCAAGAAATCCACTTTGTCCAGGAAGAACTCAAATTTGGACAGCTTCCCATACAACTTCTTCCTTAGCACATCCAACACAATCCGCAGATGCTCCTCTGCTGTCTTCAAGTATATGAGTATGTCATCGATGAATACCACCACAAACTTGTAAAGGTACTGGTGGAACACCTTGTTCACCAAATTTATAAATACCATCGGGACATTAGTCAACCCAAACAACATCACCATAAACTCGTACTGGCCATACCGAGTCCTAAAAGGAGTCTTCGAAATGTCCTCGGGCTTCACTTTTACCTGGTGGTAGCCTGATCTCAAGTATATCTTAAAAAATACCTTGGCACCACTCAACGGATCGAACAGGTCATCAATCCGTGGCAACGAATATTTATTCTTGATAGTGAGATTATTAAATGCCCTATAATCGATGCACATACACACTGATCCATCTTTCTTCGGTACAAACAATACTGGGGCTCCCCATGGTAAAGAACTGGATCTGATAAACCCCTTATCCTGTAGTTCATCCACTTGATTCTTTAGCTCAACCAGCTCGTTGTTGTTCACTCTAGAGATATGTTATGAAATTGGCTCTGCACTTGGCACCAAGTCTATAGAGAACTCAATATCTCGATCTGACGATAATCCTGGCAATTTCTCAGGAAACATATCCAAGAATTCTCTACCAAATGATGCGACAACTTCTTGTCTTCCATCATAGCTCCACAGATAATGTCTTCTCCTGCTCTGAAGTTCTCATAGCAAACTCAAACACTGGCTCTCCTGGTGGGCTAAAAAAACTCTACCTCCTCTGCAATCAATATTAGCATGGTGTATACTCAACCAATCAACCACGAGTACAATATCGTAACTCGAAAGTGGCATTATAAGTAGACACACACTCAACTCCTAGCCTCCCAGAGTAACTCTTCGATCCTTGCAAATATCACTAACCAGGATAATGTCTCCCCCAGTCATGATCTTGCAAGTCCTAATCAAAGACTCAGCTACCAAATGATACTTCAGTACAAAAGAAACATATACAAAACTATGGGAAGCACCACTATCAAACAATGCTAAAGTTGGAATAGAATCAAGGAGAACAGAACCTGCGATGACATCTTCGGTGGGCTCGGACTCCCCGACTGTCATAGCAAATGCTCGTCCTTGAGGTGTGTTGGCCCATCCGGTCTCAGTCAACTTAATTTTGATAGTTAACTAAACCATGCATTGATATGTCATGATCTGAAGCCTCAACACTGCTATTACATGTTGTCTGTATTTTGTCTATTCGTTGTCTGTATTTCATCTATTCAAATATAATCTTTCTTTTATTTGAGTCTAGGACTGATGTAAGCTAAGTCGCACTGGCAAATCCCAAATACCTATACCCAGATATCTAGTCTACTAAAATGAACCAAAGAACCTATCCACCAAATCAGGCCATATTTATTTATAAAGTTTACCATACTTAGAGACCAAACTCGGACCGAACTCATGCCGAACTCGAACCAAACTCGGCTATCCTTTTGGTATAAAATCAACCAGTTCAATAAGCTCCTAATTTTATGGCCTGACGGTTAAAAATTTAAATTAAATACTGATCGAATTTTGGCCAAATTATGTTTGCCTATACCCTACAAATAGGATTGGAATTCTTCATTCTTACTCACTCAATCATTCTTAATTCTTCTATCCTGAGCAAACCCCTAAAGCCTTAACTTTTTCATCTCAAAGAGCAGCTCCCTAACCTTCCTAGTGCCAAGTGTGATCTTGGTCTAGAAGTCTTCTGAGTTGTAAAGAGCTTTATTCCATCAGTTACTCTCTCTCTCTTTCTAAGCTGTGAAGTTGCGAGACTTCATAACAAACCTCGTGGTATAAAGAAGTGGCAAGCTTTCGAATCAAATCTTGGGATTCACTATTGGTGATTATAGTGAAGAAAACTCTAAGATTGAGTTCTCGGGACTGGACTAGTCCTCTCAGAGGAAAACCAGTATACATCTTAGTGTTTGTGTTTGCTTTCTCTCTCTACTTTACTGCTTTATTTTACTATCTTTATATACACTTATAGTTAACAACTGCCTTAATTCTGATAATCTTAAATTGGGTAGATTATTCTGCTGCACTCTATTCATCCCCTCCTCTAGAGTTGCCTCACGGTCCTTCAATTGGTATCAGAGTTTGTTCTCTTGATATTTGCCTTAACATCCTAAGAGACTTATGGCATCTGTTAGATCTATCCACACCAACAGTGAAGGCCAGTCCACAAATAGACCACCCTTATTTGATGGTACTAACTACATGTACTGTAAGGCACGTATGAGCTTCTACCTAAAGTCACTGAATTTTGACCTTTGGGCTGTAGTAGTAGAAGGATACAAGAAGCCACCTAGAATAGTCATAGATGGTAACCTTGTAGAGAAGCCTCATGATAAGTACACAGACACCAAAAAAAATAAGCTAGTCTTGATGCTAAAGTTATTAACATTTTATTTTGTGATGTAGATATAATTAAATTTAACAGGGTCTCCACTTATGAAACTTCGCACGAAGTATGAAAACTTCTTGAGGTCACTCATGAAGGAACCTCCCAAGTGAAGGAATCAAAAATAAGTCGTCTAACACAAGAGTATGAAGCATTCAAGATGAATCAAAATGAGACAATCACTCAAATGTTCACAAGATTCTTCGACATCGTCAACCCTTTATTATCAATCGACAAGGAGTACAACAATCATAAGAAGATTCGTAAGGTACTCAGGGGACTCACCAAGAAATAGAATTCCAAGGCCACTACAATCATAGAAGGGAATGATCTTACCACAATGACCCTCGAGACGCTCATGGGCAAGATGATGACTCACGAGCTGGATCTCAAAGAATTTGAAGAACCTATTCCCAAGGAGAAGACGATCGCTCTAAAGGCACATTACAAAAAGATCACTAACTATAACTCCGATGATAATTAGTCTTAAGATATGAAAGTTGCCCTGACCACCAGAAACTTCAGGAAATTTCTAAAGCTCAGAAAATCAAAGAAGAATGAGCCAACTGAAAACAATAATGAAGAGCCTATATGCTACAACTGTAAGAAGACATGGCATATAAAGAAAGATTGTCCAACCCTAAGAAAAATAAATTGCCATAATTACTCATCCAGAAGAACATTATCACGGAAATACGCAAACACTTGTATTTGGCACGAAAGTGAAGCTAGTGAATCCGAAGAAGAGAATCCTCGAGAAGCAGCAAACCTATGCTTCATTGCATTAGCTGATCGGCTAACGGATAACAACATTTATGATGATTTTACTTTTGATGAACTAGGTAATACTTTTAGTGATCTGCTTGATAATTTTAGGAAACTTAGAAATAAGTACAAGCATGATAAGAAAGATGTTCAAGAATGTCAAACTGAAATAGAGAGACTAACATCCCTACTAAGTGAAGTAAATGATACCTCAAACGATTCAGACGAGAATTCTAGACTTAAGCTTAACCTCCACGAGGCACTTGCCAGTCTTGACAAAAGCTCTCAGGAGAACGCTAAACTTAAGAAAGAACTCGAATCTGAAAAGAAGAAGTATTCTGTTGTTGCACGTAGAATAGATGCTCTCACTGCTAAATATGATAAAGTATATGCTACCTCTAAAAAGTTAGAGATGAGATTGGGTAAAGAGGTCGAACAAACCTCCACCCAACCTAATATTAGATATGTAGCAAGACAAAAGAACACTCACAGTTATGCTTCTACCTACATGCATAACAGTTCATGCAATCATCATGCACATAGAACCAAACACAATCATGCATTCTATTATAGAAGTAAACAAAGAAATGTCCCACACAATCATGCATTCTATCAACATGGACCACAAAGAACTACTTCACACAATTATATCTATCATGCTGCACCAAGCATCAATCACACAACTATATGTTACTACTGTGGTAAGAAAGGAGATATATTTAGATTAAGTAAAACAAGGAAATTAGTAGATATGAATGTTTATGCATGGGTACCAAAAACTAACACAGCAGGACTCTCAAGGAAATGAGTACCAAGGGTTACATCTATAACTCATTTTTTAGGTGGACTAACTCTCTTATGTTAGAAGCAAGTAGATTCTCGATAGTGGTTACTCACGATATATGACTGGTGATGCTATCTTATTTATAATGTTATCGATGAAGAAAGAAGGTTATGTCTCCTTCAGCAATAACCTCAGAGAATAAATTATTGATAATGGTAATATAGGTGTTCCTCACTATCCTGTCATAAAAGTCGTTCGTCTAGTAACAAAATTAAAACACAACCTACTCAATATTAGTCATCTATCTGACCATGGTTATGGTATTAACTTCGTTAAAAATAAATTTTCTATTTAGGAAAGATCCACTGGTAAGGTTATATTTAAAGGTATCAGGGAAGACAATATATATATTTTCTATCTTACAAAATATACTGACAATACAGGCAAATATCTATACGCCAACAAAGATGACAGTTGGCTATGGCATATGAGTCTATGACTCACAAACATGGACACTATTGCAGGACTATTGACAAAGAAACTCGTAAGAGGCTTACCAGAGATTACTTTCAAGAAAGATATGGTATGTGCTGACTGTGAAAATAATAAAGCTACTAAATCTTCTTTTAAATCAATCAACTCTGTAAGTACCTCTAGACCTCTCTAACTCTTGCATATTGACTTGTTTGGACCCAGTAGAGTCGCTAGTCTTGGCGGTAAGCTTTATGCTTATGTTATTATTGATAATGTTTTTAGATACACATTGGTTTATTTTCTTGCAAATAAAAATGAAGCATTTTCTGAATTTGTCACTTTTTGCAAAAATGTTCAAAACAAAAAAGGTTTCATGATTACCCGTATCCGAAGTGATCATGGAGGCGAATTCAAAAATAGTGATTTTAAAATATTTTCCAATGAAAATAATTTTTTTAATGAATTTTCTTGTCCTAAAAATCCACAAAAAAATGGTGTTGTAGAGCGGAAGAATAGGACTCTTGGCGATATGGCTAGAGTCATGTTAAATCAGTATAACCTTCCAAAATACGTTTGGGCTAAAGCTGTAAGTACTTCATGTCATATTTTAAATATGGTGCTTATTCGACCTATATCGAAGAAAATCCTCTATGAACTTTGGTTTGGATGAATCACCACAATTAATTACTTTAAAGTTTTTGGCTGCAAATATTTTATTCTTAATACCAAAGATAATGTAGAAAAATTTGACTCCAAAGTCGATGAAGGTATTTTTCTAGGTTATGCCACCAAAAATAAAGGATTCAGAGTATTCAATAAAATCTCATTGACTGTTGAAGAATCAATCAATGTTATATTTGATAAACACAACACTCAAGCACTAAACGAAAGTGATGATGAAGGTAGTCAACCCGCAACCAACAAGACATCAGAAGATACAAACAGTATAAGTCATCTGAAAAGTCTGCCAAGGAGACTAAAGTTCTCTATAAATTATCCTGAGAACTTGGTAATAGGTGATGTATCGAAAGGTGTAAGTACACGTTCCTAAAATAGAGATATCATTGTAAATATTGCTTTTAATTCTCAAATAGAACCTAAAAATACTGATGAAGCTTTTACTGATAAATTTTAGATTTTTGTTATGCAAGAGAAACTCAACCAATTTGAACGCAATCAAGTTTGGGAACTTGTTCCTAAACCAAATGATAATCTGATCATTGGTACTAAATGGGTTTTTCGAAATAAATTAAATGAGGATGGTTCATGTCACCACCCGCACCCGGTGTAAGGGTACTAGTCGGAAACAACGCCTAGCCTACGCCGCAGAATCGGCAGTAGAACGCTGTCTAGATAATCTATCTAACAATATAATGAACCACCAATAATGATAGTATACTCAATCACAGAACTAAGATAGAAATGAGCACGAATCAGATAAGAATAGAATAGTCACAATACAACTCATGAGTCTAAAATAATACATCAATGAGTCTGAAAAAGTAACAAAATAAGCTGGAGACAAATCTAGTACAAAGAATACTACGAAGCTACAACTCCAGGGTCAACTGTCTCAGTTGGGATAAGTCCCTCTTGAGCCAGGGTCTCAGAATCTAAACCCACAACATCCTGGAGTCCATAATAGGTAGGGTACCACTCCTTAGTGTCATCTGGAAAAATATATCAAGTCAGGAAAGGAGCAGAGTACATCTCTAACAGCAGTTCTAATTAATGATAAAAACTATGTAATAGTAAATAGCTGTGGATAAACAAGATGCACAATAGATAAAAAAGATATATATATATATATACAATAAGGAAATACTGGAAATAAATACAATAATGAACAATATGCCAGTGAAACAATAATACTAATGACTAAGTGTGTGAGTACTAGCTTAACATGTGATCGGCTTGGGCAAGATGCAATGCGGCTTGGCAAATCATACGTGCGGTGTATGATCAACACTATTCAGTAATCAGTACTTTATTCAATAGGGATATTGATCACATATCTATACTAATACTCCCCACCCTCGACTGGTATAATAGATCCAACCACGGTATGTTATGGCACGAGATTCCCCAAGAAGATCGTGACTCTTCCCGAGAATCGGTGTCTGTACATGTACAAGATAACCAATGAAACAATACTTGTACCATATACACCAAATACCAAGGAATAATATCTCATGACGAGATCCGGATATACCAATCCGTGTAACCATAGTGTCAAGAGAACATGGATATCTATACTAGATACAGTGAACATAGAGGATATCATAAATGAGAAACTATCAGAGAATGTACTCGCCTAAAGTCCAATGAACGGTCTCACAGATGTCTGACTCGGTGCCTCGAAGACCTAGATATGGAATACAATATCAATACAAGGTCCCGTAAAGAGAATAAGTTAAACTAGTCAACTTCTAGGTCAATAAGTCAATTATAAGTCAAAAGTCAACTATGGTCAACTCTAAAGTCAACTAAAGTCAACTATGGTCAAACTAAGGTCAACTATCTATGTCTGGGTTGCACAAGTCTAGCACCAAAATCTTGGATCAAAATACAAAAAATCTAAGTCATATGAACCACAACCTAAAATATTAGGATACCGTATCTTCGGATACGTGAATCCAAGATAAACCTCACAATACCTATATATCAATAAAAAGTATAATAATATAGAATATTAATTACAACAATTAGGAACCATAGTTTTGAACCAACTTGGTATCCACACAAAGTCACAAACTCGATACCCAAACCCCGTATCTTGAGTATCCCACTTACCTTGGTTTCCACAAGGTAATGCTCAAGATACCTAGATATAGTATTTACCCTTATATATAATATAATATAAAAACTAATATTATACAATTAAGAATATAATAATATTAGTATTATATCTCACAATAAATACATATATATATATACATATATATATATAAATATAATATATAAACTATATACTAAAACTGCCTAACTGTCACTGAAAACAGTGTGGAAAAATACTGATTTTTTAGTAAACAGACCTTCAGTGACAGTTCAAACTGTCACTGAAATACCGTCGCCATTGCTGCTGTGTAAATGCACTGCTGCCACCCTATTGGTGATAGTTCCCAACTGTCACTGAACCAACTGTCGCCGCTGCTGCTTAAATTTCCCGCCCGCCGCTGCTGTGCAATTAATGACAGAATTTCATTAATAGCCGCTGTTAATGCTACAGCGGCTGCTGTTGTTGGAAATTTAATGATAGAAACTGTCATTAAATATTGCTGTCGCCAAAAGATAAATAATATATATATAATCTATATATATATTAATATATATATATAAATCAATTAAATAAATATATGCTTCTATATATATATAATCCTACACATATATATAAATAAATACTAATAGTTATAATACACATCCTATGTACTAATGTACATATTTCAACATGGTTAAAAGTACACATACATATATATGTTTAATAAAAATACATCCATTTATATATAAATAATTATATAATAATTATAAATAATATAATTAATTAATTAAACACATATATATTTTATAAAACATTTTTATATAATTTATATTACTAACATAATTTGTAACATATATAAATGCATGTAAAAGAAAGCTACATATATATTTATACATTATACTAGTACTCATCTAATACATAGATCTATGCTAAAATAAATACCATAATAAATAAACTATAATAAATATGTAACATCTTAATTATAATTCAAGAATTAAAACACAAATAATTAGATCTACACATAAACACACACAAATGAAGAGTATCACACCGTATCCCACTAGATCTAGGATACGCATGCGACACGAGTCCAACACACAACCAATTGTACCCCGAAGGACACAAATAAGTCACAAATATTATTTATGAACAAATCAAAGTGTCAAATGTAGATCTATGTGTCCGTGTCAAAATACGACATGTACAAAGTCCCGTGTCGGAGGAAAAACCCCCAAAACAACACGTATCACCAAATTATTGGGATACGACCTACACGTACCCAATTGTGGACACGACACTAGCCCCAAACACATAAGCACATGCCCAATTGATCTATAGGATCAATTGATACACACAACAAAATGTCAATTCGGAATTTCTCCAAAATTGACACAAAAAGTACCATAACTTTCTTCATGGGTCTCCTATGAACACAAAACCAAGTCCTATGGGTAGTACATACATATGAGTTTATTTTACATGATTAAATCTCAGATTTAAAAGCTATTTTAAGGGCAAAAACTGAATTATACCTATTGGGAGATGGATTCCCAATGAAACCTCCAATTGAGATAAAATTGCTTCCAAATTGTAGATCCTTGCTCCTCTTTGTAGATCCTTACTTCCTCCTTCTAGATCCTTGCTTCTCAACTTTCTAATGGTGAATTGGGAAGGAATTGGAATAAATTTGATAGGAAAATGGCATGGAAATGAAAGGAATTTGGTAGTGGGAAATTCTAGATCTAGATTTGGAATGAAAATGAGAGGAGAGAGAATTTTCCCTCCTCTTTTAATAGGCCGGCCCCTACCCCTTCCTCAAGCAATTATGAAATGTCCAATATACCCCTTGGAGCCTCTCATGAAGAAATTATTAAGGAAGAAAGCTTCTAGTCTAATAATTTAATTAATTTAATCCATCTCCTTAACAATGGGCTTTCTAAATGGGCCAAGTCTAACTAATTAATTCATGTTGGTCCATGGGTCCAAACTAAACTAGTTAGGTCCACTCATACAAGTCCAAATTAAATAAATAATATCTAACAACAATTAAATAATACAACAAATAATTATTTACCATGCACAATATTTTTTTAAATAGGAAATGACTAAAATACCCTTTCCTAGAAAATGTGGTAGTGACAAGTCTACTCTCCTTAAAATAATTTCGTCCTCGAAATTCAAAGATGAAAACTACCACCAGAAAATCACAGAACAGAACTAAAGAATCACAATTAACTATGAAAGAACATAACAATGAACAGAACATAACTAGAAAATAACATACCTCAAGGTACAAACAAATATGGATAACGCTCTCGCATTTCATCCTCTCTCTCCCAGGTAGACTCCCCCGGAGAGTGATGCCTCCATGCGACATGCACCAAAGGAATAGTCTGGTTCCTTAGCACCTTCTCTCTCCGATCCAGAATCTCAACTGGCTGCTCTGGATATCTAAGAGTAGGGCCCACCTTTATCTCCGAGTGATCCAATACATGACTAGAATCTGCCATGTATCATCTCAACTGCGACACATGAAACACGTTGTACACTCCCTCCAATACAGGTGGCAAGTCTAGTCTATAAGCAACTGCACCGACCCTCTCTAGAATAGTGAAAGGTCCGATGAATCGCGGACTAAGCTTTCCGCCTCCACCGAAGCAAATCGTGCCTCGTATCGGAGAAATCCTCAGAAACACCAAACTACCCACCTAGAATAAAACACCATCTTAAGAACTTAATCTATAACAAACAACCAAAAACAAGCACAAAAAAATCTAAACTATACCTCAAACTCCAAAGGTCTCCGACGGCCATCGGCCCAATGCCGCTGTCTGTCCTGCGCCACTCAAAGTCTGTCTCTGATCAACTGAACCTTCTCTGCTGCATCCACAACCATCTTTGGCCCAAGCAAAACTCTCTCTCCAACATCGTCCCAAGACAAAGGAGTACGACACCTCCAACCATATAGAGCTTCAAAAGGTGACATCTCTATACTGGCCTGGTAACTGTTGTTGTAAGCAAACTCTACCAAATGGAGATGGTCCTCCCAAGAACCCCCAAAATCTAGTACACAAGTGCGTAACATATCCTCGAGAGTCAGGATAGTCATCTCTGACTGCCCATCTGTGTGTGGATGATATGCAGTACTGAACTTGAGCTGAGTGCCCAAACTCTCCTGCAAACTCCTCCAGAAATGAGAAGTGAAACGACTATCCCGATCTGAGACTATGCTGACGGGAACTCCATGTATCCTAACGATCTGTCTCACATACATCTCTGCCAACTTCTCCATAGACAAACCTACCTTGAAAGGCAAAAAGTGGGCCGACTTGGTCAACCTATCAACAATGACCCAAATTGCGTCTTTTCCTCCTGGAGATCGTGGAAGTCCGGACACAAAATCCATAGTAATGTGTTCCCACTTCCATTCTGGAATGGGTAATGGCTGAAGTAAACCTCCTGGCCTCTGCCTCTCGGCTTTCACCTGTTGGCACACTAAGCATCTGGATACAAACTGTGCCATTTCCCTCTTCATGCCATACCACCACACACTCTCTCGCATATCCCGATACATCTTGTTAGCACCTGGATCTATGGAATACTGAGAGCGATGAGCTTCCTACATTACTTCCTCTCGCAGCTCCCCACTAGGCACACACAATCTAACTCCATGCCTCAAAGATCCATCCTCTGCAATAGTGAAATCATCCTCCAATCCTGCTCTCACCTGAGCTCTGATACTCCTCAGAGATACATCATTATACTATGCTGCCTTGATCCTGTCCATCAAATCTGAGTGTATCTGCCATCCCTACATCTGCATAGCACCACCAAGAACAATCACCTCAATGCCCAAGCTCTCCAAGTCCTCCAACAAATATCGATCCTGCGTCAAGAACATAGCTACCAGATACCTGCTCAAAGCATCGACAACTACATTGGCTTTCCCAGGATGATATTGCAAAAAGATATCAAAATTCTTCATCAATTCCAACCACCGACGCTGCCTCATGTTCAACTCCTTCTGCGTGAAAACGTACTTCAAGCTTTTGTGGTCTGTGAAGATCTCCACACGCTCTCCGTACAAATAATATTTCCATAACTTCAGGACGAATATGACGGCTGCCAACTCCAAATCATGGGTAGGATAGTTCTTTTCATGAGGACGTAATTGCCTGGATGCATAGGCAATCACTTTCCCATGCTTCTGAAGAACATAACCCAAACCCTTCCCCGATGCATCACTATAAATAGTGAAACCTCCGGACCCTGATGGCAACGTCAAAATAGGAGTAGACGTCAACCTCTTCTTTAACTCCTCAAAAGCAACCTGGCAATCCTCCGTCTAAACAAACTCCACATCCTTCCTTGTGAGTCTGGTCATCGGCTTGGCAATCCTCGAAAAATCTTGCACAAACTTCCTGTAGTAGCCTGCCAATCCCAAGAAACACCTGATCTCTGCTATCGAACTCGGAGTCTTCCAAGATTCTACTGCTGAAATCTTCTTCGGATCCACTGAAATACCATCATAAGTCACAACATGCCCCAAGAACTCTACCTTGTCCAAGAAAAACTCACACTTGGACAACTTCCCAGATGTGGCCGGGCTTCTTACAGTAGTTGCATGGAGCTTGCTGTAACTGTCTCTGCTGCTGAGGTGCCTGGTGAAAAGGCGCTCTAGCTGGAGTCTGGTTCTGTTGTGGCTGCTGGAAAGGTCTGGACTGGAAATGAGGACGTTTGGCAGATACTGCACTGCCGTTGGCCCCCAGAAAAGAATCACGGTCTCTCTTGGGCTTCAAACCCAAATCCCGCTCAACCTTGCGTGCCACCGCAAGTATCTCCGAGTATGTCTCATAAAAAGACAGAATAAGAATCTTCACTTCCCAATTTAGACCCTCACGAAAACGAATAGCTCAAACCTCCGGTTCTCTCACCAAATACTCTGCAAATCGTCTCAACCTGCCGAACTCTGCAGCGTATTCCTCCACAGACATGCTCCCCTGAATGAGACTCTCAAATTGTCTCCCCAAGTCAAGCATGTCTATCCGAGCGAAAAACTTCTTCTTGAAAAGGTCCTTGAATACCTCCCAAGATTGTCCTACGTCAACCAGAACTGGCTCATTCCTGAACCAAGTGCGAGCGACATCGAACAGTTGAAGTCCTACCGCCTCAACCTTCAGATCTTCAGAAAGACGGAACACCCTCATAAGACGCTCAATGTCCTCGAGCCAATCATTAGCATAGACGATGCCCTCCGTCCCTTTGAAAACCCTAGGCTCCAGTTTCTTAAAGTCCTGAGCGTTGCCTGGCCGAAGCTGAGCAACCTGAGGAACAACCTGCTGCTGGACCGGAACTCCTCTCTCAACTACAGCACGAGCAAGCTGATGAGCACTCTCGATGCCCTGCCATAGAATGTCGGTCTACCTTTGATGTGCCTCTGACTGAGCCCTCTGTGCCTTGAGCATCTCACAAAATAGTGTAAACATCTATGACGCCTCTGCTGGCACAAGAGGTAGAGGTGGAAGCCCCTCAGATACAGCTGGCACAGTCCTCTGAGTAGGTGGTGGACCTCCGAAAGTAGCTGATACTCCAATCACCGGAGAAGTGACTGGTGCAGCCCTCGGGATGTCGCAGACCTCTCAGAAACTGCTCTCCCCTGCTGTGATATAGTCTTAGGCGGCATCCTGAGACAAAGCGAAAGAAAGAATCAATATGGCACAAGATGTAAGACATCAAGGAAAGGACAGTTTAAGGGATCAAGTATCAATATCAAAGGAGAATAGTTGAATCAAAAGAATTTTCCTAGATGTGATTGAGTATCTCAGCCTATTTTCTATATCCTATCGCAGGCTCGCAGTAGTACAACTAAATTGTCACACTACCACGACATCATATATTTGTGAAGCTAGACCAGCATAGGCCACCACCAAAAATGTGTCACGACCCACACTCGGTGTAAGGGTACTAGTCAGAAACAACGCCCAGCCTACGCCGCAGAATCGACGGTAGAACGCTATCTAGATAATCTATCTAACAATATAAGAAACCACCAATAATGATAGTATACTCAATCACAGAACTAAGATAGAAATGAGCATGAATCAGATAAGAATAGAATAGTCATAATACAACTCATGAGTCTAAAATAATACATCAATGAGTCTGAAGAAGTAATAAAATAAGCTGAAGACAAATCCAGTACAAAGAATACTACGAAGCTACAACTCCAGGGTCAACTGTCTCAGTTGGGATAAGTCCCTCTTGAGCCAGGGTCTCAGAATCTAAACCCACAACATCCTGGGGTCCATAATAGGTAGGGTACCACTCCTCAGTGTCATCTGGAAAAATATATCCAGTCAGGAAAGGAGCAGAGTACATCTCTAACAGCAGTTCTAATTAATAATAAAAACTATGTAATAGTAAATAGCAGTGGATAAACAAGATGCACAATAGATACAAGAGATATATATATACAATATGGAAATACTGGAAATAAATACAATAATGAACAATATGCCAATAAAACAATAATACTAATGACTAAGTGTGTGAGTACTAGCTTAACATGTGATCAGCTTGGGCAAGATGCAATACGGCCTGGCAAATCATACGTGAGGTGTATGATCAACACTATTCAGTAATCAGTACTTTATTCAATAGGGATATTGATCATATATCTATACTAATACTCTCCACCCCCGACTGGTATAATAGATCCAACCACGGTATGTTATGGCACGAGATTCCCCAAGAAGATCGTGACTCTTCCCGAGAATCGGCGTCTGTACATGTACAAGATAACCAATGAAGCAATACTTGCACCATATACACCATATACCAAGGAATAACATCTCATGACGAGATCCGGATATACCAATTCGTGTAACCATAGTGTCAAGAGAACATGGATATCTACACTAGATATAGTAAAAATAATGATATCATAAATGAGAAACTATCAAAGAATGTACCCGCCTGAAGTCCAATGAACGGTCTCACAGACGTCTGACTCGGTGCCTCGAAGACCTAGATATGGAATACAACATCAATACAAGGTCCCGAAAAGAGAATAAGTTAAACTAGTCAACTTCTAGGTCAATAAGTCAATTATAAGTCAAAAGTCAACTATGGTCAACTCTAAAGTCAACTATGGTCAAACCAAGGTCAACTATCTATTACTAGGTTGCACAAGTCTAGCACCAAAATCTTGGATCAAAATACTAAAATCTAAGTCATAGAAACCACAACCTAAAATATTAGGATACCGTATCTTCGGATACGTGAATCCAAGGTAAACCTCACAATACCTATATATCAATAATAAAGTATAATGATATAGAATATTAATTACAATAATTAGGAACCATGGTTTTGAACCAACTTGGTATCCACACAAAGTCACAAACTCGATACCCAAACCCCGTATCTTGAGTATCCCACTTACCTTGGTTTCCACAAGGTAATGCTCAAGATACGTAGATATAGTATTTACCCTTATACATAATATAATATATAAACTAATATTATACAATTAAGAATATAACAATACTAGTATTATATCTCATAATAAATACATATATATATATATATATATATATATATATATATATATATAAATATAATATATAAACTATATACTAAAACTGCCTAACTGTCACTGAAAACAGTGTGGAAAAACACTAATTTTTCAGTAAACAGACCTTCAGTGACAGTTCAAACTGTTACTGAAACGCCGTCGCCATTGCTGCTGTATAAATGCACTGCTGCCATCCTATTGGTGACAGTTCCCAACTGTCACTGAACCAACTGTCGCCGCTGCTGCTTAAATTTCCCGCCCGCCGCTGCTGTGCAATTAATGATAGAACTGTCATTAATAGCCGCTGTTAATGCTACAGCGGCGGCTGCTGCTGCTGTTGGGAATTTAATCACAGAAACTGTCATTAAATGCCGCTGTCGCCAAAAGATAAATAATATATATAATCTATATATATATTAATATATATATATATATAAATCAATTAAATAAATATATGCTTATATATATATATAATCCTACACATATATATAAATAAATACTAATAGCTATAATACACATCCTATGTACTAATGTACATATTTCAACATGGTTAAAAGTACACATACATATATATGTTAATAAAAATACATCCATTTATATATAAATAATCATATAATAATTATAAATAATATAATTACTTAATTAAACACATATATATTTTATAAAACATTTTCATATAATTTATATTACTAACATAATTTGTAACATATATAAATGCATGTAAAAGAAAGCTACATATATATTTATACATTATACTAGTACTCATCTAAT
Organism: Iris macrosiphon; assembly: GCA_036927795.1. Lineage (NCBI taxonomy): Eukaryota > Viridiplantae > Streptophyta > Magnoliopsida > Asparagales > Iridaceae > Iris > Iris macrosiphon. Next base: position 123,821,699 of record JAYESA010000001.1, read on the forward strand.
ACATTGATCTATGCTAAAATAAATACCATAATAAATACACTATAATAAATATGTAACATCTTAATTATAATTTAAGAATTAAAACACAAATAATTAGATCTACACATAAACACACACAAATGGAGAGTATCACACCGTATCCCACTAGATTTAGGATACGCATGCGACACGAGTCCAACACACAACCAATTGTACTCCGAAGGACACAAACAAGTCACAAATATTATTTATAAATAAATCAAAGTATCAAATGTAGATCTATGTCTCCGTGTCAAAATACGACATGTACAAAGTCCCGTGTAGGAGGAAAAACCCCCAAAACAACACGCATCACCAAATTATTGGGATACGACCTACACGTACCCAATTTTGGACACGACACTATCCCCAAACACATAAGCACATGCCCACTTGATCTATAAGATCAATTGACACACACAACAAAATGTCAATTCGGAATTCCCCCAAAATTGACACAAAAAATACCATAACTTTCTCCATGGGTCTCCTATGAACACAAAACCAAGTCCTATGTGTAGTACATACATATGGGTTGATTTTACATATTTAAATTTCAGATTTAGAATCTATTTTAAGGGGAAAAACTGAATTATACCTATTGGGAGATGGATTCCCAATGAAACCTCCAATTGAGATGAAATTGCTTCCAAATTGTAGATCCTTGCTCCTCTTTGTAGATCCTTGCTTCCTCCTTCTAGATTCTTACTTCTCAACTTTCTAATGGTGAATTAGGAAGGAATTAGAATGAATTTGGTAGGAAAATAGAATAGGAATAAAAAAAATTTGGTAGTGGGAAATTCTAGATCTAGATTTGGAATAAAAATGAGAGGAGAGAGAATTCCCCCCCCCTCTTTTAATAGGCCGGCCCCTACCCCTTCCTCAAGCAATTATGAAATGTCCAATATTCCCCTTGGGGCCTCTCATGAAGAAATAATTAAGGAAGGAAGCTTCTAGTCTAATGATTTAATTAATTTAATCCATCTCCTTAACAATGGGTTTTCTAAATGGGTCAAGTCTAACTAATTAATTCATGTTGGTCCATGGGTCCAAACTAAACTAGTTAGGTCCACTAATAAAAGTCAAAAATAAATAAATAATATCTAACAATAATTAAATAATACAACAAATAATTATTTACCATGCACAATATTTATTTAAATAGGAAATAACAAATACCTTTTCCTAGAAAATATGGTTGTGACAGTTCAGTTACATGACAAAGCACGTCTCGTAGCTCAAGGATACAACCAAGAGGAAGATATCGACTACGATGAGACCTATGCTCCTGTTGCTAGACTTGAATCTATCTGAATGCTTTGTGCTTTTGCTAGTTCTCATAACTTCAAACTTTTTCAAATTGATGTTAAAAGTGCTTTTCTAAATGGTGTTATCAAAGAAGATGTTTTTGTTAAATAACCCCCTGGTTTTAAATATTTTAAACACCTTGACCACGTATTCAAGTTACGAAAGGCTCTATACGGACTCAAACAAGCCCCTCGTTCTTGGTATGAACGTCTTAGACTCTTTCTACTTGGAAACAATTTTTTAAAAGAAAAAATTGATACTACCCTTTTTATAAAAACTTATGTTGATTCTCTGTTATTAGTGCAAATATATATATTGATGATATCATATTTGGATCTACTAATGAGATGCTATGTAACGAGTTTGCTAAGTATATGAAGAGTGAATTTAAGATGAGCATGATGGGAGAACTGACTTTCTTCCTAGGATTACAAATCAAACAAGATTCACAAGGAACCTTTATCCATCAGGCTAAGTACACGAAGGATTTGCTCAAAAAGTTTGACATGGATAATGCAAAGCCTATCGAAACTCCAATGGCAATATCCACTAAGCATGACCTTGGTGAAAGCAGTAAACCAATAAACATACGTAAGTATCGAGGTATGATTGGTAGTTTGTAATATCTAACTGCTAGTCGCCCAGACATTATGTTTGTTGTATGTCTTTGTACTAGATATCAGGCTAATCCTAAGGAATCACATTTGTGCGCAGTTAAGCGTATTTTTAGATACCTTAAAGAAACTTTGTCGGCAGGCTTATGGTATCCTAAAACCACATCCTTTGACCTTTCTGGTTACTCGGATATTGATTTTGCTGGATGCAAAGTTGATTGAAAAAGCACCAATGGCACGTGTCATTTCCTATGAAAGTCTCTAGTCTTCTAGTTTAACAAAAAATAAAATTCTATTATATTATCAATAACTGAGGAAGAGTATATCGTCGTAGGACGTTGTTGTGCTCAAATTTTGTGGCTAAAGCAAACCCTTGAAGACTTTAATATGCACTATAAGAACATTCTTATTTTCTGTGATAACATTAGCACCATTAATCTCACCAAAAATCCAGTATGCCACTAACGCACTAAGCACATAAAAATCTGTCATTATTTTTTAAGGGTTCATCAATCACACGAATATATTGTTTTAGAGTATGTGGACACGGAACATCAACTAGCAGACATCTTTATTAAACCTTTAGGTGAAGATCGATTCAACTTTATTCGTTGAGAATTACGTCTTTTAGATTCTGATAAAATATAAGAATCATAAGATGCTTTACAAATTTTTTGTCACACTTTTCAAAAGTTTTAATTTTTTTGGATACAAGCCGAAAGGGCCCTTCTGTCAAAAAGGTGTAAATAACCTTAAGCGACACGGTATTTAAGTATCTTTGGACCACCGTTAGCTAGGATTTGACCTCTATAACTACTCCGAGATGATTTAAACTCTTGAAAATGTACGATTTAAGTTCAGCACTTATTATTCTATATTTATATCAAGTCCAGAAAGACATAATATCGATTAAAGTTATATTGAGATTCTGTAAATAAATGTCAACCAAATTTGAACCGAACTCAGGCCGAGCTCTGACCGAACTCGGTTTGTTTAATTCTAAAATATACTATGTCATTTAATTCTCTTCTTAATTTAGGTTTCTGCTACTCTATATATAGATTATTTTGTTTCTCATTCATTCAGACCAACAAAAATCATTCCTCCTCCACAAATAAACCTTAGCTTTTCCTCCTACATCCTCTCCCAATGGCCCCTAAAAGGAAACTAGATTCCTTTTTTGACTCTCTTTTCTGTCCTATTATGCCAAGGATAAGAGAATTCGACGGTTTTACCTTTTGGAGCCTCAAAATTTTAAATGATTGGTTTAATAAATTCTCTAAGAGACACATATGTTTTGGCCATCCTAATGATTTTAATTCTCAACACATAAACTATCCTACTCTTCAAAAACTCCAACTTGAAGAATTTGTTACAACCCGTACCAAAATTTATACCAATGCTATTCAAATATTCTATTGTAACTTAACATATGAACATGACACTATTTCATCTAGAGTTCATGGCATTCCAATTGAATTCGATGAAGATGACTTGGATAAAATCCTACGTATTTCCGCTGATGGACAACCCTTAGTCAACATCACGCAAGTTCAATTCGACCATGACTTAACCCTAGATTCTTTCAAGAATATCCTTTGTCGCCCTCTTGAATGTCCACCTGGTAAAATTTATGCTAGATATTTGAATGGTCACTTCTTTGAAATATATCATATTATTTTTTCAACTTTTCTACCTAAGAAGACTTACTTTGATGAGGTCTCTTATCTAGAAATGTCATCCTTATATCACTTACACTTGGGCATTAATTTTAATGTTCCACAGACCATCTTATCTCAAATGATTCAATGCCGCAAGAAATGGCGTTCACTACTATACGCCATGTACTTGCCAACCATTTTCAGCTATTTTGACATTCCTTTAGATACTTGTCCAAATCTTGAGGAACCTTTATACCTTAATAGAATTCGGAGATTTGAGCCAACTATGCTTCTACCTTATAACTCATCATCAACTCCAACACGTATCATGTTGATTTTGTCCTTCCTGTTGATGAACAACCGAAAACCTTATAGTCTATTTTCAATCAGTTGTGTGATCGCTTCCACTAAGAAGATATACACAATCGTGCTACTGACCATCGCCAAACTCTTCAGACTCAGGCTCTTGGTAACACTTTGATAGACATCCAGTACACCCTATCGAAGCACCTAGTCGGACCTTTTTCGATTCTCCGGAATCCAAATCAATAAGGATTTCGTATTGATCACCCTTATATTCAACGACACTTGGATCCAACTGATGCCTTCTTTGATCCAAATAGAATAATTGAACCCGATGATGGAGATGATGAAAATGACAACTAGTTACTCAATAATTTTTAAATATTTACTTATAGATGTTCTACTATGATATTTTCATTACACATCCACTTTTTTATGTTTTCTTTCAAATGAATAAAAGTTTAATGCAAATTTTTTCTTTTGTCATTATATATTATCTTGTATACACTTTACTCTCTTATTTTTCTTGTCATCTCACCGATTTCGGGGGAGCATGCCATTTTGATCAAATAACAACGGGAGAGAAAGACATACATGATACTAGCATACAAGACAATACTTGACAGACATTGTCTTCAGCATATCAACTACTCCACAGTTACGGGAGAGCCTTGCATATCAAAGACTTGCAGTTCATTCATAGTTTGTCAATTATCAAAATAGGAGAGATTGTTGGCCCATCCGGTCTCAGTCAACTTAATTTTGATAGTTAACTAAACCATGCATTGATATGTGACGATCTGAAGCCTCAATACTGCTATTACATATCGTATGTATTTTATCTATTCAAATATAATCTTTCTTTTATTTGAGTCTAGGACTGATGTAAGCTGAGTCGCATTGGCAAATTCTAAATACCTATACCCAGATACCTAGTCTACTCAAATGAACCAAAAAATCTATTCACAAAATTAGGCCACATTCATTTATAAAGTCTACCATACTTAGAGACCGAACCCGGGCCAAACTCATGCCAAACTCGGACCGAACTCGGTTACCCTTTTGGTATAAAATCAACCAGTTCAATAAGCTCCTAATTTCTTGGCCCAACGGTTGGAAATTTGAATTAAATCCTGACCGAATTCTGGCCGAATTCTGTTTGCCTATACCTTATAAATAGGATTAGAATTCTTCATTCTTACTCACTCAACCATTCTTAAGTCTTCTGTCCTATTGTGAGCAAACCCCTAAAACCGTAACTTTTTCATCTCAAAGAGCAACTCCCTAGCCTTCCTAGTGCCAAGTGTGATCTCGTTCTAGAAGTCTTCTGAGTTGTAAAAAGATTTGTTCTATCAGTTACTCTCTCTCTCTCTTTCTCTCTCTCTCTCTCTCTCTCTCTCTCTCTCTCTCTCTCTCTTTCTCTAAGATGTGAAGTTGCGAGACTTCGGATCAAACCTCGTGGTGTAAAGAAGTGACAAACCTTCGGATCAAAGCTTATGATTTACTATTGGTGATTATAGTGGAGAAAACTCTAAGCTTGAGTTCTCGGGACTGGACTAGTCCTCTCAGAGAAAAACCAGTATATATGTTGGTGTTTGCGTTTGCTTTCTCTCTATACTTTACTACTTTACTTTACTATCTTTATATACACTGTTAGTTAGCATCTTTCTTCATTCTAACAATCTTAAATTGGGTAGACTATTTTGTTGTACTCTATTCACCCCCTCTAGAGTTGCCTTACGGTCCTTCAAGGTGTACCCCCCTGATGCTGGTTCTGGGCATAACGCTGCCGCTGGTTCGGAAGCGGCAGTCCCCTCGGTTGTACTGCAGGTCATCTCGTATGTGTTCTCTGACCTGGAGCTACTCCCTGAACTGCAGGACGAGGGTTGGTAGGATAATCCCTCAACTGATGCTCCTCGGCACCACAATACAAACAAACTCCCTACCTCTTCCTGTAAACTTTTCAGATATGGATGGGCTTCTTCAGAAGTGGGAGGAAGCTTGTTGTGACTGTCTCTGCTACTGTTGTGGTGCCTGGTAAACCAACACCCTAGCCGGAGTCTGGTTTGGCTGTTGAAAAGTCCTAGACTGGAAATAAGGAAGCTTAGCAGGCCTTGCGCTGCTACTAGCACCGAGAAAAGAATCGCGATCTCTCTTGGGTTTCAAGCTCAACTCCCGCTCAACATTGTGTGCCTCCGTAAGTATCTCTGAGACGTCTCATAGAAAGATGGGATAAGAATATTTATCTCCCATTTCAAACCCTCACAAAATGGATAGCCCGAACCTCTGGCTCCCTCACCAAATACTCCACAAATTTGCTCAACCTCCCAAACTCTGTGGCGTACTCCTCCACGGATATGCTCCCCTGAACAAGGCTCTCAAACTGCCTTACCAAGTCCAATCTGTCCGCCGGAGCAAAGAACTTCTTCTTGAAGAGGTTCTTAAATACCTCCCAAGACTGCCCTGCATCAGCAAGAAGTGGCTCATTTCTGAACTAAATGCGACGATGTCGAATAACTGAAGTCCTACTGTCTCAATGGGATACCCTCATGAGATGCTCGATATCCTCGAGCTAATCATCAGTGTAGGCGAGGCCCTCAGTCCCCTCGAAGACCTGAGGTTCCAACTTCTTGAAGTCCTGGATATTACCCGGCCAAAGCTGGGCAACCTGCGGAAGAACCTGATGCAGGACCCGAGCACCTCTCTCTACTACAGCAAGGACAAGCTGGTGAGCACTTACCCTGCCGTAATACGTCGGTCTGCCTCTGGTGAGACTCTGACTGGGCCCTCTAAGCCTTCAGCATCTCGCGAAATAATGCGAACATATGAGTCGCATCTGTCGGCACGGAAGGTGGAGGTGGAAGTCCCTCATACACAGCTGGAGCAGTCCTCTGAACTGGAGGTGGACCCCCGGATGCAGCCGATATGCCAATCACCAGAGAAGTGACTGGTGCAGGCTCCCGGGAAGTCACAGATCTCTCAGAAGTTGCTCCTCCCTGCTGTGATCGATTCTTAGGTGGCATCTTGAGGCAAAGCAAAAAAAAGAATTAATATGGCACAAGATTGAATGTACTCAAAGAAGGACAGTTAAAGCTCAATTATCAAATATCAAGGAAGAATAGTTGAAATGAATGATATATTTTTTCCTAGTTGTGATTGAGTATTCTTAGCCTATAGCCTATATCTTATATCCTGAAACAGGCTCGTAATAGCACTCAAATCAGAGCACCACTATGAATCGCACTAATTGTGACCTCGAATACCTGCATGGGCCACCACTAAAAATGATAGGGGCGCGAGTAGTGAACAACATCCAACTTACGCCGCAGTATCGATGGTAGAACGTTATTTGGGTAAACTATCTATCTAGCAATAATGATCATTAAGATATATAATGCCACAAATAAAGTATAAATACTCAAATCACAGATCTATAAGATAGAATAATCGCACGAATATGATATAAAGAACTGAAGAGTCAAATATAACTCACGAGATAAAATAATATCCAATAAGTCATTAAAATATAATAAAAAATACTAATGTCAAATGCTGGAGACAAATCCAGTATAATAACCCTATCTACTGAGCTACAGGTAATGGGTCATCTGTCTCAACCGGGATGAGTTCCACCTGAGCCAGTCTCTGGCTCTAAGCCAACTACATCCTGAGGCCCGTAGTGAGTGGGATACCACTACTCAGTGTTATTTGAGAAAAATATATCCAGTCAGGAAAGGAGCAAAGTACACCTTTAACAGCAGTTCCAATAAATTATAAAAATTATATAACAAAAAATATAGTGAATATACAAGATACAATATACAAGTACAAGAGATATATAAAATAGGAATACTGAAATTAAATACAAGAAAATGAGCATCATGAATATGAGCAAGAAATACTATTACTATGTGAGTGAGTACCAGCTTCAACATGTGATCGGCTTGGGAACTTGCACAAGGATTAGGACCTGGTTAATCATACATGCGGTGTATGATCAACACTCACAAGAACATGCATAAGGAGGGGTATGATTACATATCTACACTAACACTCCCCGTCCTAACTAGTATAGTAGATCCAACCATGGTACGTTATGACACAGGATTTACTGGGTAGGTAGCTAGTCTCCCCAAGAATCTATGTATGTACATGTACAAGAAGAACGAGGAACAAGGCTTGCACAAGATACACCATAAATACCAAAGAATAATATCTCATGACGAGATTCGGATATACCAATCCGTGTAACCATCATGTCAAGAAATTAAGGATATCTACACTAAATACAAGAAACATTGAGGATATCATAAATGGAAAACTATCAGAGAATATACTTGCCTGGAATCCGGTGAACAATATCAAATATGTTCGGAACGGTACCTCGAAGACCTAAATATGAAATATTATATCAATACAAGATTTTGGTGTAAAACCCCATATTTTAAATATATTATTTATTTAATTAATCACTAAATTTATTTATATTATTTTTTTTAGTAATTAGAAAATATATTTATTGATTTAATTACCTAGATAAATACCCATTTAGAATTATTGCACAAAAACTATTATTTTATTTTAGGAATATTTGTGGAAGAGTGATAGATTTTCTTAGATTTAATTTGGGTACAAACGTATATTTTTTATATACCTCAAATATATACGTAAATAATATACAGTTATAAAATAATTATGATAATAATAATAAAATAATAATAAATAGTAATAGATGTAATAATAATCGTAATAATAATAAACAATAATAAAGTTAGTGATAATAATAATAATAATAGTATTAGTAATAATAATAATTATATTAATAGTAATAACATTAATAGAGTTAATAAAAAGAAAAGAAATAGAAAAGAAAAGGTAAGAGACAAAGAAAAAAAAGGAAAAAAAAAAGAAAAGAAAAGAAAAGAAAAAGGAATTCTAAATTAAAATCCTATTCTATTAAAACCCAAATCCTATTAAATCCCTATTCTAAGTCCTTAAGCTAACAACTCTAATTCCCCCCCCCCCCCCGCCCCACACATGCGGAACATAGCAGACCCGCAGCTCTCATCTCTCTCTTTCACTATATATACATATATATACACCAAACACGTCTTAACCATAGATCCGACGACCCCAGCCAGCGCCGCCTCCCCCGCGCCGCCGACCGCACGCCAGCGCCGACCGTCGCCATCCAGCCCGTCCGCGCACCACGCGTGCACAACAGCACCCCACCAACCTCCATATTTTAAGGTGACGTATCCCCTTCATCTCTTATTATTTTTATGTGCGGTTTGTTCGTGTACGTTCACAAAGCGATCCTCTAGGATTTTTTTTAAAGCGGCACGAGTTTTTGTGTCCCGGATTGGTCGAAAAATCGACCAGAAAATGACCGAAAAACTGACCAAAACAGTTCAGAATTTCGAATCCAAAATCCCATATTCACACCCAATTTGAAATCAACCTGTTTATTATTTTTGAAAACTAATAAAAGGGTTTTACTTCTCCATATAACCAAAAAATATTCTGTTATTTTAGTTTTTGTTAATTCGTTCTATGTGTAAAATTATTCAACCTCCAAATCGACCAAAAACTTATTTTTAAAATATTGAAAAAATTGAGATACGGAGTGCGCCCCGCCAAAAGGGATTGCCTCGTCGTGTACCAGTTGTATCAAAAGGCGCGTATGGTATGTTCATACGTATGGACTTTCGCGGAAACTGATTTGGATGCGTGTGCGCGCCGGAATCAATCCGTATCTACGAAAAGTCCCCGTATCGCGACTTTTGCAAAATACTGCACCATTTAGTATACACTCGTCAGAATGCTACGAAACTTGTTCCATTGAATTCCTGGTATTCTGAGACGGTTGACCAAGTCGCCTATTTGCGGGCCCTACAGTTGACTTTTTGGGCGAATTTGTGTTCTGCTCACCGGAATCCAAAATTGTACATACCGTTGGGTTTGTATTGACGTTAGAATTTGTTTAACCTATAATTTGTCCCGTTTAGAGACCTTTACATCTGACACGCTTTTCGGTGCAAAGTGGCCCACATGTGGACCCGCTTTGACCCAAAATTATCGTTTTGCCCCTGTATCCAAATTGGACGAAAGGGTAGTATTTTTAGCTATCTCGCTTATTCTGGGAACGTTGGTGATGTTTATTTCAGCATCCGGAGACGTTCATTCTGATGCCATAGTTTCTGATCCATTGTACCTGACGTCTGGACGCTTACACTTTGCAGCTTTCTTGCCAGGCAAGATACCTTGCCAAATTGCTTATAGTATTTTGCATGCTTATTATATTTTCATATATTTATTGTATGTGTATTTTTTCAGTTATTACTATATATTATATATGTTGACACACACTTGACACATAGTATCATGAGAGGGGAGGATAATCAGTAGGCGTATGGGCTATAACCACTCTGGTAAACCGTAGTATCCAGCACGCACTATGGTAGTGTGTCGCGCTGGTCCTACCCCCGAGGTATGTCGATTTCTGGTGTCGCGCTGGTCACTACCCCCGAGGTATGTCGATTTCTGATGTCCCTGCCGTGTGTGTGAGTTGTGAGATTAGATCGAGTAGCCTACCCATGCCCATACATCAAAAATTTGTCCTTATTATGTATTTCATATATATTGTCTTGTACAGCGTACTTATATATTTTCTACCTATTATGCATATTTACTATATTCAAATTGGTATGTTTCTATGTATCTTGTTACGTCCCTCTGAGGACCTGGTCCCTTTCCAGGTGTAGACGATCTGGACTATCCGCTGGAGTACGGGCCAGGACCTGACGCATTACTTTATGTCGAGGAGGTCTTACCTTCTGGGCGCCTTTGATTATCTCTAGTGATGGATCACTTTGCTGATACCTTTATATCATCACCTTATTTTATATTGGAGATTTTATACTCCTCTCTCATTTTAGTATTGGTATAGTCATTGGTAGTAGATTTGTCTCCACCCGACTATTATTTTGGATTATTCAGACTCATTATTCTAGTTTTGTTATTTTATTTCTCTGACTTGTTGTGTGGATGAGATTAGTATTTCGGTGACTTGTGACTATATATATACCACATGTGAGTTAATATTCATATTACAGCGTACGTATGTATTCTGGTATCCATATATTGGTGTTGCCATATACTTACGGCTGGCATGCTTACGTAGTCCTAGTCCTACATATTTTGGGACTGGGGCATGACATATTTTTAGTGGTGGCCCATGCAGGTCGAGAGCATATTTTCTCGGTTATGTTACTATACCGAACAAGCCTGCACATAGGATTAGAAAATAGGATCTCATCCACTTATTTAATCACCTTCCTTGATTTTCCTCCCATTCTTATTCGATTGCTTGCATTGCATCTTGCTTGATCCTTTCATAACGTCAATCTTATATTTTCTTTCGTGCTTGATAGGGGTTAGGAAGATGACTTGTACTAGGTATATACACTCTAGTATTCAATAACACTATTAGTTAAATTTTTGTAAGTTTGGTACTATGCCTCATAACCTAGTATCACTTAGTCCTTCTGACTAATTAATAAAGTATAAATAAATGAAACCAACTATAGACTTGCATAAAAAGATAGTGTTTACCCAGACTGTAGAACTTAGAGGCCCATACACCCATTTGGTTGACTTTCGACTTAGACAAGAAATTGGTATGGCAACTGTAGAGGCACAACACCGATCTTCTTGGTGAACTTAAATTATTCTGTACCTTCCTCCATTATAATCAAGTGTACTTATGTTTTTTTGTACTACCTCGACTTATGTTGCTATTATAGCCTAGTTTTACAAGCTTATTCTTATTGAGCTTGTTCTTGACATATGTATTATTGGGGGCCCACATTAATACATTGTTTAAATCAGAATCAGTGCATTATGGTCTGATCAACCTTAGTGCGCTTCGTTCTATCTTCGTATCACTACTTTACGTGGATTGAGATATAGTTGACTCAACTTATTAGACGAATATACTTGCCCTCGAGACTGGTCAGAGCATATCATGTCAGGTACATAACTGTTCTAATGTGAACATGCGAATAAAAATTTACCAAAATAAGATTTTAATCCACAACTGCCTTGGCAACTCCCTTTCAAATTCACTAATCCCTTTGAATCCCGTACTTGTATTCTATCACCTCCTCCTTGAATTCTTTATTGTTGTTTTTTGTCTTCCCTTATTTCAGAAAGACGAACGCTCGTGCTTAGTATAAGTTTTGATACACGGATAGTACTAGATATACCCCATAGGCCAAGCACTCATGATGACAAATAAGAGAGTGCAGGTACAGGAAGTCGTAGATACATGTGCGACCTTTAGTTATATTTGTCATTTCATACTCATGACCCTCTTTATTGATATTCTACCCAGGTGTCATACACATGATGCTAATAGATGACGCGAGTAGCAGTAGTAGCATTCTTCTCCTATCACCATCTCGTCCCTTGGGGTGGCTCATCTTCTCTTCTATATCCATTCCTTATCTCGTGCTTAACTCTTCCTATCATGGTCGTATCCTTTCGTGCCATTATGAATTGTTTGAATTACTTCAACCTCACCCTTATTTTGATAGTTAAAAACATAAATGGTTTAGTAAATGATTAATAACTAAAAGATGAGTACTTAATGATAATCCTTATGTATATGCACTATAGCAATATCTGTATCCTCTTATCATTTTAAAACCATGAATAACATCTCTTAGTCTAATAGGAATTAGTTGGATTGTTGAATTTGTTTTTACTTCTAATAGTTTTATAAAGTTAGTCAAGACCTTAACTATTGCCCAAAAACTTAAACTAAGCTTGGGAAAGAGTTGAAGGCACTTGTTACGAACTGACGACTTTGACAAATCACTGGCAAAGTAGTGACAGCTGCAGCTAGACCGTTATAGTTGAGTAGTCAAAGTATTTGCAGACATGCTGGTCAGATGGCGGCGGTATTAGACTATAATACTTGACAGTTACAAAGAAAAATCATAGTTATGAGATTCCAGACAGGTATCCCAAGATTCTCGACCCAATGAATAAATTCATCCTACAACCTAGACAATAGCCTCAAGAGACTTGACTACTAGTAGAATTCTTGTAAGTTGGGTAGTATAGACGAGTTAGAGGATAATAGAATAGGGTATAGACAATAAATGAGAAGTATTAAGGTGACTGACCATGACTTTTAGAAACCACTGCTAGATAGCAATAAAGTATAATAGCTATAGTGATGTATTATGAATATGGGTTAGTGTTAATTTCGAGGACAAAATTTTTGTAAGTTGGGTAGAACGTAAAACCCCATATTTTAAATATATTATTTATTTAATTAATCACTAAAATTTTTTTTAGTAATTAGAAAATATATTTATTGATTTAATTACCTAGATAAATACCCATTTAAAATTATTGCACAAAAACTATTATTTTATTTTAGGAATATTTGTGGAAGAGTGATAGATTTTTCTTAGAATTTAATTTGGGTACAAATGTATATTTTTTATATACCTCAAATATATACGTAAATAATATATAGTTATTAAATAATTATGATAATAATAATGAGAGTAATAATAAATAGTAATAGATGTAATAATAATCTTAATAATAATAAACAATAATAAAGTTAGTGATAATAATAATAATAATAATAATAATAATAATAATAATTATTATTATTATTATTATTATTATTATTATTATTATTTTTATTATTATTATTATATTAATAGTAATAACATTAATAGAGTTAATAAAAAGAAAAGAAATAGAAAATAAAAAGTAAGAGACAAAGAAAAAAAAGGAAAAAAAGGAAAGAAAAGAAAAAGGAATTCTAAATTAAAATACTATTCTATTAAAACCCAAATCCTATTAAATCCCTATTCTAAGTCCTTAAGCTAACCACTCTAATTTCCTCCCCCCCCAACACAGGCGGAACACAGAAGACCCGCGGCTCTCATCTCTCTCTCTCACGATATATACATATATATATATACCAAACACGAAACCCAACTTTACCCTAACCCTAACCATAGATCCGACGAACGCAGCCCGGCGCCGCCGCCCATGCGCCGCCGACCGTCCGCCAGCGCCGACCGCCGCCGCCGCCATCCAGTCCGTCCGCGCACCACGCGTTCACAGCAGCACCCCACCAACCTCCCTATTTCAAGGTGACGTATCTCCTTCATCTCTCATCCTTTTTACGTGCGGTTTGTTCGTGTACGTTCACAACGTGACCCTCTAGGATTTTCATTAAAGCGGCACGAGTTTTTGTATCCCGGATTGGTCAAAAAATCGACCGAAAAACTGACCAAAACAGTTCAGAACTTCGAATCCAAAACCCCATGTTCACACCCAATTTGCCCTTAACCTGTTTATTATTTTTGAAAACTAATAAAAGGGTTTTATTTCTATATATAACCAAATAAATTTCTGTTCTTTTAGTTTTTGTTAATTCGTTCTATGTGTAAAATTATTCAACCTCCAAATCGACAAAAAATTTATTTTTAAAATATTGGAAAAATTGAGATACGGAGTGCGCCCCGCCAAACGGGACCGCCTCGTCACGTACCAGTTGTACCAAAAGGCGCGTATGGTATGTCCAGACGTGTGAGCTTTCACGGAAATTGATTTGGATGCGTGTGCGCGTCGGAATCAACCTGTATCCGCGAAAAGTCCCTATATCGCGATTTTTATAAAATACCGTACCATTTATAGTACGCTCGTCAGAATGTGACAAAACTTTTACCATTGGATTGGTGGTATCACGCTGTTCCTGTGACCCAAGTTTCACGTTATTTTGAGATGGTTGACCAAGCCGCCTATTTGAGGGCCCCATGGTTGACTTTTGGGCGAATTTGTGTTCGGCTCACCGGAATCCAAAATTGGACATACCGTTGGGTTCGTATTAACGTTAGAATTTGTTTGACCTATAATTTGTCCCATTTAGAGACCTTTACCTTTGGCACGCTTTTTGGTGTAAAGTGGCCCACATGTGGACTCGCTTTGACCCAAAATTACTGTTTTGCTCATGTGTCCAAATTGGACGAAAGGGTAGTATTTTCTAGCTATCTCGCTTATTCTTGGAACGTTGGTGATGTTTATTTCAGCATCCCGAGACGTTCATTCTGATGTCATAGTTTCTGATCCATTGTGCCTGACGTCTGGACGCATACACTTTGCAGCTTTCTTGCCAGGCAAGATATCTTGCCAAATTGCTTACAGTACTTTGCATGCTTATTATATTTCCATATATTTATTGCATGTGTGTTTTCTTTCAGTCATTACTATATATTATATATGTTGACACACATTTGACACATAGTATCATGGGAGGGGAGGATAATCAGTAGGCGTATGGGCTATAACCACTCTGGTAAACCGTAGAATCTGGCACGCACTACGGTAGTGTATCGCGTTGGTCGCTACCCCCGAGGTATGCCAATTTCTGGGGTCACGCTGGTCGCTACCCCCGAGGTATGTCGATTTCTGATGTCCTTGCCATGTGTGTGAGTTGTGAGATTAGATCAAGCAGCCTACCCATGCCCATACATCGAAAAGTTGTCCTCATTATGCATTTTACATAGATTGTCTTGTACAGCGTACTTACATATTTTTTACCTATTATGCATGTTTACTGTATTCAAATTGGCATGCTTCTATGTATCTTGTTACGTCCCTCTGAGGACCTGGTCCTTTTTCAGGTGTAGACGATCTTGACTATCCGCAGGAGTACGGGCCAGGATCTGACGCATTACTTTCTGCCGATGAGGTCTTACCTTCTGGGCGCCTTTGATTATCTCTAGCGATGGATTACTTTGCTGATACCTTTATATCATCACCTTATTTTATATTGGAGATTTTATACTCCTCTCTCATTTTAGTATTGGTATAGTCATTGGTAGTTGATTTGTCTCCACCCGACTATTATTTTGGATTATTCAGACTCATTATTCTAGTTTAGTTATTTCATTTATGTGACTTATTGTGTGGATGAGATTAGTATTTCGGTAACTTGTGACTATATATATACCACATATGAGTTAATATTTATATTACAGCATACATATGTATTATGGTATCCATATATTGGAGTTGCCATATACTTACTGCTGGTATGCTTACGTATTCCTAGTCCTACATATTTTGGGACTGGGGCATGACATTTGGAATGAATACAAGTTAAACTAGTCAAATTCTAGGTAATAAAGCTATTTCACGGTTGTATTAGTCCATCTCTAGGATATTGGGTCCATACGCTATGTATCTAGGCTATACTAACTATATTAAGACACTAGGGTATCAATACTATATCGTATCATAATATATGTAATACCTTATATATGAAAATACCATGTAATATATACAATATAAAATATACTAGTATTCTTAGCTAAACTAGTACTAGTGGATACCTCGGCTGTGAGCCAACTTGGTATCGCACTATCTAACCCATCTTAACCCAATACCTTGAGTCAACTCCATTACCTTACCTTAGTAACACAAGGTAATACTTAACTTAGCTAACTCATATATATACTAATACATACTATCATATATATCTAACAATAGATATATCAATCAATACTGACAACCACATATATGTATAGCTAACATATACTACTAATACTAACATATAATTTTATATATCAATACACTAACATTACATATATACAACATACTAATAATCCATAAATTGATATACCTATCAACACTACCTTAACCACTTGACATCATTCTAACAGTTAACTCCTCTTCTATTCATAACTTATCTAATATATTACCTAGACAACAACACATAACCACTACACTAATATACCTATTTAATTACTAACATACAACTAACACATCTACTATAACATGTGTTATCAGACAACTAACTTCTAACTCAAAGTAACTAACCACAACTTATTACTAACCAACCTATCACTAACATACTCCATAACCAACTAACTATCTGTCTTAACATACTAACTGATATAACTTACTAACACTCCATCACATATCTAATTAACCATCCTCATCAAAAACCCAACCCCAACCAAGTGGCTGTTATTCACATCACCTAAACTGTTGCTGCATGTTGTCCCCATTGGTAGCAATGTGCTGCTGCCATTGCTCCTCCTGCCAACCCCCAATACCCCTATTGGTATTGTTGCCAAACAGCCTACTGTTGATGTTGCTCTAAGAAGCACACCAACTGCAACATTCCATTGCACAAACCACTTGCAGATGGCAACAAACCCGACTGTTGTGCAATTGGTGCACAGCACCAACCCGATACTCCTCACTGTCAATTGACAGTTGACACTCTCTTCCTTGCCTCCTTGTCAGTTTGCCACTCCATAACACTCCCTATATGAAATAATAGTCCCCATAACTCCTCACTATCAAATACAACACTCATAATCAGTCCATAGACCCAAATCAGTAAGCACAATTCTAACACATGTTCACAAGAAAACCCCTCTTTTCCACATACAACTAGAACACAACCAAAACACACTAAATATAATAGAAACATAGATAGATGTATATATAAACCATATATAAATATATGTAGCATATAATAACTCAAATACAATACTCTAATAGCTATAACCAAGTCAAATTGAAATAGAATGCAAAAAAAAAAATACGTGGAGTGCACCAGAACCGTATCACACTTAATTTATGATAAGCTTGCGATACGGCTCCAACACATAACCAAATATATCTCGAAGGACACGAGCAAGTCTATAATCATAATTATGAATAATATAAAATACTAACTACTCAACTAAGTATTTGTATCAAAATATGGCATGTGCACCCCCAGTCGAAGGAAAAAAAATCCAAAACTAACCCGTATCACCAAATTATCATGATACGGCCTACACGTATCCAATTATGGATACGACACTAGTCTCACACAACCAAACATATGTTAATTTGTTCTAATTAACCTATTGACAAATACATGATGTGCCAATCTTAAAATTCTCCTAAAATTGGCACAAAATATAACATAACTTCCTCCATAGGCCTCCTATGAACCTAATTCCACTTCCTATGGGTAGTCTTAATACATTGGAGGGTTCTTAATAATTAAACTAAAAATTTAGAGTCTAATTAGAGAGAAAAAACTGAATTTTATCTATTTGAAGATGGATTCCCAATGCAAGTCTCCAAAAGAGTGTCAAGAGCCTTCTACTTGTGCTTCTTTCTCCTCCTTGTAGATCCTTGCCTCCTCATTATTCCAATAGCCTCCAATAGTGAGTGGGGAAGGAATTGGGAGAAAATTTAGGTAAGGATGGGTGTAGAGAAGGAAGAAATTTGAAAGAGGAAAATTCTAGATCTAAAAATGAGATGAATGATGAAGAGAGAGAGGCTATCCCATCTTCTTATGGCCGGCCCCTTCCCCCTCTTCCAAGAAATATACAAAGTCCAAATTACCCCTTGGGGCATGTCATAAAGGAATTAATTAAGGAAGGAATGTTCTAATCTAATTAGTTTAACTAATAAAGTCATTCTTTTAATGCATGGGCTAACTATTGGACTTGTTTATTGGGCTCTAGTCTAACTAGAATTAATGTTGGTCCATGAGTCAAGTCTAATCTAGTTAGGTCTACTAACATAAGTCCAAACTATAAAATATAACATCTAAAAATACATAAATAATACAATAAATAATTATACCACATGTACATTAATTAATCAATTATGAAATGACCAAAATACCCTTTCCTAAAAAATGTGGTAGTGATACAGCATCCTCCATCCACTACTCCAGCTATTCCGGATGCAGGGCGCACATGACCATCAGAGGATGAGTTCATAGATGAAGAGGACAATTTATCTTCGCCATATACTCGTTTATCTGTAGGGGTAGCTACTCCATCTCCCGGGCTTCCCTCAGCTTATACCCCTGCTACTACTCTGACTACTAGTACACCGGCTACTCCACTAGTTGTTCATACTAGAGAAAATACATATCCAGGCCTCCTAGTAGACCACTGAGTATATATTTGTCGTCTAGTATTTGTAGATCCCCCTACTCTACCAGGGCAGCCAACCAATATTGATCGTCCTGAGATATGGGCCAAGGAATAGACGTAAGTACTTATTTTTCAATTCACATATTTA
The DNA here is from genome assembly GCA_036927795.1 of Iris macrosiphon. Classification (NCBI taxonomy): domain Eukaryota; kingdom Viridiplantae; phylum Streptophyta; class Magnoliopsida; order Asparagales; family Iridaceae; genus Iris; species Iris macrosiphon. Next base: position 123,840,741 of record JAYESA010000001.1, read on the forward strand.
TTTATTTTTTCCTTTTTATTCTAATTATATATTGTTTACTTATTTTAGGTTCTTTCCAATCAAGGCTGGTACTGATCTGGGAGACATCATACTGGAGAACTTTCATGGCCCTTATATCAACTTCACTGACGTTCCGAAGGATCGACGATTCTTTTGGCTGGATATGATGCAGGTATGTATAAGATTTTTATTTAGAATAATATTTTTTATTACAATGCTAAAGAATATTTTTGTAATTTTTAGAAGAGGTACTGCTGGCCGGATCATAGAGATGCTACTATCCGAAAGTGCTACAAGACCGTCGCCAGCAAAAGGTTCAGAAATATAATCAATGATCAGAAGGCAGTGGCATCATATTCAGGGGTCTTCACAAGGAGTGGCTTAAGGCGGAGTTCTGGAAGAAGATGAAGGAGAAGATGGAGGCCCTGGCCTATAAGGCCAAGTGCGAGAAGGCGAGAGAGGCCCATGTTAAGGGTGGTCTCTACACGGGAGAATTTATTTCGACCATTGAGCATTTCGACGGATGGTCAGTAATATAATTTTTTGCTAGACCAAATTTTGATAATTCTTATTTTTCTTTATTAATTAATTACTTAATTTTTACAGTGCGAGGAGGCCGTCAGAGCCGGGGGAGACCCGAAGACCGTCGACTTTCCCGCAATCATCCAGCTGACCCACAAAAGAAAGAATGATGGGAAGCTCGTAGATGAACGGGAAGAGAAAGCATACGTAAGTTGTGTTTATAAAATTTTATCAACTTATTTAATTAGATTTTTTATAATTTAACTATATTTGTTTACCTACCATAAAAATCTGACCTTAACCTTAAATCTAAACCTAACCTACGATATCTAAACTTAACTTTAAACCTAACCTTAGCTATACTCAATAAAATAATTAATCCTAACCACGATATCTAAACATATTTACATAAATAAATATAGGAGAAGTTGGAGGGGAGGTGAGGGCTGTACGCCGACTGAGAGAAACGATCGGTGGGTACAAGCTGTCGGGAGAGGGAAAGGCGACAGCGTGTACGGGACCAAATTATTGATATCCCAACTGTCGGTTATTTTTAGAGCTCCTCTGACGGCTTCTCCAACTCCATTAGAGCCCAGCCATGGCGTTCCTTCTGGTGCTATGTCTTTGGAGCTGCTCAAGACGTCAATGATTGTCACTACCGTATTTTCTAAAAAAGGGTATTTTGGTCATTTTATAATTAATTAAATATTGTGCATGTTAAATATTTATTTATTGTATTATTTATTTATTATTAGCATGTTAGATTTATTTTTTTGGACTTGTGTTAGTGGACCTAACTAGTTAGAATAGATCCATGGACCAACATGTATTAATTGTTAGAATTGAGCCCAACTAGAAAGCCCATTAATTAGGAGGATGATTAAATTAATTAAACCATTGGACTAGAAGCTTTCCTCCTTAATTAATTTCTTCATGAGAGGCCCCAAGGGGTATTACATAGTAGCTTGAGGGAAGGGGCAAGTGAGGCCTATATAAAGGGGATGAAAACTTTCTCTCCATTTTTTATTCCAAATCTAGATCTAGAATTTTCTCAACCAAATTCCACCAAATATCTACCAAATTTCCACCCAATTACTTCCCAAATCACCATTAGAGACTAGAAGAGCAAGGATCTAGAAGAAGGAAGGAAGGATCTACAAAGAGGAGCAAGGATCTACAAGTTGGAAGCTAATTTCACCAATTTTGGAGATTTTATTGGGAATCTATCTCCCAATAGGTATAATTCAGTTTTTGCCCTTAAAATAGCTTCTAAATATGAGATTTAATCATGGAAAATCAACATATATGCATGTACTACCCATAGGATTTGGTTTTGTGTTCATAGGAGGCCTATGGAGAAAGTTATGGTACTTTTTGTGTCAATTTTGGGAGAATTCCAAAAATAACTTTTGTTGTGTGTGTCAATTGATCCTATAGATCAGTTTGGCATATGTTTATGAGTTTGGGGCTAGTGTCGTGTCCACAATTGGGTACGTGTAGGTCGTATCCCAACAATTTGGTGATACGTGTTGTTTTGGGAGTTTTTCCTCCGACACGGGACTTTGTACATGTCGTATTTTGACACGGACACATAGATCTACATTTGATACTTTGTTTTGTTCATAAATATTATATGTGATTTGTTTGTGTCCTTCGGGGTGCAATTGGATGTGTGGTGGACTCGTGTCGCATGCGTAACCTAGATCTAGTGGGATACGGTGTGATACTCTCCAATTATTGTGTGTTTATGTGTAGATCTAATTAATTGTGCTTTAATTCTTGAATTATAATTGTGTATGTATCTATATATATTATATATATTATGTATATTAATTATAGTGTTTATTGTATCACAGATCTATGTATTATATATGTATTAATAGAATATATATTATGTAGCTTTCTTCTACATGCATTAATATATATGTTATAATATATGTTAGGGATGTAAATATATGTATATGTTTAATATAATATATGTGTATGTTTAATTAAGTAATTAGATTATTTATAGTTATTATATATATATATATATATATATATATATATATATATATATTTATAAGCGGTAGCATATGTATATATAATATAGTAGATATATTTATATGTGGTTATATATATAGTTATATTATATATTGTTATGTATTTATATTATTGTCTGATTATATATATGTATACATATATGTATAGTTATATATATATATATATATATATATATATATATATATATATATATATATATATATATATATATATATTACTATGTGTGTGTGTGTGTATGTTACTATGTGGTATTTTATACAATTTACTATGTATAAGTGTATGTATAGTTATATATAGTTTTTTATATGTATTGTATAAATATATATTGTGGGTTATATATATGTATTTAAATATATATTGTATAAATATATATGGTGGGTTATATATATGTATTTTTATATATATTTTATATATATATATACATATATTTTTAGAAACAGCAGCGAGCCAGAAGTGTCGCAACAGTAGCAACAAATGCAAATAATAACAGCTTTTCAGCGATAGCTGTCAGCGACAGTTGTAGAAAACTGTCGCTGAAACAACAGTGTATCAGCAGAGTATCAGAAGCTTCAACGACAGTTTTTAGTGACAGTGCAGGAAATTTTCACAAAAACTGCAGTGTATCTATATACACAGCAGCTTTCTGCGACAGTGGACAAGGTATTTAGCGACAGTTTGACAGTTTTTAATATATTAGATATTAATATATATATAGATATATATGTATATATATATATATATATATGGTAATTAATATATATATAAATAGGTTCATAATTGCTATTTGTATTATAGTTACTATATATGTATATATTTAGTTGTAGCATATAAATTTATTAGAATAGTTAGTATATTTTAGTTATCAATTGTTATGAGTATCTTTTATATATTATATATTTGTAGGTATGTATGTACGTATATATGTATTAATAGTTAGTGTGTAGTTGGTAGTTAGTATTATTCTATTAATACATACTAGAGTTATATTGGATTGATATATGTAATTATTGATGGGTAGTTAGTATATATATGAGATTTTGGCAAATATCTTGAGATACCAAGGTAAGTATCAAGATATACCAAGGTATGAGTAGTAGGTATTGGCATAAGTAATAGGATAGTTGTAAACTAATTATGGTTTGGTATTAAGGTGACTAAAATAAGGTATATAGTATTATATAAATATTAAATGCATAGTAGTTTATAATTATTGTTGGGTAGTTAGTATAAATAAGATTTTGAATTTACCTTGAGATGCCAAGGTAAGTATCAAGGTATTGGAGGATAATCAAGGTATTGGGTTTGGATATAAAGATAGAGGTTTAGTATTGCGATACTAAGTTGGTTTGAAACCAAGGTATCCATTTAGCATTTGTAATTAGGATTATATATATATATATAATATTATTTGATATGTACATATGTGTTATATTTATCCCTTATTTGCGTATCCTGAGATACGATATCTTAATATCCTAAGATGTAGCTTGTATGGCCTAGATTCATAGTGTGTGAGCCCAATATTTTTGAGTTAGACTCATGCAACCTAGAAATAGGTAGTTGACCATAATTTGACTATAGTTGACCATAGTTGACTTAGACTTGACTTAGTTTGACTTTTGACTTAGAAATGACTTTATGACCTAGAAAGTTGACTAGTTTAATTTATTTCTCTTCCCCAAAACTTGTATTAATGTAATATTTCATATATAGGTCTATGACACCAGTTCAGACATCATTTTTCATTATTTGCTCTGGACCACAGGCGAGTACATTCTATGATAGTTTCTATTATTTGTTTACCACTATAATTCAAGTATTTAGAAATATTACTTATGATTCTTGACACGATGGTACACGAATTGGTATTGTTACTAGATCGTCAGTCATGGGATGTTACCTTGATTATGGAGATGGTATCGGATACTGTCCTTGTTGGTATTGGATAACATTGAATATTGTAGATTAAATATTGGATACATTTGCTAGTGACGTGTCATGATTCGATCCATCATATCAGTCGGGGCGGAGGAAATACCAATTAAATATGTGATCAAGAAACTAGCAGCTAGTAGTGTAATCATTGGCTACTAACTAACCATGCAATTCATGTATGGTTGAGTTAGCTCCTTAGTGTAATCATTGAATCTCCCAGGCCGATCACATATTTAGTTAGTATCTCAAATCACATAGTTATTGTAGATTCCATTATTCAGTTCATTGATTACCTTGTTCTATTCTGACATTATAGTTCATTCCTTTATTCTTGTACGCATTGATTATATTCTGTTGTTAGTATTGCCAATTCTTTCATTGTTCTTGATTATCAGTTATATCCTCATCGTAGATAGCATCTTCTATTCTACTGCTTTATAGTTTTTGTCAATTAATTGGAACTGCTATTGGGTTGTACTTTGCTCCATTCCTGACTGAAAAATATTTTTCAGAGGATCCGGGAGATTGGTGTCCGACATACTACGAACCTTAGCCTATAGATGGTGAAGACTTAGACCCACTAGTTCTGGAGTGACTGCCGAAAAATTTATCCGGGTTCACTAGTTAGCATAATTAGTTCTCTTTACCATTTTGGTAGCGAATTTATTTCCGACATATTATTGTGTTTGGATATTATTTCTATTTGTTGTTTTTATATTTTTAACTGCATAGTTATGTTAAACTTCTGTGATATCTTCTCGTGCCATAGAAATATGATTGAGTATTGTGTTGAACTAAGTTGATTATACTCTCATCTTGAAGTTGAGATATTATTGGAGGTTTATGCTTTATAGTGAGATAATTGGATAGTATAGTTGACCAAGACAGCGTTCTACCGCCGATGCTGTGGCGTAGGCTGGGAGTTGTTCCCGACTTGTATTCCTACACCGGGTGCGGGTCGTGACACATTTTTAGTGGTGGCCCATGCAGGTCAGGCTTCGCAATATTGCGATGTCGTGGTAGTACGACGACTTAGTTGTACTACTGAGCCTACGATAGGATATAGGACATAGGATACTATGAAGAGAGAGGGATACTCAATCACAATTAGGAATTTCAATCTGAATTGAATCGCTACTTTTGATTTCTTCTGAATACTTTTGTCCTTCCTTGATTATATCTTATCTTGTGTCGAATTGATCTCATTTGTTTCGATCTGTCTTCAGGATGCCGTCGAAGACTAGATCCTATCGATCGAAAGCAGTTTCTGCGAGGTCTGCCACCTCTCAATCTTCCACTCAAGCAGTAGGGTTTGTACCTCCTATGACATCAGTTCATGTAGGAGTCTCGGCTGCCTTCGGGGGTTCTCCTCTACCTATTCCGAGGACTACTCCAGTTGTTTCGGAGGGACTTCCACCACCTCCATTTTCAGGAGATACCGCGCCGATGGTTGCATTGTTTAGAGAGATGATAGAATTACAAAGGGCACAGATAGAAGCCCAGCACAGGTAGTCAGATTTGATGCGGCAGAGTATGGAAAATGCCCATTAGATAGCTATAATAGCAGTTCAGAAAGAGGCTCCTCCACAGCCACAGGATATTCAGATCAAGCCAGGCAACATTCAAAATTTCAAGAAGCTTGAGCCTCGAGTTTTCAAGGGTACAGAAGGTATAGTCTATGCTGATGATTGGTTTGAAGATATCGAGCGACTCATGAAGGTGTCCCGTCTTGCGGAGGATCTGAAGGTTGAGGCGGTAGGACTTCAACTGTTCGATGTTGCCCGCACTTGGTTCAGGAATGAGCAAATTCTTACTGATGTGGGGCAGTCTTGGAAGATATTCAAGGATCTCTTTAAGAAGAAGTTCTTTGCTCGGACGGACAGATTGGAATTAGGAAGACAGTTTGAGAGCCTTACACAAGGGAGCATGTCCGTAGAGGAGTATGCCGCAGAGTTCGGGAGGCTGAGCCGATTTGCAGAATACTTAGTGAGAGAGCCAGAAGTTTGGGCTATCCGTTTCCGCGAGGGTCTGAATTGGAAAGTGAAGATTCTCATTCCGTCTTTCTATGAGACGTATTCTGAGATACTTTCGGAGGCACGCAAGGTCGAGCGGGAGTGGAACCTGAAGCCGAAGAGGGACCGTAATATGTTTGGGGGTGACAGTAGTAGTGCGGGACCGACAAAGAGGCCGCGGTTCCAGCAACAGCAGTTTCTAGTACAATTTGGAGCCTATCAACAGCAATATCAGATGCCAGAACCAATTGTTGCTCCAGTACAAGCTCCAGTATAGCAAATACCATAGCAGCCTCAGAGACAGGTGCAACAGGCTCCTCAATGCACCTATTACAAGAAGACTGGGCACACTTGGAAGATGTGCCGGAAGAGACTTGGAGCATGCTTACATTGTGGATCAACGGAGCATATGGTGAAGGATTGTCTCTGGACACTTCAACGTCCAGGCCAGGATGCAGATCGAGGGCAGAGAGGTGGGATTAGGCCACATGTAGCACCACAGATTGCTCATCATCCGCAAAGGGAGCTACCTCAGCAGGGCGGAGCATTTGCGATGACGGTCGAGGAGACCAATACTACAGGTGATGGGTTAGAGAGTTTGTTCTTTCTTTCTGTTCCTTTCATCTATTTTGATTGATTGATTCTTTAGTACCTTTTGGATGCTTGTGTTATATAGTTAATGTAGCTATAGAATACCCTGACAGAGACAACAGTAATAAGACAGGTGAAGACCATGACCATGCATGTTATTCTTTGTATATGACAGTTCTTGGTGAGATAAGACCTTATTAGACTATGATTGCTGGAGGTTTGACCTAGAAGAAGTACGATCACCCTTAAATTTCGAGGACGAAATTATTTTAAGGGGTATAGACTTGTCACTACGTATTTTCTAGAAAAGGGTATTTTGGTTATTTTATAATTAATTAAATATTGTGCATGTTAAATATTTATTTATTGTATTATTTATTTATTATTAGCATGTTAGATTTATTTTTTTGGACTTGTGTTAGTGGACCTAACTAGTTAGAATAGATCCATGGACCAACATGTATTAATTGTTAGAATTGAGCCCAACTAGAAAGCCCATTAATTAGGAAGATGATTAAATTAATTAAACCATTGGACTAGAAGCTTCCCTCCTTAATTAATTTTTTCATGAGAGGCCCCAAGGGGTATTTTAGACTTTATATAGTAGCTTGAGGGAGGGGACAAGTGAGGCCTATATAAAGGGGATAAAAACTTTCTCTCCATTTTTTATTCCAAATCTAGATCTAGAATTTCTCTCAACCAAATTCCACCAAATATCTACCAAATTTCCACCCAATTACTTCCCAAATCACCATTGGAGACTAGAAGAGCAAGGATCTAGAAGAAGAAAGTAAGGATCTACAAAGAGGAGCAAGGATCTACAAGTTGGAAGCTATTTTCACCAATTTTAGAGGTTTTATTGGAAATTCATCTCCCAATAGGTATAATTCAGTTTTTGCCCTTAAAATAGCTTCTAAATCTGAGATTTAATCATGAAAAATCAACCTATATGCATGTACTACCCATAGGATTTGGTTTTGTGTTCATAGGAGGCCTATGGAGAAAGTTATGGTACTTTTTGTGTCAATTTTGGGAGAATTCTGAAAATGATTTTTGTTGTGTGTATCAATTGATCCTATAGATCAATTTGACATATGTTTATGTGTTTGGGGCTAGTGTCGTATCCACAATTGGGTACATGTAGGTCGTATCCCAATAATTTGGTGATACGTGTTGTTTTGGGGGTTTTTCCTCCGACACGGGACTTTGTACATGTCGTATTTTGACACGGACACATAGATCTACATTTGACACTTTATTTTGTTCATAAATATTATATGTGATTTGTTTATGTCCTTCGGGGTGCAATTGGATGTGTGGTGGACTCGTGTCGCATGCGTATCCTAGATCTAGTGGGATACGGTATGATACTCTCCAATTGTTGTGTGTTTATGTGTAGATCTAATTAATTGTGCTTTAATTCTTGAATTATAATTGTGTATGTATCTATATATATTATATATATTATGTATATTTATTATAGTGTTTATTGTATCATAGATCTATGTATTATATATGTATTAATAGAATATATATTATGTAGCTTTTTTCTACATGCATTAATATATATGTTATAATATATGTTAGGGATGTAAATATATGTATATATTTTATATAATATATGTGTATGTTTAATTAAGTAATTAGATTATTTATAGTTATTATATAATTATTTATATATATATATATATATATATATATATATATATATATATGTATGTATGTAGATATATATTTATAAGTGGTAGCATATGTATATATAATATAGTAGATATATTTATATGTGGTTATATATATAGTTATATTATATATTGTTATGTATTTATATTATTGTATGATTACATATATGTATACATATATGTATAGTTATATATACATATTACTATGTGTGTGTGTGTATGTTACTATGTGGTATTTTATACAATTTACTATGTATAAGTGTATGTATAGTTATATATAGTTATATATATATATATTGTATAAATATATATTGTGGGTTATATATATGTATTTAAATATATATTGTATAAATATATATGGTGGGTTATATATATGTATTTATATATATTGTATATATATATATACATATATTTTTAGCGACAACAGCGAGCCAGAAGTGTCGCAACAGCAGCAACAAATGCAAATAATAACAGCTTTTCAGCGACAGCAGTCAGCGACAGTTGCAGAAAACTGTCGCTGAAACAACAGTGTATCAGCAGAGTATCAGAAGCTTCAGCGACAGTTTTTAGTGACAGTGCAGGAAACTGTCACAAAAACTGCAGTGTATCTATATACACAGCAGCTTTCTGCGATAGTGGACAGTGTATTTAGCGACAATTTGGCAGTTTTTAATATATATATATATATATATATGGTAATTAATATATATATAAATATGTTCATAATTGCTATTTGTATTATAGTATACTATATATGTATATATTTAGTTGTAGTATATAAATTTATTAGAATAGTTAGTATATTTTAGTTATCAATTGTTATGAGTATCTTTTATATATTATATATTTATAGGTATGTATGTACGTATATATGTATTAATAGTTAGTGTGTAGTTGGTAGTTAGTATTATTCTCTTAGTACATACTATAGTTATATTGGATTGATATATGTAATTATTGACGGGTAGTTAGTATATATATGAGATTTTGGCAAATATCTTGAGATACCAAGGTAAGTATCAAGATATACCAAGGTATGAGTAGTAGGTATTGGCATAAGTAATAGGATAGTTGTAAACTAATTATGGGTTGGTATTAAGGTGACTAAAATAACATATATAGTATTATATAAATATTAAATGCATAGTAGTTTATAATTATTGTTGGGTAGTTAGTATAAATAAGGTTTTGAATTTACCTTGAGATGCCAAGGTAAGTATCAAGGTATTGGAGGATAATCAAGGTATTTGGTTTGGATATAAAGATAGAGGTTTAGTATTGCGATACCAAGTTGGTTCAAAACCAAGGTATCCATTTAGCATTTGTAATTAGGATTATATATATATATATAATATTGTTTGATATGTACATATGTGTTATATTTATCCCTTGTTTGCGTATCTTGAGATACGGTATCTTAATATCCTAAGATGTAGCTTGTATGGTCTTGATTCATAGTGTGTGAGCCCAATATCTTTGAGTTAGACTCATGCAACATAGAAATAGGTAGTTGACCATAATTTGACTATAGTTAACCATAGTTGACTTAGAGTTGACTTAGTTTGACTTTTGACTTAGAAATGACTTTATGACCTAGAAAGTTGACTAGTTTAATTTATTTCTCTTCCCCAAAACTTGTATTAATGCAATATTTCATATATAGGTCTATGATACCAGTTCAGACATTATTTTTTATTATTTGCTCTGGACCACAGGCGAGTACATTCTCTGATAGTTTCTATTATTTGATTACCACTATAATTCTAGTATTTAGAAATGTTACTTTTAATTCTTGACACGATGGTACACGGATTGGTATTGTTACTGGATCGTCAGTCATGGGATGTTACCTTGATTATGGAGATGGTATCGGATACTGTCCTTGTTGGTATTGGATAACATTGAATATTGTAGATTAAACATTGGATACATTGGCTAGTGACGTGTCATGATTCGATCCATCATATCAGTCGGGGCAGGGGAAATACCAATTAAATATGTGATCAAGAAACTATCGGCTAGTAGTGTAATCATTGGCTACTAACTAACCATGCAATTCACGTATGGTTAAGTTAGCTCCTTAGTGTAATCATTGAATCTCCCAGGCCGATCACATATTTAGTTAGTATCTCAAATCACATAGTTATTGTAGATTCCATTATTCAGTTCATTGATTACCTTGTTCTATTCTGACATTATAGTTCATTCCTTTATTCTTGTACGCATTGATTATATTCTATTGTTAGTATTGCCTATTCTCTCATTGTTCTTGATTATCAGTTATATCCTCATCGTAGATAGCATCTTCTATTCTACTGCTTTATAGTTTTTGTCAATTAATTGGAACTGCTATTGGGTTGTACTTTGCTCCATTCCTGACTGGAAAATATTTTTCAGAGGATCCGGGAGATTGGTATCCGACATACTACGGACCTCAGCCTATAGATGGTGCAGACTTGGACCCACTAGTTCTGGAGTGACTGCCAGAAAATTTATCCGGGTTCACTAGTTAGCATAGTTAATTCTCTTTAGCATTTTGGTACCGGATTTGTTTCCGACATATTATTGTGTTTGGATATTATTTCTATTTGTTGTTATTATATTTTTAACTGTATAGTTATGTTAAACTTCTGTGATATCTTCTCGTGCCATAGAACTAAGTTGATTATACTCCCATCTTGAAGTTGAGATATTATTGGAGGTTTATGCTTTATAGTGAGATAATTGGATAGTATAGTTGACCAAGACAGCGTTCTACCGCCGATGCTGCGGCGTAGGCTGAGCGTTGTTCCCGACTTGTATCCCTACACCGGGTGCGGGTTGTGACAATGATAGAGCTACAAAGGATGGTAAAACACCTGGCAGAGTCTCGTGATACTACAGCTCATGCTCCTGCGACGATTCCAACATTGGCTCCTCTAGTTCCTCCTACGGGTCCTCCAGCTCTATCTCTGACTTCTTATGCTATTCTAGCACCTTTCATTCCTGAGGATCTACAGTATATCACCGCTGCGGTTATGACGCAGTACATGGCTAGCCGACAGCTGTCGCCACCTCCGCCTCTACCGTCGACTTGATATATTTTTGAAATTTTTAATAATATGATAGTTTGTGGTATTTAGTAATTGTATATATAACTTTAAATGTCCCAAATTTGTGTTTGAATCTGTGTTTGAATTGCTCAACAGTATAAATCTATATGTATTTTTTATGCTACTAATCATGTGCATTACATAGTACAAATATAATATGTGTTTGAATCTGTGATTTTTATTGTATAATGTAATAGCGGTATGCTCAGCAAGAAACCAATTCTATTCTGGGAAAAATATTAAGCTTAGACACGGATTAACGATGGGCTAGCGATGAAAAACTGAAAACTTCTAGGACAGGGACGGATCATCGACGTATCAGCGACGTCGTAGGACAGAAAATCTATAGCTAAATATGTCTATTACCAAATATATATCAGAAATAGTCGCTAAATCCATCGCTAAGACCGTCGTTATTAGCGATGAATTAGCGACAAAATATCAGTCAGTGATCTTATAAAAAATTTAATAAAAATTGGCTTACAGTTTTTGTCGAAATTCTGTCGCTAATCCGTCACTAAATGTAGCGACGAAAATAGTATGTCACTAATAATTCGCTGAGATTATGTCGTTATGTCAGTCGCTAATCCATCGCCATGGCAACGGATTAGCGACAGAATTATGGTAGCGATACTTAAATTACTTACGCCACAATTTCGTCGCTAATCCGTCGCTAAATTCAAATAGCGACAAAAATTGGCATTTTAGCGACGGAAAATTTTTTGTCGCTAAAACTCTGTATTTTTTTAGTGATGCTTTATTGGTCAAAATATTAGACAATGAAGAAACATGTCAAGAAAATAACTGAGACTGAAAAAATAAAAGGCAAAATTAAGAACTAACTCACTATGACAACAATGAATGGTTACAATAGTAGAATAAAAAAATGCTAGTATGCTAACACGTACCTTGGTCCTCGAAGAGGTGAAAAAATGCCTATAAGCAAGACCCTACTTTAATGTTGAACTTTTAGGCTAAATATACTTGGCTAAAGGTGATGCTATTTAATTATTATGCAAGAATCTAACTTCTTCCCCTACTAAACTTTTATATTATATTTCTACCGTAACTAGGGAATTCCTAAATCTGTAGGCTAGTTCCTCAAAAATTCATAAGCACTTAAAATTTAAAATTGTTTCCATCTTGGTTGTTTGAGTTCCTATTTCTCAAGCTATTCATTTTATCGTACGTATTACATAACCTTATCCCTTCTATTGTTATCTCTAGATATTCCCCCCCATCACCATCAAATTTCTACTAATTTATTATTACAACATCATTCTCTAACAGCTTATCCTTGAGGGTCATGATCAACCAACTTATCAATCTTTCCCAGTATCTAGTTTTATTTTCAAAATTTCCATTGTTTATTCCTTGCTACGCTATGGGTTATTAAGTTTCCTAACTGTTGGTGTTGGATGAGGTTCCCAACCTATGTAGATAATACCTCGGAGTGCGACGAGCGTCATCCTAATATCGAAAAAGCTTAAAAAGTCGAAGGCGATAAAAGAGACAAATTTCAGTATGAGTCGAATATTGAAAGTAACAGGCTTAAGCAGTATAACACCGGTATACCACTTTATATCGCCGTATACCATTGATCATTCCAGAATATATAACTTATTGATTCAATATAACACAATATATCGTCGATATACGTATACCAATGTCGGGGCCTGAGGCCAAATTTGGGTATTTTATTGATACTGTTGGATTAAATCAACTGTCCAGATTGCTGCAGAATTTTGGAGGCTTTAAATAGGATTTTTCTAACCCCAATATCCAATCTGATCATATCTACCAGAGAGAGATCAATGAGAGAATTCTCAAGTTTGCAATTTTACAGAAGTGAAAGAGGGATCCGTAGCTATTTCAATGGGAGATCATTTTGGTTGATTTTTCTCGTCATCTTCGTTCTTAAGTAATCTTTTGTAATCTATTTTTATTACTTTGAGTGATCTGGTTGAATCATTTTGGGTGATTGTTCTGGCTAGATTGATGCTTAGTGAATAACTAATGTATGTATCAGATATAGGTGAGGGGGTCTATCTAGGCTACTTGTGGGACAGAAAAATGTCCCGCACCAACAGAGGAAGATACCCCAATAGGGCAGGGCTTTTGCGATGACGGTCGTGGGGACCGATGTTGCAGGTGATGGATTAGTAGGTCATGTTCTGTTCTTTCCATCCTTTCTTTTTCATCTATTGATTTGTGTGATTCTATAGGATCTTATAGTTCACATTACTAATTTTGTACTATAGTATAGTTAGTAGTAATCCTGATAGTGACTATAATATCATGATAGATAGAGACCATAACTCTAGAATTGTATATTTTTATGATTTTAGATATGAATCTCTAAGACCATGACTAGATGGGGGTTTAATTATAGTAAGGATAATGATGAATAGATTATGATCAGTTAGAAGAGTAGAGGCAAGATATGTGAGGGGTACCCTATCTTTTGTAAATCCTCTGATTTTCAAAATTTTAAAAACTAGATTTTTCACAATTTTCTGGAATTTTCTGGGATTTTTTTGTAATTTAAAAACAGGGTTTTAATTATTCAATGATTTTTAAATAATAATAAATAATATTAAAATATTATGAAAATAATATTTTTGGGTGTAAAATGAAAAACTGGACTTAGGGCAATTTTTCTGGAATTTATTGGGCCTCAAACCTATTTTTAAATGCCTAAAAAGTATTTATTTATTTATTTAATTATTTATTAATTAATTACTGAGTTTATTATATTTATTATTATTATTATTATTATTATTATTATTATTAAATAAAACCTAACCCAATCGGCCCGGCCCAGCCCATTGGGCTCGGCCCAGCCCAACCCGCTCGACCCTATCGGGTCGGGTCGGGTCCACCCGCCGCCCGACCCGCTAACCGAGACCCACAACCCGCAAGACCCGGCTCCCCTCTCTCTCCCCCAGCCCGCGTTTCCCGCCGCCTCCGCCGCGTCCTCCGCCCGCTCCGGCCGGCCACCTCGCCCACGACCACCCCCTCTCTCCGCCTCCTCCGCCCCACTCGAACCCCGGCAGCCCTATAAATCTCCTCCCGCCGTCTTCCAGCTCCACGAACCGCCACCGCCACCACGCCGCTCCGTCCTCGCCTCGACGCCGCCGCCACGTCCCTCGCCGACCTCCACCACCCTCCTCCCGCCGCTGCCAGCGCCTCCGGCAGCCACCGCAGCCGCAGCCACAGCAACAGCAGCAGCTCCACCGCCCCAGCCGCGCCGCCGCCGCCGGCGAGCCCCCAGCCACCGCGCCGCCCTCCGCCGCAGAGGCCCGGCCCCTCCGCCGTTGCCCGGCTGCCCTCCGCCCAGCTCCGGCGAGAAATCCCCAACCCTAACCCTAGTTTTCGATTTTGTATCCGACACGTGTCGGACACGATTAAACCCTGATTTTTGGTTCCCCTTCAGGTGCGTGTAACTTTTTGCTCGTAGCTCGGATTTCGATTCCGTAAATTGCGTTGCGAAGCCTGTATGACCCTCTCGGTGCCCGGATAAAACGTTCAGGGCATCGCATCCTGTGGTGATCGCACACCGCGATCCAAAAACAGGAAAAACCAGACCCTGTTTCACCCCGGAACCGAGTACGCCCCGCCAAACGGGACGACTTGGTCGCGCGCAGTCTTCACAGATACGTGCGCATCGTCGATACGGACGTGCGGGATTTTGCAGAAGCTGATTCGGGTGTGCGTGCACACCGGAATCAACGCGTATCCGCAGACATCGCCCCGTATCCGACTTTCTACAATTCACTCTAACTTTGTGTACACACGTCAGATTGAGACGAAACTTGCGCCATCGGACTCGTAGCGATACACTGGTCCTGTGAGCCAAGTTTGGTTCGATTCTGAGAACGTTGACGAAATCGCGTGTCGTGGGCCCCATAGGCCCCGCTCGACGGGCGATTTTGTGTTCGGCTCATCGGAATCCAATTCTGGAAGTTCCGTTGGGTTCGTATCATCGTTCCTGACCTGTTGACACTAAGTTTAGTGAATTTGGAGACCTTTGACCCGGACACGTTTTTCGGTGCTAAGCGGGCCCGCATGTGGACCCCGTTTTGACCCAAAATTGCCGTTTTTGCCCTTGTCTCCAAATTGGACCCAAGGACAGGCGTTTCTAGCTGATTGATATTTTCTGGATCTGATGGTGATATTTATTTCAGCAACCGGAGTATCGCCTGCAAATCCAACTGAAGCCAGAGCCGAAATCAGAGCCGGAACCACAGGCAAGTGTACCTTGCAAACCCTGCAGCTTGCTAATTATTTTTTGGACTTAATTATGCATTAGTGGGCAAGTAAAACTTGCCAAGTCTCAGTAATTCTTGACATAGTATTTTACTTAATTTCTTGTGGAATTAAAATGTAAACTTGTTTTAACTGCTTAACCTAGGAAACGGGTGACGTGCTTAGTGTCCGATCATAGTCGGGTGCCAACTCCGTACGCGGAGTTGTGTAACGTCACATAGACATGGATATCGAGACCCGATAATTTCTCGTACTTGTCCAATCAAGTACACCAGAACCAGGATACTTGACACTATTTTATGAGACAGAGTCTTCCTGAGACATTCAAGGTGATTCTGTATAGGATGCATATTTTATGAAATAGACTTTACATTCTTAGACATTTGATTCATAGCTATCAGACTTGCTGCATTAGTTATAATCGTGCGTGACATGGACATGAGGCATCGTGGACATGAGACGTGGGATTACATTGGGTGGGGAGAGACACACAGACTACAGGCTGATATTATATATACAACATAGTATATATCATAGTGTAGTTCATAGTTATTGCCGCTACCGGCTCTCGGACACAGAGCTTGTAGTGGCTTCAGACTGAGTTCTAGTGCTGCTCTCATATTGCATATCACTTAGCTGGTTACATAGTTTACCCTGCTGTTCATTTATTGCTGCACTGCTTATTTATTTTGGCTTGTATTTTCTGTACCTTGTTATGTCCCCTGAGGACCTGGAATGGACTATGTCCCCAGGTATAGCTGAAGAAAACTACCCAGAGGTGTACGGAATCGGAGCACTTCTCGAACCAGAACCAGGAACCGAAGACGAGATAGTGGCCGAAGATTTCTCCTGAGCACCGGCTTCATCTACTCAGTATTTCTATTTTTTAGCATTTTATTTCCTGTCTTTTCCTTAAATGTAACAGAATAATTCTCGGATTTGTTTCCCGAGACACTTATTTGATATTGCTTATTTATTTCTATTGCATTATTTCTGGCAATTAATCTGTGTTTATTCTGTGGATGAGATTAGTAATACCTGAGACTTGTACTTAGTACTGCTAGACTACAGCTTAAGCATGCCCTGATGGATCCATTAAATTGGGTTGTCCATCGGTGCGTGCTGCTGGCCATTGCCACGCTTCTCCAGTCCCCCGTCATTTTGGGACTAGGCGTGACATGGTTTTTATGGTGGCCCATGCAGGTCTACGACTAAATTGTTCAATTTCAACTTAGGGACCGAACAGGCCTGCAATAAAAATAGGATAAGTTTTAGGATCTCATCCACTTGCTTGAATCGTTTTTGATATCTGTATCGTATTCGAACTAATTTGAACTTGCATCTTGCCTTGGTTCATGTACGCCTCTTACTGGGTATTTTGGATGCAGGGAGATGGACCCACAAGAATGCAATGAGACTCATGCCGAAACCCCGCCAGCTACAGGTGTCACCTATGACGATGAAGTGACACCAGTAGGAGGAGTTCCCTCAACTCAACAGAGCCAGCAGTCAGGTCAACCTACCTCCAGATTCCGGCGCGATGACATCCCACCTCCGCCGCAGTTTGTCCCACCAATGCCCGTACTCCCACAAGGACAGCCGATTGATGGGCAACAGATATTCCAACTGATCTACGCGATGATGCAAGCTCAACAGCAAGTCCAACACGAGGCTCAGCGTCGCAAAGCTAATTTCTGGAGGGACAGCATCATAACTGTACTAGAGCAGGCCAACCTACCAGCTCGACGGCCATCTACAGGCTCTATCACTAACTTCCGCCAACTGAAGCCCCGTACATTTTCTGGCAAAGAGGAGCCCACCGAAGTTCATGAGTGGCTCACCAACATACGGCATCAACTTGAAGCAGCTGAGCTTCCACGGGAACGCTGGATGACGGCCGTCCGAATGCAGTTGACAGGCAACGCGCACCACTGGTGGTTGTCTGAGGAGGCACGACTCGGACCAGACCGAGTCACTTGGGAAGAGTTTTTCAGGCTCTTCCAGGAGATGTACATTCCGGCTATCGTACGATCCAAACTGCGGGACAAATTCAATCGCCTCACTCAGGACTCTATGACGGTGGAAGAGTACAACGCAAAATTCATTCGTCTGAGCCGCTTCGCTCCAACCCTGATCCCGACAGAGGAAGAGAAGGCCGAGAAGTTCTTCAATGGACTGAACTTCGAGCTACAGAGACTCATCGGATCCGTCGCACCTACCTCCTACTCAGACGTTCTCGCTGCAGCCCGACGCATGGAACGCGTCACCAGGAGGGAGTCTCGCCACAAGCGGCCAATCACCTCAGCACCAGACAGAACATCACCAGGAGAATCTGCAAAGAGATCTCACACGCACCAGCCACCGAGGACAGCTTCGCAGACCCTTCCTACCTGTCACTACTGCGGCAAGATAGGCCATGTGGAGAGGGACTGCAGATGCAAGTTGGGATTGTGCCTGATTTGCGGCACCAATCAACACATAGCCAAGGACTGTCCCCAGCATCGAGATGGAGCACCAAGGGCAAACCAACCAGCTTCACCAGCACCGAGGCCACCTCTGGCACCTCAGGCGACACTCTTCCAGCAAGCCCAACAACAGCAGAGGAATCTACCTCAAGGACGAGGACAAGCTTATGCGCTGACTGTGCAGGACACTGATGCGAGTAAGTGATTCGTAGTTATCCATTTTTAGTGTTGTTTAGTTCGTGCCTCTTGGTTCGTGACCTCAGCCCCAACCTAGTAAATTGCAACTTGTTAATAATAACCTGGTTTTCATAAAAGTTGTAGTTTTTTTCTTTAACTAGATTTTCTTTGGAAGTGCATAACTTTCATTTTAGGGAAACGGTATTTCCCTAAAGTATCTTGTGATGTGTTTTCAAACGATGCTGGCGACCGCGTCATCTCTGTTGACCGGTTATTCTTTGATTGTGAGGACGCAATCCTCTTAAGAGGGGTAGATTGTAAACTCCCTGATTTTTCAAAATTTTAAAAACTGAATTTTTCACAATTTTCTGGAATTTTCTGGGATTTTTTTGTAATTTAAAAACAGGGTTTTAATTATTCAATGATTTTTAAATGATAATAAATGATATTAAAATATTATAAAAATAATATTTTTGGGTGTAAAATGAAAAACTGGACTTAGGACAATTTTTCTGGAATTTATTGGGCCTCAGACCTATTTTTAAATGCCTAAAAAGTATTTATTTATTTATTTAATTATTTATTAATTAATTACTGAGTTTATTATATTTATTATTATTATTATTATTATTAAATAAAACCTAACCCAATCGGCCCGGCCCAGCCCATTGGGCTCGGCCCAGCCCAACCCGCTCGCCCCTATCGGGTCGGGTCGGGTCCACCCGCCGCCCGACCCGCTACCCGAGACCCGCAACCCGCAAGACCCGGCTCCCCTCTCTCTCCCCCAGCCCGCGTTTCCTGTCGCCTCCGCCGCGTCCTCCGCCCGCTCCGGCCGGCCACCTCGCCCACGACCACCCCCTCTCTCCGCCTCCTTCGCCCCATTCGAACCCCGGCAGAACCCTATAAATCTCCCCCCGCCGTCTTCCAGCTCCACGAACCGCCACCGCCACCACGCCGCTCCGGCCTTGCCTCGACGCCGCCGTCGAGTCCCTCGCCGACCTCCACCACCCTCCTCCCGCCGCTGCCAGCGCCTCCGGCAGCCACCGCAGCCGCAGCCACAGCAACAGCAGCAGCGGCAGCAGCTCCACCGCCCCAGCGGCGCCGCCGCCGCCGGCGAGCCCCCAGCCACCGCGCCGCCCTCCGCCGTAGAGGCCCGGCCCCTCCGCCGTTGCCCGGCTGCCCTCCGCCCAGCTTCGACGAGAAATCCCCAACCCTAACCCTAGTTTTAGATTTTGTATCCAACACGTGTCGGATACGTGTCGGACACGATTCGACCCTGGTTTTCGGGTCCCCTTCAGGTGCGTGTAACTTTTTGCTCGTAGCTCGGATTTCGATTCCGCAAATTGCGTTACGATGCCTGTATGACCCTCTCGGTGTCCGGATAAACCGTTCGGGGCATCGCGTCCAGTGGTGATCGCACACCGCGATCCAAAAACAGGAAAAACTAGACCCTGTTTCACCTTTGAACCGAGTACGCCCCGCCAAACGGGATGACTTGGTCGCGCGCGGTCTTCACAGATATGTGTGCGTCGTCGATACGGACGTGCGGAATTTTGCAGAAGCTGATTCGGGTGTGCGTGCACACCGGAATCAACGCGTATCCGCAGACATCGTCCCGTATCCGACTTTCTGCAATTCACCCTAACTTTGTGTACACACGTCGAATTGAGACGAAACTTGCGCCATCAGACTCGTAGAGATACGCTGGTCCTGTGAGCCAAGTTTGGTTCGATTCTGAGAACGTTGACGAAATCGCGTGTCGTGGGCCCCACAAGCCCCGTTCGACGGGCGATTTTGTGTTCGGCTCATCGGAATCCAATTCTGGAAGTTCCGTTGGGTTCGTATCATCGTTCCTGACCTGTTGACACTAAGTTTGGTGAATTTGGAGACCTTTGACCCAGACACGTTTTTCGGTGCAAAGCGGGCCCGCGTGTGGACCCCGTTTTGACCCGAAATTGCCGTTTTTGCCCTTGTCTCCAAATTGGACCCAAGGACAGGCATTTCTAGCTGATTGATATTTTCTGGATCTGATGGTGATATTTATTTCAGCAACCGGAGTGCCGCCTGCAAATCCAACTGAAGCCAGAGCCGAAATCAGAGCCGGAACCACAGGCAAGTGTATCTTGCCAAACCCTGCAGCTTGCTAATTATTTTCTGGACTTAATTATGCATTAGTGGGCAAGTAAAACTTGCCAAGTCTCAGTAATTCTTGATATAGTATTTTACTTAATTTCTTGTGGAATTAAAATGTAAACTTATTTTAACTGCTTAACCTAGGAAACGGGTGACGTGCTTAGTGTCCGAACATAGTCGGGTGCCAACTCCGTACGCGGAGTTGTGTAACATCACATAGACATGGATATCGAGACCCGATAATTTCTTGTACTTGTCCTATCAAGTACACCAGAACCAGGACACTTGACACTATTTCATGAGACAGAGTCTTCCTGAGACATTCAAGGTAATTCTGTATAGGATGCATGTTTTATGACATAGACTTTACATTCTTAGACATTTGATTCATATCTATCAGACTTGCTGTATTAGTTATAATCATACGTGACATGGACATGAGGCATCATGGACATGAGACGTGGGATTACATTGGGTGGGGAGAGACACACAGACTACAGGCTGATATTATATATAAAACTTAGTATATATCATAGTGTAGTTCATAGTTATTGTCGCTACCCGGCTCCCCGACACAGAGCTTGTAGTGGCTTCAGCCTGAGTTCTAGTGCTGCTCTCATATTGCATATCACTTAGCTGGTTACATAGTTTACCCTGCTGTTCATTTATTGCTGCACTGCTTATTTATTTTGGCTTATATTTTCTGTACCTTGTTATGTCCCCTAAGGACCTGGAATGGACTATGTCCCCAAGTATAGCTGAAGAAAACTATCCAGAGGTGTACGGAACCGGAGCACTTCTCGAACCAGAACCAGGAACCGAAGACGAGATAGTGGCCGAAGATTTCTCCTGAGCACCGGCTTCATCTACTCAGTATTTTTATTTTTCAGCATTTTATTTCCTGTCTTTTCCTTAAATATAACAGAATAATTCTCGGATTTGTTTTCCGAGACACTTATTTGATATTGCTTATTTATTTCCATTGCATTATTTCTGGCAATTAATCTGTATTTATTCTGTGGATGAGATTAGTAATACCTGAGACTTGTACTTAGTACTGCTAGACTACAGCTTAAGCATGCTCTGATGGATCCATTAAATTGGGTTGTCCATCGGTGCGTGCTGCTGGCCATTGCCACGCTTCTCCAGTCTCCCGTAATTTTGGGACTGGGGCGTGACATAGTTTTTGTGGTGGCCCATGCAGGTCTACGACTAAATTGTTCGGTTTCAACTTAGGGACTGAACAGGCCTGCAATAAAAATAGGATAAGTTTTAGGATCTCATCTACTTGCTTGAATCGTTTTTGATATCTGTATCGTATTCGAACTAATTTAAACTTGTATTTTGCCTTGGTTCATGTACGCCTCTTACTGGGTATTTTGGATGCAGGGAGATGGACCCACAAGAATACAATGAGACTCCCGCCGGAACCCCGCCAGCTACATGTGTCACCTATGACGACGAAGTGACACCAGTTGGAGGAGTTCCCTCAACTCCACAGAGCCAGCAGTCAGGTCAACCTACCTCCAGATTCCGGCGCGATGACATCCCACCTCCGTCGCAGTTCGTCCCACCAATGCCCGTATTCCCACAAGGACAGCCGATTGACGGGCAACAGATATTCCAACTGATCTACGCGATGATGCAAGCTCAACAGCAAGTCCAACACGAGGCTCAGCATCGCGAAGCTAATTTCTGGAGGGACAGCATCGTAACTGTACTAGAGCAGGCCAACCTACCAGCTCGACGGCCATCTACAGGCTCTATCACTGACTTTCGCCAACTGAAGCCCCACACATTTTCTGGCAAAGAGGAGCCCACCGAAGTTCATGAGTGGCTCACCAACATACGGCATCAACTTGATGCAGCTGAGCTTCCACGGGAACGCTGGATGACGGTCGTCCGAATGCAGTTGACAGGCAACGCGCACCACTGGTGGTTGTCTGAGGAGGCACGACTCGGACCAGACCGAGTCACTTGGGAAGAGTTTTCCAGGCTCTTCCAGGAGATGTATATTTCGGCTATCGCAAGATCCGAACTGCGGGAGAAATTCAATCGCCTCACTCCGGACTCTATGACGGTGGAAGAGTACAACGCGGAATTCATTCGTCTGAGCCGCTTCACCCCAACCCTGATCCCGACAGAGGAAGAGAAGGCCGAGAAGTTCTTCGACGGACTGAACTTCGAGCTACAGAGACTCATCGGATCCGTCGCACCTACCTCCTACTCAGACGTTCTCGCTGCAGCCCGACGCATGGAACGCGTCACCAGGAGGGAGTCTCGCCACAAGCGGCCAATCACCTCAGCACCAGACAGAATGGACTACCTAATTAATTAGTATTAGGTAGTGTACTACCTAATTAGAATGGACTATTGTTAGTTAGAATTAGTTAGTGCTATTTGTGTTAATTTATGACATAGTATCTACAATTAATTAAGTGAGTTAGTATGGATAGAATATTCCTCCCATTGATTAGTTAGATGCCATCTCAGTTAAATTAATTTAGACTCAATTAATTAGGTTTGGTCATGACGTGATTAGTGGATGGATGAGGGCATTATAGACATATCAAAATAAAACCTAACCCTAATGAAGAAGAATGGCCACCTATTTATATGTAGACTAATCCCCATTAGGTCAAGTCATTAGCCTCTTTTCTTCATTCCAATTTCTTTTACCTCAAGTCTTTCCATTTCCATACAATCTCTACCAAATTCCAATCAAATCCACTCATACACATTTTATTTCTATTTCTATGAAGGTCGTATCATGATACGCCATGATACGCAAGATTAGGATTAGTGTTTCTATTGTATTATTATCCATTACTCCATATCAGTTATATATATAATATATATATATATATATATATATATATATATATATATATATATATATATATATATATATATATATATATATATATATATATATATATATATATAGGATCCGGATCAAGAGTCCCGCTTATAAAGCCCCCAAAAAGCTCCGTCTTTTCTAGCGTTGGATCATCTTTAAGTTATCTAATCTTGACAGTTATTTTGATCAACGGTCAAGATTAGATGACTTAAAGCACCATCCAATGGACCACAGTGAAGGGACTTTTTGGAGGCTTTATAAGCGGGACTCTTTATCCGGATCCATATATATATATATATATATGTATATATATATATATATATATATATATATGTATATATATATATATATATATATATATATATTAGTATATTATTGTGGTGTTTCATGATGATTTGGTGTTGGTCTTGGTGGCTCACCAAGTGTTCGATTTTATGTAAGTGCCATGGTGTGGTGGCTATCGTATCACATTAGGTGTTTGATATTGTTTATGTTGTGTAGGTTTGAGTTTGGAGGAGTGCATTTGTGTGAAGACTTGAGGTATCCATGTGTGAGAGGGAACTAGGTGGAAGGAATATGCTTGTTTATGCACTATCGGATTAGGCTTGTGGCAGTAATTGCAGAGGATGGTTTCTCCAGATGGGAGAGGTAGGCAGTACTCAAGACACTGAACAGTGGAGGAGCTTCAGATTGGCACTGCAGTGCATTGGCTTTGGGCACTATAGGCCCGCAGGGGGAGTTTCAGTGAGTAGGATATTCGGGTGCAGGTGATCAGCAGCTGGAGAAGAGGTCGAAGTGCAGCACAGTTGGGTGCTTGGTACAACAGATATGGTGTAATATAGAGAATGATGTGTGGTATCAGGTTTTGTATGTTCAGGTGGTACAAGAGTTAAGTGTCCAGGTTAGAGTATCATAGAGGTTTAGTTTCTTTTAGTTGTATAAGAATATAATGTGCATCAAGTGGTGTGTTAGTGTGTAATAGCAGCAACAACCATGTTCAAATATTTTGTGAGCTAGTGTAAAGTGTAGGTGTCAGCGAGTGTAAAGACTTAGTGTGTTGGTTGTGTTCAAGTTAGGTGCTTAGAGTGTATATGTAAAGTGAAGTGTGTAGACTTGCACTAATGAATAGATACATAATTTTGCAACAATAGGCACCTAGAAACAACATCAAGTAGGAGATAGTGTTAGTGTTTTGGGTTGCATTGTGTGTATGAGTATTGAATATTGGAGAGTGGGATGGGAGTTAGAAAGTAGTTGTACCAGGCATTAAGGATGTTAGAGTTAATGTACAATCAGGTAGAACTATGCTCACATGAGCATGTAGTCACTATGGGATATCTGGGAGCAGTGGTTTTGGGAGAGTCTAATGTGTGTCAGTGAATGAGGAGTCATTGGGGTATTCTGTACTTAGGGTTCAGCATACCTATAATATAAGGAGTACCACAGTGAGATGTGTAACACATGAATGTGAGTGAGTATCATTTGACCCTTGAGTGTTCATGGTGTCAGTTAGGGTGGTGTTCATATGTTATTTGGGTTATGCAGAGTGAAGTATCAGGATACGTAATCTTGGTGTGTCGATTTGCACAAGGTTGGATACTATGAGTTCACGATGGAATTTGGAGTTAAGTGTGTAGTTGTGCAAGTTATAGGAGGGTGTCTAATTGATAATCATATATATGACTGTCCTATAGGAAATGTTTGGAGTTAGAATAATTATATTGTAGTGTCCTACTATTCTCAGTTTTGGCAAGGTAACATAGGTGTGGGATAAATGAATACCAGAGCCCAGTATCCAGCATGTGCTTGTGTGCCCGAAATTGGTTGTTGGGTGAGTGTATTGCAAATATAAAGGGTATATATGCAGTAGTGTAAGTGCACATCTGTGAATACACAAGGGTGAGAGTACGTCTAAGTGATTTAAGTGTTAGAGGGTGAGTTGAGTTTGTGATACATTGTGTATCAGTGGGAGATAGAACGAAGGAATGTGTCGGGAAGGAGAGATTTATGTCTGTGCACTAGAAATACCAAGTGCTCAGGTCTCACCCGAGTACAGTATTGATGTTGTGGGTTGATGCATAGTTTATGCATGAGGACTAGGGTGGTGGTAGTAGTAGACATAGGTGGTTTAAGGGTACAGGGGTACCTATGAGTATCAAGGGTTGAACTAAGTAAGTAGGAGAGGGTGATCAATGCATTAGTATAGTGAATTTCAACAGGGGTTGATGCTAGAAGTTAGTATCAAAGATGGTGTGAACTTGGGGATATGTGAGTAAGTATCACAGTGTATATCTAGGTGTGTTCAGTACAGTGTATGTAGGTGTGTGTGCATCTTAACTAGGTGATGGTGTACCAACTAGTGTGGAGTGTGTCAATATCTAGGAGTTTTGTGTATCAAATAGGTGTATCATGAAGCATGAGCTAGATTTTTGACTGTAGTAGTTAAGTGGTAGTGTATTAGTGTATTGGTGTACTGGTGGTTGGTACCAGTGAATCCAGGTGTGTTAGTAAGGTAGTATGTGTCTATATGGGTAAGTTAAAGGTTTAGATATAAACATAAGGTATTGTAAGGAATGATGTTCTATATATTAGTGTGGATACCAGGATTCATACACACATAGATATCTAAATAGATACATATACAGATAGAGATGTAAGTATTAGTGTGAGGTGTATGTATTAGTGTCAAGATGAATTTAGAGGAGATATTTAGTATTGGAATAGGGTATTAAATAGAGCTAAGGTATTCAATATGTAAGGTATCGAGATATAGTTAAGGTGAAAGGTAGAGGAGCAAGGTATAAGATATTGGTATTTAACTAGTGAGATACCAATAGACCATAGTGAGGTGCTAAGGTTTTGGTCAAGATACTATGATTCAGGGTAAGATATTGAGTTATGGGTAAAGTATTGGGTTTTAGGCTAAGGTACTACTAGGTAATATAGATATAAGAGTATATATATAAAATTTGATATATACCTACTAGTGTGACCTAGAAACCTAGAGATAACTTCGTACAACCTAGTATTACCAAGTATTAAGTAGTATGACTTCATGAACCAACTTGTAGGTATTTATGAACCCTAATTTAGGTATTGACCTAGTTTGACCCTAGTAACCTAGTTTAGACCTAGGAACCTTACCAAGACCTATTTAATCATATTTATGATTTCCAAAATAC
This sequence comes from Iris macrosiphon, assembly GCA_036927795.1. Classification (NCBI taxonomy): domain Eukaryota; kingdom Viridiplantae; phylum Streptophyta; class Magnoliopsida; order Asparagales; family Iridaceae; genus Iris; species Iris macrosiphon. Next base: position 123,867,701 of record JAYESA010000001.1, read on the forward strand.
CTTATTGACATGATAATTCATATATAGGTCACTTGGACTCCAATAAAAACACTGTTTGATATTAATTGCTCTGGACCACAGGCGAGTACAGTCTCTTATAGTTTTCTTTATATGGTAGCTTCTATGTTACATGTATTTAGTATTGTTATACTTGATTCCTGACACGATGGTACACAAATTGCTATATCGTGGATCCCCGTCATGAGATATTGCTTTTTCTGTCAGACCATGTGCATATACTGATGATCTATGTATATGTACTTTTGATTCCTGTACAAATCATTCTTGTGCATGATATTCCTGTGCTAGTATTCAGATTTACATATGATTCATGTGTCGTGACGTGTCATAGTTTGGATCCACTATACTAGTCGGGGCGGGAGAGTGTTAGTTAGATATGTCATCATACCCATTCCCTGTGTATGTACCTTGTGAGTGTTAATCATATATCTTACGTCTGATTAACCAGGCCATAAATTCATGTGCAAGTTTCCAAGTCGATCACGTGTCGAAACTAGTACTCACACACTTAGTTGATACAAATATTCCTATTCCCTGTACATGATAGATGCTCTATTATTCATGTTTATTTACTTTCAGTATTACCGTGCCCTGTTTTCTTTTCATATTTTCTGTTCTTACTCTTTTATTATGTATTTCTTTACTATTTACTGTTTCATAGTCTTTATCATTTATTTGGAACTGCTATTAAAAATGTATTCGTTCCATCATGACTGTATAATATTTTTCAGTGGATTTAGAGGTTTGGTGTCTGACTTATTATGGACCACGGGAAGGAGTAGCAGCAACCTTGGATCCAGTAGTTCAGGAGTAATTGTCGGAAGGTCTAACCGTTGTCACCAGTTATCTTAGCAGTCTTTATTAGTATTTCTATTATACTGGATTTGTTTCTAGCATCTTGGACTATTGAGATATTATTATTTTGATTCCTATACTTATGTTGGTATTGCTAGACTTACTTAGATTTGAGGTTGATATTTATGACTATCTAGACTTATGATTGGATTCTTATCTCTTTTATATCTTATCGTGCCATTTATCTTCCTTATAGATTTTTTTGTGATTGAGTATTATCATTATATATTGTCATATTTTTCTCCTTATGGAGTTGAGATATATTGACAGGTTGAGTATATTATTGTATAAGATTGATAGTTAGTCATTATTGTCATAGACAATGTTCTACGTTGTTGTTGCAACATAGGTTGGAGGTTGTCACGTACTCGTGTCCAAACATCCGGGAGCAGGTTATGACAACAGCGACCGCCTCAGCACATAGAGATAATATTATTATTGTAGGTAATGAGGTTGTCATGAATCTAGCCTATGATGACAGTTCTTAGTTAGTGGACTCAGAGGATTCAACGCATGTATCTTACAACAAGGCAATATTTTCCATATATATAACATGACATTTTGGAGTGTTAAAGATGGGAAATGGGTATAGAAGTATGAAAATTCTATAACAAATATTCTTTCCAACAGAAAGTATCTCCAAGGCAGTTCACAACAAAAAAATTAATCTACGCCCCCTCATGTGGAAGAATAGCTCAAAATGATATCTAATGTGGCAACCCATCAAGTGAACCATGCTAGCAGAGAGACAGATGACACATCCATCATTAAATTGGCAGCTATTAAAATGTCAGTCAAGTCAGAGCCAATCCCGCAGATGACGGGATTCGTTACCTCCTCACGAAGGAAGTCTATTTTTGCGGATCTTTCACTCGCAGAAAAGGGCCTCAATGCCCTTCTTTTACTACAGCAGAATAATCAGAGTGCAACTGCCATTCCACGATCTTTGTCTCAACTGACTACGTGGGAGACATGCTTTAGCCACTTACCATACGATCGCCACCATTCTGCCAGAATCTCTAGCTAGGTGTATACGTGGCCAATTGCCTGCAACTGTCGGCCCATTCTCCCCCCCCCCCCACGATCTCGTCATGGGATAAAATTATTTACAACCGTAATGCCACCTGGCATCACCAGAAGAATGTCCACCTTTCATTGGCCATAATTTTGTCTGGTCATCGCTGGTACATGGGCTTTGTCATCCTCATTATAGGACACATTCTCCTATGGAAGCTCCCCATTCAGTGGCTTCTTTCCGCCCATAGCTCGACACTATAGGAAAGTCAAGTACAACCGCCGACAAGATATTCTTTTATAAATACATGGCACTTTCTAATTATCAAGGATGGCCAATGTGGTAGAAGATATTACCTCGACACTAGGTTCCTACTCGCCCAATATTTCTCATCCCAAAAGTCATGTCCAATAGTCAACGGAAAAAGGGATCACTCTGATCCAACCTCCATCGCCCCATCTTCTTAAAATCTTGACTTGTTTTAGATTGTTGTAATTACCTACCTATGTAATCCAATTTTAAACAAGTTCAACAAAAGTTTTTACCGAGAAGGAGTTCCACATTGTACAAACTCTATCGCACGAAAATAAGATGACGATTCTGCTGGGGACCACTTTTTCCTCTAATGATAAGGCAATAATGCAATCTGATACATTATAGATGGAAAAAATTTCTGACAGCATGATCATCAATTTTGATCAATAAAAGTTTGAGGAAAATCTCAGAGGACTTTATCAGCTCGCATAGTGCATATCGTCACAACAAGATCTTTTACCAAACTGGCATCACAAACAACAGTGTTGGTCCTGTCGAACAAGGATGAACAACATATTCTCATGAGGAAATTACAGGGCATGTCAAGACCCTCAACATCCACGAGTCAGTAAATCATATCCTGAGCAATGCCAAAGTTAAACCCCACGCTGTCAAAGGGTTACGATAATGCGATAACTAGGAGAAAACTGTCAAAAATGTTACTATGGAAGTTCCTTCCTACGAGGAAAAGGCAACACTCCTAATGTCAAAGTCGGTCGTCGACTTCAAACGGTAGGGGTACCTCTCCAGTACAACTCCTAAACGTAGACAAGTATTCCTTTAAAATCTATAAAATTACAAAAAGTGTTTCTTGGGGGTAGTCATCCTCCAGAAGTCGGTTTACCTGCAGTGGATAATCGATCCTCTGGGGGTAGGTTATTCTACACTAGCAGGAGGCCTACTAAAATTTGAAGCAACTTTGGGGGTAGTCGTTCACCTAAAGTACATGTACCTGTGATGAGCTATTAAAAAGGCATCATGCCTACCCCTCCATAAGCAAAGTTCCAACGACGAACCAAGCAAGTAAATATTTACGGAAGTATCTCAATCATAAGAGGAAGGTTCCCCACAATCCAAGCTCTGCAGGCCTTCTTTAGACCTACTTCTACCAAATTATGATTCGATACCACTCCTCCTAACATAACATGACATTTGTTCAGCCCTCTGTCTTTGACACACTTCAAATAACCTCACCATGAACTCAAAAATGACAGTCAATCATGACATTAAAAAGGAGCCTTCACACGCTTCGATCAATGTCACACCCTGGTCCCGTGGGACCGATAAACGCCATTGAGCGTGATGTCGTACAAGTCTAGGTTGCCCTTGTACTAGGAAAGAATGTGCACAATTAATAATCTCTTTAAAATAAAATTAGAAATACATCAGCAAAAACATTGACTTCAAAGTAAAGGAAGAAAATAGCTCATTTTTTGATTCACTACAACGAAGTACAACTTTTTCAGTACTGAAATTAAATGCATGTCATCTTACATAGCTTTGCGAAAAGTAAAATAATTTATAGGCTATTACGAAATATTGTTCCATTCCATATATTATGCACTTTTATTATAATTGAACTAGGAAACAACAACTGAAATCTCTAAAATACTTTAAAAATAGAAAGAAACTTGAAAACTACAACAAAAGTTTTATCTCCCTTGAGCGTCCGCGGAGTCTCTAACACCTGGGATGCCCACAGAGGTGTGGGTTAGTACTTAACATGTATTGATGAGCAGAACTAGCCCACTCACCTAAACCAACACTTTATATTTTATGACAAGCATTTTTTATAGTCAACAGTAAAGTAATGAATCATATAATCTTATTGAAATATAAGTTCTTACCCACAGCCGATGGGTCGTTCCTGCTTAAGATACAAGATATAGTATTTACCCATATGGATAAGATAATCGTTAGTATGCAATATCTCTCTTATTTGGGTTATTGGTGATGTTGCACTATTTAGAACTTTTTAGAGAGTGTGCAATGCGCCATTCAAAGCAGGTTGCAAGTCTCAGTGAACTTCTCGCTTATACCTCATGCTACCAAAGCGCTTCGATTATTTTCCCCTGGGTCAAATCGATCTTAGTGTCCTAGGTACCATTCGAGTAAATTTACTAAACCTTGTGCATAAGTTGTCCATATCCATTCAATGAATCTGTGACTCAATGATTGTCATGCCCCGATTCTCGCAGATAATCGGCCGTCCCCACTAGGCGCGAATCACCGTGCCAGCGCTTCCGTGGGACGATCTTTTCTATCTAGACGTTATATCGCACGAGCACAAGCTACGCTTGTGCAAGGCCATAATCCGAACCGACAGTAAAATGTCTAAGCCACAGAGTTTCACAGATAGTCCGAATGAAGCAGAATAAGAAACGAACAGGCAATTGGGAACAAGTTCACAGAGTCATCAATAGCGGAAACATTGAATAACATAAGTATAGAAGTAAAACAAGCACTTTATTGATATTGAACAAGTGTTACAGGTGGCGCTAGGCCGAGATTACAAGTCGCACAACCCCTCTCTCTCTCAAACGATAAAAGTGTGCCAAGTGGCTATATTTTTGTAATGATACATAGGCGATGTTCCAATATTATATCTTATATATGTGCTTCAGTTCTGGAGGCAGCGCTACAAGCAATCTGGTGGGTTACAGTACATGAATGCACTGGTAGGGAGGCTTCTCGCCCGCTCGACAAATCTAAACACGTTATAAGGTTCCGTGCACCATCTATTAAGTTATCTTTCTAAGCTTGCCTTAGGATCAGTTTCATGGCATAATGTAAAACCTAACTCGTATGGCAGTGTGTTGTGCGATATAAGAGTAATACGGTGAGACTTACCAACTTACCATTTGTCCTTCCCTTTCCAAGATATACCAAGTTAAACCAAACATGAGCATACATAATAAAATCCAGGGGCAATAGCATAAGCAAACACGAGTGTTATAAGAGAGGTTCTAGTTCAGGTGCACAAGTTACACGGATTACTCAGGCGTATTGCAATAGATTCTTAGGTATTGAATATGTACAGATGTCTTATATTCATAATCGTTCAGGTATTTTAGATTACTGGATGCGATGCAATCACTCTCACGCGGATTGCCGCTAAGCGAGGATGACTTATCTATATAAACAGGAGGTCACATAAATGACCAATTTATAGTCACGTGACAGAATGGGGTGCAACGCTTGATACAAGTTGAGTAATTCAAGGCGAACAGGTAATACAGAAGAGCCATTGCACGCCATCCCGCCGATTCATGCGACTATCATGGGTTGGCGGCTATACCAAGGTAGTATGCTCTATCAAGGCCCGAATACCGTGTATTGTCCTTCCCCAAAGACAACGTTGTATACCATAACCAAATTTGGAACGCAAAACACCAGTCATTCCTCCTAGGCCAGTATGATCCCAGTGTCCGGTGATCGTCCGAGGAATCAGATACCTCGTGCATGAGTTATCCGTGACCATGCAAGTCTCTAGTCTTGGGTCTCTTGTCAGGTATATATTCAGGTCAGATTCAAGTTCAAGATTAGGATTATTCATAAATATATCGACTCCCCGAGATGTTCGATTCATTGCAGGACGAGTGTTGTTTAACTTGTCAAGATGCAGTTTCTAGTTTGGGGCTGCCTCGGCGACCTAACAGTCCCGAGTACTTTCAGTTTCATTCTTGTGCGGAATGACTATTTGATAGTCTTCCGGGGAACTTAGATGAATGCAAGGCAAGGATATTGCTACACGGTCGTGGCATAAATTATGTGACAAGAATTAAAATGAGACAAACGAGTACAAGTTACAATATAAGCAGGCAAGCATGTATTTATATTGAAACATAAGCATTTACGTTAGCACGGTCTATAGTGTAGTGCGAGGAGTGAAGCCGTACAGGGACATATTGAGCGACATAAAATATAAGATGTGTAGTATAAATAAGTGAAACAGTGCATTATGAAGGGTCCATAATGATCTACTCGAGGCATAGTGGGGTCTACTTGCACGAAGAAAAGGTAGCATACGAGGGTCCAAGTTATAAGCCAAATTTTATTTCCATGTTCTAACACAAGCAATACAAGATGGGATTATTCTCTTAGCTAGGTACATTATATTCTTTATTAGCATGCAAGGGGTGATTCACCTAGCGACTAGCATATATTGTCTATATTTTAAGTATGCTGGCTAAGCAAAGATAAGTTCATCGTAGCCACCTACCTTAGTGATGATTCGCCTCGGTCGAGCGATACTTCGAGCGAGCCTTTAAAAGTCGAAGTTTGAACTCCTAAAGGGCCAAGTCTGGAAATTTTTTTCCTCAAACGAGTCTTCTCGCTGAGCAAAGTGGGTCGGGTCATTGCACTTGTACCATTTGAATCGGTTGTTCACTTGAACGAAATGGGTCATTACATTATACACCACTCAGAAAAGTCTCATCCTCGAGACTTGCTGAGTGCAAACCGTTCTATCGTACTATAGAATCTATCTCAGGCATAGCAATCGGTACCACTAGATCCATTCAAACACAATTTTCTACTTGTTCCTTATACCATATCGTATGTATGCTGGATCGGTCTCATTAAATGATCCTATCATTCAATCCAAGCTCTGACTTGGTCTCTACTGTGCCTTAGCGTGAAACATATTTCGCTTAACGCGGGGTACGGTATGATCAATCTTGAATAATGATCTAAGGCTGAGGCAAACTTCTCAAAATGTTATACTCGTTCATGCGAATTGAACATATTCACTTGCACTAGCATTCAAGATCAACATATTGCGAGTCTGGATCGTGTACATATTCAAAGCGTCCCTTAAACATATGCATGTCAACCAACTTAGCGATAGCGAAGTCTTTGCACTCGAGTTCAATATATCATTGAGTCTTGGATTGTGAACACGTTCAAGGCATCCCTCAAATATATCCATTCAACCAAACTTAGCGATAGTAAAGTCAGACAAGCTACTTATGAAAATCTTATAGTTCTTGTCTTATAAATCATGATGATACCTCCAACAGGGTCAATAAAATTCTAAGTCATTCCATTCTCACTCAAACCAAGCATTGCACTACCGTTAAGCACGATCTATCCGATTTAACCGAGTAGCGTCATGTCCTATCATATATTCTGTTTGTGTCAAACATAGCACACACTTACCGTTCCAAGTCTAACTCTAAGTCTTGTTGCCCACGTTCTATGGATTATTCAAGCAATACTCTAAAGTCGGTTACACAAGTTCTTTCACTCGGCAGGATCGTTTGCCTAATACTAGGTCAGCTCACAAGGTCATAGGTACAAGTTCAAGAACATGATTCATCGTGCAAATTCATCACACGATGCTTGCCCCAATTCCTAAGGTCAAATCATTGTTCATTTGCATGAAATATTCTACCCAATCTTATTTTACTCAGATTTCTAAACATCGAGCACATATCATCCTACTCACAATAACATGTTTGTTTGTACAGGGTCCGAGTCCGTTGAGTCAAATTCATAATATATCCAAGATGCATGACAAGCCTAGCAATTCACATAGTCTATCTCCTTCAAACATATTTTTAATAGAATTCATATATCCATTCTAAGTCTAGACCACCCAGCCATGATTCAATTCTAAATCTTTGATCTCAATCATAACTCCAAGTCATCCAACAATATTCATGTATCTGTTCATGAAACCATCAAGCGTGACTTACTCCAGGTTCTAAACTAACTTATCCTTGAAATACTTCTGATTCACTTTTATTCCCAAATTTGTCTTATCGTATCGAACCACAACTCAAGACGATCCATCAGTTATCATGCTCCGGTCTCCCGTAAGTTCGATCATTCTCGTTGGACGTGAAATCACCATGCCAACGCTCCCGTTGGATAATTGTTCTAATCCGGGCATGACGCATGTACGAGCATAGAGTTACACTCGTACAAGATAAGAACGTCGAACGTTATGATTATCTTCAAAATGATCAAGATACCTTATCATTTTACTTTGCTCTATCCAAGATATATAAAATTCAGCAAGTAATGTTCGATCATGTCGTGATTATAATTCGTCTAACCAATCATCCAACTTCAATGTTACCGTTTGATAAATCCATAGTCTACTTCTGGCATTCCTCAAACAACTAAGTTTCAAATATTCAAGCAAAAGTCTATCCACTTTTGATATATTCTATTTCATCGAGTTCATTTAAATAATTATTGAGCATATTCCTGTGAGTTCGATTATCCCCGCCAGACGTGAAATTATTACGCCGGCGTCCTATAGGATAATCGTTCTCGCTGGGACTAATTGTCGGGAGTTATCTTTTGAACTAGTTTCAAGATCGTTCTTCCAAACTCCAGATCGAATTCGTTATCGCTTACCTCCTTCATCGAACCATAATATTCATTCTAGGGCTAACTTATATTTGAACGATATTCTACTCAAGTTTTAATCCATTTGATTCAATTCAGAATCGCTCGTACGATCCATCAAGTTTCTACCAAGTTTTCTAGACCTAGATATCAATTTTATTACCTTGAATCCCTATTTGATATAAGCCTTATCACTTATTCAAGATATTCTCAAATCGTTCAAACCAACTATCGCACGAGACCTATGAATTTGCATGAACATTTCCAAAATGATCCATACACCACTCAGGAATCTAGTTACCCAATTAAATCCTCATTCGTGTTCGCATCACTAGCTAGCATATTCACCGAATCGTTCCTTAGAATTTATGTATGATACCTAAGTATCGTCTGATAAATCTTAGTCTCTTATACATCATTGTTGATAGTTATCCAAGTAAATCATATCTGATTTGTATCTGCCAACACGAAACATCATCCGAGCTATTTCTCAAAATTCAAGCACGATCCTCTATATTCGTCTTAGTGATAATCTGATAATGTTCTATTGGTTGGCATTCTAATTCTGACTTATCCTTATCTGAACGATATCCCAATCTCGCTTGCAACTAGCTTGCTAGCACCAAAGGGTCTTGGCGTGCAATACTCTACACAACTTAGCCGAAAGGTTGTGTGTATAGCTAACCATCCGAACGATATTCTATCTCGCATACTAACTAGCTTGGTAATCACATATAGTTATTCGGGTTCGCACATAATTTGCAAATTCTAGCACGAGTCTATTCCCACAAAGTCTAGCACAGATTGAAACGAGGGTCCTTACATTCCTATACAGTACAAGCAATCATATCATTCACATGCACTTTTTAAAATTATTTAGACTCATTGTATGGAACATCCTATCGGGTCAACGAGAGAGAGTGTATGCACATAACCCACGAACGAGCTTTCAAACCTGAGAAAATTGATACAAAGTCCAAAGGCGTAAAGCCATGCTCTGATACCAATATGCCATACCCCGATCTCCCGCAGGTAATCGACTATCTTCTCTAGGCATGAATCACCGTATCAGCGCTCCCGTAGAACGATCGTTCCCATCTGGATGTGATATCGTACGAGCACAAGATGCGCCCGTGCAAGCCCATGATCCGAACAGGCAATAAAATATTTAAGCCACAGAGTCGCACAGATAGTCCGAATACAGCAAAATAAGAAATAAACAAGCGATTGGTAACAAGTCCACAGGGTCGTCAATAGCGGAAGCATTGAATAACACAAGTATAGAAGTAAAACAAGTATTTTATTGATATTGAACAAGTGTTACAGGCGTCGCTAGGCCGAGATTACAAGTCACTCAAGCCCTCTCTCTAAAACAATAAAAGTATGCCAAGTGGCAATATTTGTGTAATGATACATAGGCGATGTTCCAATATTATGTCTTGTATATATGCTTCAGTTCCGAACATAACTCTCTAAGGCTCCAGAGCGAACTCCATGCCTTAGCTCGCGCAAAAGGGGTTTCCGCACCGAACGAGGTTCTTCCGCACCCTGCAAGCAATCTGGTGGGTTATTAGTTCATGAATGCACTGGTGAGGAGGCTTCTCGCCCGCTCAAAAAATCCAAACACGTTATAAAGGTTCCATGCACTATCTATTCAGTTATCTTTCTAAGCTTGCCTTAGGATCATTTTTATGGCATATATAAAACCTAACTCGTGTGGTAGTGCATCGTGCGATATAAGAGTAACACGGTAAGACTTACCAACTTACCATTTGTCCTTCCCTGTACAAGATATACCAAGTTAAATCAAGCACGAGCATACATAATAAAATCCAAAGGGCAATAGCATAAGAAAACAAGAGTGTCATAAGCGAGGTTCGGTTTCAGGTGCACAAGTTACATGGATTACTCATGCGTGTTGCAGTAGATTCTTAGGTGTTAAATATGTACAGATGTCTTATATTCATAATAGTTCAGGAATTTATGATTACTGGATGCGATGCAATGACTCGCACGTAGATTGGCGCTAAGCGAGGATGATTTATCTATATGAACAGGAAGTCACTGGCTTAGGCATCAAGGACCGATTTATAGTCTCGTGAAATGGGGTGCAATGCTTGATACAAGACGAGCAATTCAAGGAGAATAAGTGATATATAAGAGCCATTGCACGCTATCCCGCTGATTCATGTGACTATCATGGGTAGACGGCTAGTCCAAGGTAGTATGCTCTACCAAGGCCCGAATACCATGTATTGTCCTGCCCCAAAGACGGCGTCGCATACCAAAAACGAATTTGGCACACAATACACCAGTCATTCCTCTAAGGCCGGTACGATCCCAGTACCCCGGTGATCATCTGAGGAATCAGATACCTCGTGCATGAGTTTTCTATGACCATGTAAGTCTCTAGTCTTGGGTCTCTTGTCAGGTACATATTCGGGTCAGATTCAAGTTCAAGTTCAGGATTGTTCATAAATATATCAACTCTCCGAGCCGTTCGACTCATTGCTGGACGAGTGTTGTTTAACTTGTCAAAATCCAGTCCCTAGTTCGGGACTGCCTCGATGACCTAACGTTCCCGAGTACTTTTAGGTTCATTCTTGTGTGGAATGACTATTTGATAGTCTTTCGGAGAACTTAGATGAATGCAAGGCAAGGATAGTGTTACATGGTCGTGGCATGAATTATGTGATAAGCATTAAAATAAGGCAAACGAGTACAAGTTACAATGTAACCAGGCAAGCATTCATTTATATTGAAATATAAGCATTTACGTTATCATGGTCTATAGTATAGTGCGAGGAGTAAAGACGTACAGGGACATATCGAGCGACATAAAATATATGGCATGTAGTATAAACAAGTAAAATAGTGCATTAGTAAGGGTCCATAATGATCTACTCAAGGTATAGCTGGGTCTACTTGCATAAAGCAAAGGTAGCATGCGAGGGTCCATGTTATAAGCCAAATTTTATTTTTATGTTCTAACACAAGCAATAAAAGATGGGATTATTCCCTTAGCTAGGTATGTTGTATTCTTTATTAGCATGCAAGGGATAATTCACCTAGCGACTAGCATATATCATCCATATTTTATGTGTGCTGGCTAAGCAAAGATAAGTTCATTGTAGCCACCCATCTTAGTGATGATTCACCTCGGTCGACCGATACTCTGAGCGAGCCTTTGAAAGTATAAGTCTGAACTCCTGAAGGGCCAAGTCTGAAAATTTTTTGCCTCAAACGAGTCTTCTCGCTAAGTAAAGTGGGTCGGGTTATTGTACTTGTGTCGTTTGAACCGGCTGTCCGCTTGAACAGAACGGGTCGTTATAATGATAAGCATAAATTGCAATGTAAGGTATTGAAAGTAAATAGAGCAACATGTACATCTTTTATTCTCGTTATCAGCATACTTATTCATTTTTTTGATTGGTAAGTCGTGGGTTCTATTTTATCATCATCTCGTGGTACTAAACTATATTATGATGTGTATATTCATTCTGTGTTATACATAATGTAAGATCATTGCTAGTTCCTTTATCAAGTATTTTATTGCTTTTACAATAGTGGTATTAACTTATGGTGTGACTAAGGCTTTATCGATTATTGGACGCAGGATAGTAAGCAGGAGAATTCTCTTTATTATACGTGAAGGAGTAGAGAAGAAAGGACAGATCCACTCATTGACTAGAGAATGTCGAGAGAAGTAGAACGTTTGTACGGTCAAGCTTCGGTCACACGTCTACCTGCAATGGCAAACATCGGATTAGAACACCTTCTTTATCTTCCTTTCTCTCAGAATTCTCAAGTATGAATGCATGAAATCGATAAAAATGGTCAAAAAAATTAATATCGAAAACCATCACGAAAGCGCATTCATCAAAAGCAAGCAGCAAAAATATCCAACGAAAACTCTTGGACTTATTCCAACAGAATTTAATCCATGAGTTGTAAAGGTTTATTACATTCGTCCATGATCGATTATGCCGAAAGATTTCTCCAATACTCAATTTTAACTGAGTCTATCGAGACATAAGCATCACGTAGTGAACCGCTAGGAGCAGGACACTACATAATATACCACTAAGAAAAAATTTGTTCTCAAAACTTAAAAAAAGTCCTACCTCTAGATTATCTAATAAGGAAGGGTACTGCTTCCTCATCTCCTCCTGGAGCACCCAAGTTAATTCCTCGACAGCATGATTCCGACACAGTACGCGAACCAAAAGCACTGATCGATTTCGCAAGATTTTTTTCTTCTTGTCCCGAATCTGAATAGATTCTTCTGCGTACGATAAATTAGCACTCGGCTCAAGCTAATTGAAATTCACACATAACTTGGATCATGCATATATCTTCGTAGTTAAGATGTGTGGAAGATATATACTTCAGTCAAAGCCGAAGGTAGTGCAAGTCGATAAGCCACTGAAGCCACCCTCTCCAGAATCTTAAATGGTCCAACAAATCTCGGACTCAGCTTTCCCTTAAAACCGAACCGCATCACACCTCGCATTGGTGTTACCTTTAGGAACACATGATCTCCTACTATATATTCCAAGGGCCGCCGATGAACATCCGCATAACTATTCTGACGGCTTTGAATAACTCAAAACATTTCTTGAATCATACGAATCTTCTCGAAGGCCTGTTATATCAGTTACGGTCCAAGCACTTATCGTTCACCGACTTTATTCCAGCATATCGTTGATTGACACTTTTGACCATAAAGTGCTTCATATGGGAACATCTGGATACTCACTTGGTAACTATTGTTATAAGCGAACTCTGTCACGATAGGTGATATCCCAATTCATCTTTAAATCTAGCACGCAATCATAACATATCTTCTAATATTTGGTTCACTCTTTTCGTCTGTCCATTAGTCTACGAATGGTACATTGAGCTGAATTTCAACTAAGTGTCAATTGTCGATTGAAAACTATTCTAGAACCGAGATAAGAACCATACATCCCTATCCGACACAATTGAGACTGGCACCCCATACAAATGAAAAATCTCATCCATGTAGATCAGAGCCAATCGGTCGACGCTCCATAAAACTTTAATTGCTATGAAATAAGCCAACTTAGTCAGTCTATCAACAATTATCCAAATCATATCATTTCCTTATTGCGTCCTCGGTAAACCCACTGTGAAATCCATGGTAATATGTTCCCACTTCAACTATGGAATGGCGAGGTTCTGCATCTTCCTGCCAGATCTCTCGTGTTCTGCTTTAACACACTGACAAGACAAACAATGTGAAACAAAGATGCCACATCCTTCTTCATACCATGCCACTAAAATATTTTGCATAAATCCTTGTACATTTTAGTGCTTCCCGGATGTAAAAAATACGTGGCATAATGAGTCCCATTTGTGATTTTACTCCTGAGCTCATTATCATTAGGTAAGCACAGTCTACCCTTAACCCGTAGCGTTCCATCCTCGTGCTCCACAAAATCGGTTATCTTTCCTGCTTAAATTAACTCACGTATCTTTTGCAGGATTAGGTCATTATTTTGTGCGAACTTAATCCTTTCTCGCAAGCTCGACTTTAGTTGTAGTTGAGCCAGCTTCACTTCTTGAGTTCAAACTCTGTATTTGATACCTATTTCTCCAAATCTTGAAGTAGCCTATTCGATACTGATAATGATCCAACAAATTTCTGGCTCAAGGCATTAGTCATAATATTACCCTTTCTTGGCATGTAAGTAATCGACAAGTCATAATCCTTTATTAGTTCCAACCAACGTTGTTGCCTCAAATTAAATTCCTTTTATGTGAAGATGTACTTAAGGCTCTTGTGATCCATGAAGATCTCACAGGAAACTCCATAGAGATAGTGTCACCATAATTTTAATGCAAACTTAATTCCTGTAAGTTCTAAGTCATGCCTCATATAATTCTTCTCATGCTGCTTCAACTGTCCTGAGGCAAAATTTATCACTTTTCTATGATGTATGAGAACACACCCTAATCCGAGTCCCGATGCATCATTGTAGATCTAAAATCTCTCAGTTCCTTCTAGAAGAGCTAGAATTGCAACCGAGATAAGTTGCTGCTTTAGTTCTTGGAAATTAATCTCATAATCGTATGTCCATTTAAATGCTACTCTCTTCTGGGTGAGGCAAGTCAGAGGCAACGCGATCTTCAAAAAGTCCTTCACAAATCTTTGGTAGTAGCCATCCAAACCAAGGAAACTTCGAATCTCACTAGACGATGTGGTTGTCTCTAATCTACTAACGCTTAAAATTTCTTTGGGTCAATTGTAACACCCTCTACTAAGATAACATGTCCAAGGAACGACATTATATTCATCCAAAACTCGTACTTACTTAACTTTGCATACAACTGATGTTCATAAAGTATTTGCAGTACGGTCCTCAAATATTCGGTGTGAGGTTCCTTATCCCTTAAGTAAATTAAAATATAATCGATAAACACGACCACGAACTTATCCAAGAAGGGCCAAAATACTATGTTCATCAGATCCATAAAAGCTGTCGTAGCATTGGTCAAACCAAATGGAATGACCTAAAATATACAATATTTGTATCTCGTGTAGTGCCCCGCTCCTAACCATTCACTATATAAGGCTTGTGGCTCAATTGACTCAGTTAAAATTGAGTATGGAAAAACTTTATAGTGGAATCGATCATGGACAATGCAATGAACCTTTCAAATTGATTGATCGGCTTCTGTTGGAATGAGTCCAAATATTTTTTTGGATTTTTTGTTATCTTTTTTGGATTTTTGATGCTTGGTTTTGATGAATGCATTTTCATAATTGATTTTTGAAGATTGATTGTTTAGCCCATTTTTATCGACTGCATGCATCCATTCTAGAGAACTCTGAGAGAAAGAAAGAAGGTAGTCTAACCAATAATTGGTGCCAATGCAGATAGATGCGTGATCGGAGCCTGAGCGAGCAAGCGACCTTTTTTCTCGGTATTCTCTATTTAGTAAGCGGTTCTGTACCTTTTTCTCTAATCCTTCATGCCAATAATTAATAAAGTTCTCTTGTAACCTTGCTAAGTCCAATGATCGATAAAGCCACTAATGCCACAAGTTTAATATCACTATTGTAAATCAATGAATTATATTGATTAGAGGAAAGTTCCTTTACATAACACAGGAATGGATACAAACATCATGTCATGGCTTGGTGCCATGAGATAGAGGTAAATTGGAGTCTACGGACTACCAATCGAAACATAGAATAAGTATGGTAAAATGTGCATTGTTGCTATAAATGTTTCAATACCTTACACTGCTACTTATGCTTATCATATAGTTATAGATGCATTATATGGTCATGGACAACTTGTGCACAAGGTAGCAAATTTTCTCGAACGGAACCTGGGGCACTGAGGACCGTTCGTCCTGGGAAAAATAGTAGCACTTTGGTAGCTCCGGGTATAAGTGCGACATTCATTGAGGCTTGCTACCTGCTTTGAATAGGGCATCGCATGCCCATCGAAGTCCTATATGGAATGTCCATCGTGGTGCTACACCACAAATGACCCAGTGGAAATAAATTCATGGTAATGATGTCTTATGCATGAGCGGTAAGAATAATCCTGTAAATGATACAGAAACGACCATTAGATGGGGTAAGATTCATATGTTACAAAGATTATATATTTTACTGCATGAACTATTGCCTATATAATATTGCTTATATAATATTGCCTATTAAACTGCTGCTTCAAATCAGAAGTGTTGGTTTAGGTGAGTGGCCCAGTTCTGCTCACCAGTACAATTTAAGTACTAGCCCATATCTCATTGGGCAACCCAGGTGACCAGGGTACTGCGGACGCTCAAGGGAGATAAAGCTCTTTTTGCTGTCTTTTCGAGCTTCTTCCGATTTCAAAGTATTCCAAGATTTCTAGTTGCTGCTTTCAAGTTTCAAGAGTGTAATAAAGGGGCATAATGTATGGGATAAGAAAATTATTTTATATAAGTCAATCAGTCTTTTTTAATGCAAAATCTATGTAAACCGTTCATATCAGAGCATGTTTAAAGTTTCTCGGATTTCAAAATTAGTTTTCTAGGGATGTTTCAAATAATAACTATTTTCTCAGATAATTTACTTTTCGATAGCGTTGCATGAAATAATATTCCATACAATAAGCCGATAAATATTTTATGAGTGCTAATAGAAGTTATTTTTTTTGCAAATGACTAAGGGTGATTACTCTAAGGCGACATCATCGTCCGTCCCAATGGAGAAATTAATAAAAATGTTAGAGGCGTAAAAGAAGCAGAGCAATTCTCATCACAAGATGATAAAGGCACAACATCGTGAGCTTAAAGCGCAGCTAACGACCTAGTTTCAGGCATAATTTGATGCGTAATTTCATACGCAAGAACATCAAGTTGATAACTTGACTCAAATAGTCACTTATATGACCGACAACCATGAGGTGACCGCAGTGGTTGCTGTTAAAGAGACAATTATAGTCGAAGTAGAGAAAACTGAACAACCTCAAAGAAGGCAACCGACGTTCAAGTTTTCTGAATTCAAAAGCTATAATCCGCCTGATTTCAATGGTGGGATAGAACCAAATGAAGTGATGGGCTTCCTATAGAGCTTGGAGGGAATCTTTCGTATGTTGGATGTTCCGGGCACAAAGAGAGTGCACTATACAGCTGTGCAGCTCTGTCTCAAAGTAGAGTACTGATGGGAGTCCAAGAGACAAGCACTTTCTGGTGCCAACCAGGAAGCTAAGGTCTCTTGGGAGATATTTAAGAAGGCATTTATCACATAGTTCATCTCACCAGCAGTCCGACACAAGAAGGAAAAGGAGTTTATAGCGCTCGAGAAGGGCAATATGTCCGTCGACGACTACGAAGCAGAGTTTCTAAAGAGATCCAAATTCGGTGGCTACATGATACCGAATGATGAGGCAAAACAGCTACTATTCATGGAGGGTCGGAATGAAGGCTTGCAGCATGATGTGCTCAACCGAAAGTGTGCAATATACAGGAAATCCTATGAAGCGGCTCTCAAGATGGAGAAATTTCATTATTGAGGAGCGACACGGAACAGTTATAGGAATAACTACAAACGACCCATGGCAGCAAGAGGATCTGATGCCTCCAAGCATCAGAACACCAACGATAACAGAGGACCCTATCAGCGATCGTGGTGCGGTAGATGCATTGTCCTGGATATCGTACATAAGGGTATCATGTGGGATGTTACAAGTATGGCCAGATAGGTCACAAGAACTATGAATGCAACAGTAGGGAAAGAAATCAGAATCGTGATCACTATCACAATCAGAATTGCGATCAATAGCACCACAATCAGAATCGCAATCAACAGTACAATCAAAATCGTGAGCAAGCGCCACGAGCTCCGTAGGTAGCAGTTGTGGATGCTCCGAACCCGCGACAAGGAGGACATGGTATAGGTTTTTACTAACTCAAGAGGAAGTAATTTCCTCAAACACTTTCATCACAGGTATACTGCTTTACAGAGAAATACATGCTCGTGTACTATTTGATTATGGTGTTATACATAGCTTCATATCATCTTCTTTTGATAATGAACATAAATTTTGTAACACACTATTAGATATGGATCTTAGTGTTAGCACTCCATCCGGAGTATATTTTTTTGCTAGTTCAATTTGCAGGGACGGTTACATTTGCGTTGTGGAAAAGTACGAGTCCTTGGATACAATAGTCCTCGACATCATAAATTACGACATCATCCTGGGCATGGATTCGCTCGGGGCTTACAATGCGATAATTGACTGTACGGAGAAGAGAGTTGTGTTTTGCATTCCTGGTGAGACAGAGTTCTCTTATTCATGTGGTCCGGCTGCTAAGATAGTGATGGTGGTATCAGTAATGACGGCAAGGCGTATGCTATATTCGGGTGTGAAGGGTACCTTGCTTCTGTGCGGGACACTCGGATGAAGGGAACAGACTCGGCTGAAATCAAAGTTATGGCAGAATTCCCCGATGTATTTCCAGACGAGATACCCGGAATACCTCTGAATCGAGAAATTGAGTTAAGTATCGATAAATTTTTGGATACTCACCCGATATCAAAAGCAACATATCGAATGACACCTGCAAAATTGAAAGAACTGATGTCACAACTACAAGAGTTACTAGACCGTGGCTATATTCGCCCCAGTGTTTCACCTTGGGGGCTCCAGTATTGTTTGTGAAGAAGAAAGATGGTACAATGCATCATTGCATAGATTATTAAGAATTGAACAAAGTGACAGTCTAGAACAAATATCCTCTACCGAGAATCAATGATCTGTTTGACCAGCTCCAAGATGCAACAGTATTTTTGAAGAATGATCTTCGCTCAGGTTATCACCAATTAAAGATTAAACCCGAGGATATTTCAAAATTAGCATTTCGTATGAGATATGGACACTATGAGTTTTTGTTTATGCCTTTTGGTTTGACTTCATCGATGATATCTTAATCTACTCGAGAGATAGAGAAACTCACATTGCGCATTTAAGGACTGTATTACAGACACTTCGTGAATATCAGTTATATGCGAAGTTAACAAGTGCGAGTTCTGGATTATCATCGTGCCTTTCCTTGGGCATGTTATTTTAGTAGATGGTGTATCAGTTGACCCAAAGAAGATAGAGGCAGTGGTAGACTGGAAACAGCCCACATCGGCTGATGAGATCAGAAGTTTCCTTGGCTTGGCTGGTTACTATCGGAGATTTGTAAAGAACTTCGTAAAGATTGCGTCGCCTCTGACTTGCCTCACCCAAAAGGGAGTAGTATTCAAGTGGACAGACGACTGTGAGAGCAGTTTTTAAGAACTGAAGCAACGGCTCGTCTCGGCTCTAATTCTCATAATTCTAGATAGACCTGAGGGATTTTAGATATACAGCGACGCATCTCGGCTCGGATTAGCATGTGTTTATACGCAATGTAGAAAAGTAATTGTGTATGCCTCAATACATCTAAAGCAGTATGAAAAGAATTACCCGATGCATGATTTGGAACTTGCGGCAATTATGTTCGCATTAAAATTGTGCACTATCTCTATGGAGTGTCCTGTGAGATCTTCACGGATCACAAGAGGCTTAAGTACATATTTACACAAAAGGAATTAAACTTGAGGCAATGGTGATGGATGGAATTAATAAAGGATTATGACTTGATAATTGCTTATACGCTCGGGAAAGGAAACGTTGTGGCTGATGTGTTGAGTCAGAAATTCATCGGATCATTATCTTCGTCAAGCAGGCTACTTCGAGAGTTGGAAGAAATGGGCATCGAATACAGAGTCCGTACACAAGGGGCGCAGCTGGATCAACTGCAGTTATAGTCGATCTTGCAAAAAAATATAAAGTTCGCACAAAAGGATGACTTATTCCTATAGAAGATATGTGAGTAAATTTAGCAGGAAAGGCAATCGATTTCACTGAACACGTGGATGGAACATTTTGGCTTAAAGATATATTGTGTGTACCCAAGGATGATGAACTCGGGAAGAAAATACTGACTGAGACTCATTATGCTAAGTACACCTTGCATCCTGAAAGCACCAAAATATAAAAGGATCTGCACATAACATTTTTGTGGCATAGCATGAAAAGAAATATGGCATTATTCATTTTATGGTATTTGGATTGTCAACGTGTGAAAGCAGAACACCAGTGACCCGACAGAGAGTTGTAGAACCTCACCATTCCAGAATTGAAGTGGGAGGATATCTCAATGGATTTCATCATGGGCTTACCAAAGACGCAACGGGAAAATAATGTGATTTGGGTTATCGTGGATAGACTGACCAAGTTGACATATTTCATAGCAATCAAAAATATATTGAGCGCTGGCCGTTTGGCTCAAGTCTACTTAGATCAAATTGTCCGGTTATATGGAGTGCCAATCTCAATTATGTCGGATAGGGATGGAAGGCTCTTGTCTCATTTCTGGAATAGCCTTCAGGCGGCAATGGGCACCAAGTTGCATTTTAGCTCAGCGTACCATCCGTAGACTGATGGACAGACCGAAAGAGTGAACCAAATTCTTGAAGACATGTTGCAACTGTGTGTGCTAGATTTAAAGGCAAATTGGGATACCTATCTATCGCTGACAGAGTTTGCATATAACAATAGTTATTAAACAAGTATTCAGATGGCCCCGTATGACGCACTTTATGGACGCAAGATTTGATCATCGATATTTTGGGAGAATGGCGGCAAACGGCAAGTGCTCAGACCAAAACTTATTTAAAAGGCCGTCGAGAAAGTTCACATGGTTCGAAAGAATCTTAGAGTCGCTCAAAGCCATCAGAAATGTTATGTGGATGTACATCGGTGACCTTTGGAATTTATGGAGGGTGATCATGTGTTCCTAAAGGTGACACCTATGTGAGGCATGATGCGGTTCGGTATCAAGGGGAAGCTGAGTCTGCGATTTGTTGGACCCTTCGAGATTCTAGAGAGGGTGGCGCCAGTGGCTTATCGACAAGCACTACCTCCGACTTTCATGAAAGAGCACGATATCTTCCATATTTTCTAACTAAGGAGGTACGTGCATGACCCAAGCCGCGTAGTGAACTTCGATTACCTTGAGATGAGTGTCGACTTATCTTATTCAGAAAAACATGTTCAGATCCTCGACAGTAAAGAGAAGACCTTGCGGAATTGATCAATAGGTTTGGTTCGTGTATTATGGCAGAATCATGCAGTCGAAGAATCAACGTAGAAACTCGAGAAAGAGATATGGAAGCAATAGCCTTCCTTATTCAATAACCTAGAGGTAGAACCTTTGTTTTAAGTTTCGAGGATAAAACTTTTTCTTAGTGGTATATTATTTAGTACCCCGCTCCTAGTGGTTCACTATAAAAGGCTTCTGGCTCAATTGAATCAGTCAAAATTGAGTATAGGAAAACTTTATGACGGAACCGATCACGGACAATACAATAAATCTTTCCAATTGATGGATCAGCTTCTGTTGGAATGAGTCCAATAGTTTTTGTTTGATTTTTGGTTGGCTTTCTTGGATTTTTGATGCTTGGTTTTGATAAATACATTTTCGTGATTAATTTTCTATGATTAATTATTTAGCCCATTTTCATCGATTGCATGCATTCATTCTAAAGAACTCTGAGAGAAAGGAAGATGGTAATCTAACCAAATATTGGTGCCAATGAAGATAGACGCATGACCGGAGCCTGAGCGAACAAGCATCTTTTTCTCTCGACATTCTCTATTTGGTGTGCGGTTATGTCCCTTCTTCTCTACTCCTTCATGCCAATAATCAATAAAGTTCTCTTGTAACCTTGGTAAGTCCAATGATCGATAAAGCCACTAATGCCACAAGTTTAATACCACTATTATAAATTAATGAATTACGTTGATAAGAGGGGAGTTCATTTACATAACTCAAGGAAGGATACAAACATCATGTCGTGACTTGGTGCCACGAGATAGAGGTAAATTGGAGCCTACGGACTACCAATCGAAACACAGAATAAGTATGCTAAAATAAGAATGGTTAAATATGCATTGCTACTGTAAATTTTTTAATACCTTACATTGTTATTTATGCTTATTATATAGTTATAGATGCATTATATGGCCATGGAAAACTTGTGCACAAGGTAGTAAATTTCTTCGAACGAAACCTGGGGCACAGGGGACCGTTCGGCCTGGGGAAAATAATAGTATTTTGGTAGCGCCGTGTATAAGTGAGACATTCATTGAGGATTGCTAGCTACTTTGAATGGTGTATTGCACGTCCATCGAAGTCCTATATGGTATGTCCATCATGGTGCTACACCACAAATGATCCAAAGGAAATGAATTCATGTTAATGATGTCCTATGCAGGGGCAGTAAGAATAATCCTGTAAATGATACATGAACGACCATTGGCCGAGGTAAGATTCATATGTTGCAAAGATTATATATTTTACTGAATGAACTATTGCCTATAAACTATTGCCTATATAATGTTGCTTATATAATATTGCACATTAAACTGCTAGTTTAATTCAGAAGTGTTGGTTTAGGTGAGAGGGCCAGTTTTGTTCTAGTACAAGTTAACTATTGACCCACATCTCTATGGGCAACCCAGGTGACCAGGGTATCGCGGGCGCTCAAGGGAGATAAAGCTTTCGTTGATGTCTTTTCAAGCTTCTTCCTATTTTAAAGTATTCCAAGATTCCTATTTGTTGCTTTCAAGTTCTAAGAATATAATAAAGGGACATAATGTATGGGATAAGAACATTATTTTATGTCAACCTATCAGTCTTTTCTTTTATGCAAAAGCTATGTAAACCATTCAGGCATTCCCATTTTAGTACTAAGAAAATTGTACTTTGTTAAAATGAATCAATAAAAGAATTATTTTCTTCCTATACAAATATGTGTTTCATAATCTGTTGTTGTGTTGTTGAACTGTTTATAAAATATTTTAACACATGTGCACGTTCTTACCTTGTACAAGTACAACCCCAAACTTGTACGACATAATGCCCTAGTGAGGATGAACGGTTCTACGGGACCGAATGCGAGGACGAATCGGTTCTGCGAAACTGGGGCATGATATCTCGTATGGAGTGTCAACTTCGATTCATCTTCGAGCTTGATCTTCAACTAATGATAACCTGAGCGAAGGTCAATCTTTAAAAATACGGTCGCACCTTGTAGCTGGTTGAATAGATCATCTATCCTCGGTAGAAGATACTGGTTCCATACTGCTACCTTATTTAGCTCTCGGTAATCAATACATAGCCGTATTGTCTCATCTTTCTTATTTACATAAATACCAGAGCTCCCCAAGGTGAATCACTTATTCGAATATATCCAGGGTCTAACAATTCTTCTAATTGAGCTTTTTATTTCTTCTGTTCTGCAAGTGCCATCATGTACGGTGCTTTGGATATCAGGCGAGTGTTCGAAAATGTATTAATTGTAAATCACTCTCTCAATCCGGAGGTATTTCAGGTATCTCTTCTAGGAACACATCGGGAAATTATGTCACGACTTTGGTCTGACCCGAGTCTCCACCCTTCTTCCGAGTGTCATGAACAGATACGAGGTACCCTTCACACCCTGAATATAACATGCACCTTATCGTCATTGTTGATACCATCGTCACCGCTTGAGACATCGAGCCACACGAGTAAGAGAACTATGTTTTTCCAGGGAGGAGAAACACCACTCTCTTCTCTACATAGTCGATAGTCGCATTGCAAGCCCCAAGCCAATCTATATCCAGGATAATGTCATACTATTTATTGTCTAGGACCACTACCAAAATAATACATATTAGTGACGCCAACAAACGTCGCTAATAGGTAAAAAATATCGCTAAAAATAATCAGCGACGTAATTTGCGAACGTTTTGGTATTTTCGCGTAAACCTTGGTCGCTGACAACAAATTTGTCACTATTCGTCGCTATAGCAACGTATATTTGAGACGTATCCATATTGCCAATTATTTTTTATTAGCGAGGTCCAGCGACTCGACATCGGTATATCAGCGACAGTGTATATAATCGCGTAGCATCGCTAAATCAACGATATTACCGATAATATTTTGCTACATCAATACTGGCATGGCAAAAATTGCCATGTCAGCTATTTAGCGACGAGTACCGACGTATTGACACAGGTTAGCGAAATCAGTGTTATCAGTCAACGACATTGTGACATATATTAGCAACGTAATATTACGTCGGTAGATATCGACAAACGTCGCAGGACGTCGCCAAATTTTAGAAAAATACAAAAAAAAGCATGCAGTTTCAAACAATATTTTTCAACAAAAGTCTGCCTGAAGTTATAAAATCACAGTTTATATATATAGACCCGGAGCAACCCTCCGTTGAATTCTCTCGGTTTGTCGACCCCTTCGGTGGAACACTCAACACATGTACAACACAAACACATCAAGAATATCGAAACACGCAGGAATATCCCAATAAATAAATACATGAATCTAAAATAATGTCACATCTGTCTCATCCAAATAATATAGTAAAAAGTATAAAATAAGTACATCAAAGACCCAAAAACGGACCAATATACACAAATATACTAAAATATCCCAATAAGAACTACCACGAATCAGGAGGAGGAGGAGCACTGCTGCGTATCTAGGATAAGAGGAAGCCATACTGCTCCTGTGAAAGCGTCACCGGTCCCGATAGAGGAGGCAGTAGAATTGATGGAGTCGGTGTCGATGCCGGCAGACCAGGAGGACGTATCTACTACAATGCTAGCAGTCTAGCATTGTATGAATCCATGACAGATACCACCCTCGAAGTATTCTTCGCCACCAATCGACTTAACAAATCATACGCCTTATGTATCTCGCAAGTGAGTCGCTCATAGTCATATGTGACCCCTCCAACTCCGTCTGTCTGTGCTCCGTAGATGCGGCCAGAGTTGCCAAGCTATACTCTATCGTCGGGCTCATAATCCTGAGCTCCATAAGACTGTGCTCTGAGCAAATCAAAACATGCAAAAATTATTACATCGTCAGTCTGCGGCGCAGACTGTGGATACTTCGTAATCCTCTGTAGCAACTCGTCGTGCAGGTCAACAATATGACGGTCAACGCTCTCCTGGGCTTATGCCGACGCTTGTAAAGGCTGCGAGGAATGCACACGGACAGAAGGGGCCCTGGATGACTACTTCATAACAAAGGCGTCGTAGGATTTTGTACTATAGTACGTACCCCTCTGAAGACCACCAACGGTTGTCATCCAAAACTCATCCACGGACGGAGCTGTAGAGGTCTGAGATAAAGTACTAGTCCCTCCCTCTGCAGGTGCAGTAGCAGCCGCCCACTCACGTAGTTTAAGATACTCGTCCTAGAAAAGTGGTTATTAACGTCTAAGTTACTTATTACTAACTATATAGATATCTATTTGTATATTTTCTAAGTTATTTTAATTTAACAAGGGTAGTAAAACATACATAGGTCTGCGTGGCCTTCTCATCGATAAGCTTTATGCCCTTCTGAAGGGTGGCCAGGAAGATGGTCACCATGTTGGCGTCCTCACCCCTCTGTACCAGTTGAAAATTATATTATTTGTTATTAAATTAAACATCTTATCCTACTTTCATTAAAATAATATATATTTAATAGAATAGATACCGAATGATGGAAATATTTTGTCATGAAAATCGAGCCACCACACCACTTTCATGCCTTCGACCTAGCCGCATTTGCCTTCTCCGACCTTTTTTTGTATATGGGTTCGTCGAATCTCGTCTTTATCGTCCTTTCCTTATTACTAACTATGATAAAATAAATAAATAGTACATTCTACAGTCAAAATATTATACATATCTCACAGTATTAATAGAATTTTAAAATAAATAACTAGTAGTGTCACAAGTCTAAATGGATAGTACATTCTATAGTCAAAATGTAATAAATGTCACAAGTCTAAATAATTTTTTCTATTTTTAAACATCTTCATAAAATTTATCTTCTTCGTCTTCCTCGTTCTCCTCTTCCTCTTCCTCCTCATCTTCACTTTCATCTACTTCGTCTTTATCTTCATCTTCATCTTCGAATAATTCATCTCTTCTATATTATTAGTCGTGTAATGAGTAAGTTTTGTTGAGTCCAAATCTACAATATTTTTTACAAGAGGTAGCTCGTCCTCCTGATAATGCATTTCATCAACGTCAAAGGTATTTCTAGCTTTAGTTTGAATACTGCCGACCAGTTCGACCTCATTTTTCTCTGTCTAGGATAAGTTGTGAAGTACACGAACTGAGCCTGACTTGATAGGACAAATGGTTTATAGCCTTGATATCTACGCTTGTAGTTTATATCCACAAGACCATGATTGTCAACCTTGACCTTGAATCGGATCGAACCATTCATACTTGAATAACATGATCTTAGTAGGTTTTGTACCATAATTATATGTCAACTCCACAATCTCTCGTAAAATGCTAAAGAAATTATTGCCTGGATCGACGTCTTTGTAGTTCAAAGATTTGATACACAAACAACTATTTTTTATGGAATCAAGATCCAGGAAGTTGTCTCTGATCGGAGTATTTGTTGACTTGAACATAAACTCATTCACAAAATAACTTGGCCATATTTTGACGGCAGTAATTGGTCCCTTGGCTAGAGTTCTAATAGATTCAGTCTCGGATGTTATTAGGCGATCGACCTAAATACCAAAGAAGCGATAGTAAGTTATTTATTGTGCAAGTGTATACAGAATAAGTAATTACCAAGCTCCTTACATATACGCTCAAACAAGAAGAAAAAGGATGTCCCATTTCTTGTTCTACTTTTTTGTCTATTATGTAGGGTCTAACCGACCTCAGCTCATCATTATATGCGCTAAAAAACAACGAAGCAGCCGCCGATTAGTAGCATAATATTAGCTTATACTATTACATTAAGATGACGTAAATATGGACATATTAATTATTTACCCCTCTAGCTTCTCCACTTTATCCTCGTCGTAATTCAGTAATATATATAACTGAGTAGCCCTTAACTCGTCGTCATTCAAATATCTCTTCTTCATTTTCCCTGAAAGCTTTTCGGACGCATTAAAAACTTTCAGTATTGCATTATTAGATTCTTGATATTCGTTGTCATTTCTTGAAGCTCTCATTCTATTAGTAGCAACATGAGGTTTGAAATACGTCAAGAAAAAGTTTGTAATCTCCTTGAGAATATAAGCTTCACAAATAGAACCCACAACCCGTGCCTTATTTTTTTACCTTTCTCTTTAGGTGATTCAGATGCCACTCGAATGAGTACATCTACCGATAACCAATAGGGCAACCAATACATGCCTTATAGGAAAGATTAATTGGCAAATGCTCCATGGAATTAAAGAATCCAGGAGGAAATATCTTCTCGAGCTTACACAGTTTTACCGTAATGTCCTTCTTTTGCTTTTCTAGATGATCGATGAGCAACTTAGTAGAACAAAGATCTATGAAGAATATGATGAGCTCTGTCAATGGATCCCAGAGATCTGCGGTAAGAATTCCTAAAATGCAATCAAAATTAACCTCTCCATGAATACATGACAATCGTGGCTCTTCATACCCGTCAGTTTTTTCTCCTTGAGGTCGACGCATCTTTTCAAGTTTGACACGTACCCGTCTGGAAATTTTAGGCCCTGAATTAACCTACAAAGTCTCCCTTTATCCTCCTTCTCCAGTAAAAAAATTGCCTTAGGCTGCTTTAAGTTTCCATTTCCCTCCCCTATCAAATGCAACACAGGATGTCTACATATTTCTACCAAGTCCAATATGGCCTTCAAATTATCTTTCTTCTTCCTTTTTACGTTTATTACAGTATTAATTATATTATCAAACATATTCTTCTCGATATGCATGACATCAAGGTTATGTCTGATCATATTAGTACTCCAATATGGCATATCCCAAAATATACTCATCTTCGTCCAGTTATGAGTGCGACCAAATCTGTCACACTTATACCCCTTAACAGGCTCTTCGGTAGCACTTGGTAAATCTTTTATCTCTTTCCATATCATGTATCCGGGCTACCTTGGCGGTGGATTGGCCTTATCCACAACGCTGACATGAAAATCATTTATGTTCCTCTGGTACAGATGATCCTTCGGTAGGAATTGTCGATGACAATCGAAGAATGACGGTTTTCCTCCGTGTTTCAAACAGAAAGCCTTAGTTCAGTCCATGCAATATGGACATGAGAGAAGTTCATGCGTGCTCCATCCCGATAATATTCTATAGGCCAAAAATTTGTTGATGGTCCACATAAGTGCTGCCCTCATTTAAAAATTCTTTTTTCAAGAAATATCGTACGTATTGACACCTACTTTCCACAACTGATTCAACTCATCTATCAACGGTTGTGAGACTATGTCTCATAGTATCTATATCGGAATATGGATATGTATTTTATACTGCATGTTTTTTTTACTAGATTTTGTGAGATTTTAAAACTTGGAAAAATTAAAACTTTTCTTCCTGACCGGTATACCGATGGTATATTATAGTATACTGATGGTATACTGCCCGGCAGATATTTTCGAGAATTTTTCTATAAATAGTACTTGAGTTTCATTTTATTTCTTTTATTTCTCTCTTTTTCTCTCTTATCTTCATCCTTTTCTTTCGATCTTAGAGCTTGGTCTTGAGACCTGGAGTGTGGTTTCTGAACTCCTTCATGGTGGTAGACTAAAAGGTTGAGGCTAGGAACTCGCTGTAGGCAAGTACACCTTGCCGAATCTATGAACTTTCATTACATTCTATTATTTTCTTTCCCGGATCTTGGGTTGTTTCTTTTTAGCTTAGAGTTGCCTTACTATAATTGTTCATCTCGTGATTTTTAGCCTATTGACCGTCTCGGTTTTGATTTCTGGTAGAATCTTGTCCCGTCCCTTTTTGATAACTCGGTAACGGAGAACGGTACCAGAGTTGTTGTCACCCTCACTTTTCCAAATAGGAATAATTTAGTCATTTAGCATAGTTATATTATTTTTTTAATTTAATAATTAATTATTATGCTATATTAATATTTGTGGTTGTGCTATATTTTAATTATAGTTAGTGGGCTAGTTAATAGTTAGACTAGACACATGTGAACCCAATTAGACTTGTAATGACAACTAGTGAGTCAGCATGGACTAGACCCATTCCCTCTAATTAATTAGGAGAATTAGAGTTAATTTATATTAGTTAGAAACCTTTCTAATTTAACCTTTCCTAATTAGAACCTACATGAAACTAGTGGAGGGCTAATTAGATATTTGTTAGTAGCTTGGAGAGGGAAGAAAGGGGCCAGCCACATAAAGAGGCTCTCCTCTCTCTCCTCTTCATTTGCATTCATTTTAAGATCCCCAATTTTCTAGATCCCCAATTCACTTCATCCCTTCATCAATTCACCATCAATTCAATTGCATTCTCACTCAATTTTACCTAGCAAGGAGCGTTGGAGCTTGGATTTGCAAGGAGCACTAGGAAGAGGAGATCATATCCGGATCATGTCAGGATCGTATCCATTGAATATTTTATTGGAAATCAATCTCTCAATAAGTAAAATTCTAAATTCACCTTTATTGTAGGTTCCAAATACTGCATTTGACCATTACGCACCCTCTTATGGCATAGGGCTACCTATAGGAAGAAGTTCTAGGCTCTTTGGTTGTGTATTATGATTTCTACATGTTAATTATATCCAAATAGGAAGAATTATGTGATTGACACATAAATTGTGTGTCATGAGACTAATTAGATTTAATTAGACTTAAATTAAGATTGTGGGACTAGGTACGTGTCCACAAATGGATATGAGTAGGCCGTATCATGGTATTTTATGAAATCGTGTGATACGAGATTTATTTTGGGTGATTTATGTTAATTTTCTTCGAATTCCTTTGCAATTAGTTGTATTGGTTATATATAATCGTATTTGATATGTATAGATGATAATAGTGGTGAATTATGAGTTTGGATACTTCACTGGGTGCATATCATTAGTATTCTAGTTGTGCCCTCTGACTGTTTGATGAATGGCTATTAGATGTGTGTGTTGTGTCTGTGCAGTGGGGGTATGGTGAGAAATATATTGTATGTGTGTGGTGTGTTTACTGCTGATTAGTGAGGGTAAAAGTCTAAGATAGTAGCAGAGCAGTATCAGAATGGGGGATAACTCGAGCAATGTGAAGGGAAGGAGCTAGAGAGCAAGGGGATTACTTACAGACCTGGACATTGGGGTGCCCAGGTTTTGGAAGTTGTTTTCATTGAGATGAAGAGGGGGGGTCAAGCATATCAAGGTTTAATTCAGTGTACTTTGTGTTCAGATATGGACTTAGTTCAGAGAAAGAAAAGTGAAGGGTAGGGTGTTCAGCAGTTTGAGAGGAGTGTTCCCTGTGTGTTCAGTGCACATGACTGCTTGCAATGTAGTTGAGGGGTTAGTATAAGAATGCTTGTGTCCAGATTCTGGAGGTAGGGGAAACTAGTGATGGAGAGGCCTGTGCTCAGTGTGGAGATTTTGGGCCTGTTTAGTGAGCTTGCATATGCATTTTAGTTCAATGGCGTGGCTTGAGCTGTTGTGCAAGCTCGGGTAGAATTATAATTAGGTATAGCAATGTGGGGTTGGAGAGAGATGATACAAGGCTCGGGATTGGTTGGATGTACACATATTGATGCACACGAGCACTGCAGGCAATGGGGACTGGGTGCAGGCTTGAAAGGGATGCAGCAGGTATTGCTTGGTCGCAAGGGGGAGACCAATGTCTCCAATATTGGTGAGTTATAGTGCAGCTTTAGAGGTGTATCGGGGGCTTGGGTAGATAAAGTATTTGTAGGAGAGAAATACAATAACATGTAGTAATAACAGTTATACTGAGAAGTGGAGTATTGTTAAGGTATTAGTATCATGTGTAGGTTGGTGTGGTTAGAAAGTTAGTATATAAGTTATTAATATCCTGAGATTTGAGTATCAAGATACTCAAGTACCTAGAGAGTATGAATATTCAAGTATTGGTATTAAGAGGGGATAATTAGAAATGCTAGTATCTAACAGTTAGCTAGTATATATATATATATATATATATATATATATATATATATATATATATATATATATATATATATATATATATCAGTTAGTATATATTTATCAGTTAGTATAGAGAATATAAGATATCATATGGTGTCATTAGTTAGTATATAGAATTAGTTACTAGTTATTTTATTAGTTAGTTAAGTTAGTAGTAGTTGATAGTTAGTAGCTGTTAGAAGTTAGTAATTGGAATATCAATTGAGATATCAGTTAAGTTAGTGTATCCATTAGTTATCATTAGTAAGATTAATGTTAAATTATTGTTAATAAGCTAAGGTATTAGTCAAAGGGGTGAGGTACTAATATTCGAGCTAAGGTATTGACTAGTATGGCTAATATAAGCTAGTATTAGCTAGTTAGTAACCTAGCTTGACTTAAATGGACCTAGTTTGGCTTAGTTTAGCTAGAGTGACCTAGAAATCATATTAGTTGTCACTACCACTTTTCAGGTAAGGGCATTTGTGTAATTTAACTATTTAAATAATTGTGTATTTAATTAATTGCTGAGTTTTATAAACTAATTATATTATTATTAGTGATATTTGATTTTAGGTCAAACTCTAGAACACATTAGGGCAAACCCTAATGACCAAACCCTAATTTGTAAACCCTATTCTAGCAAAACCCTAGAATTTTAAATTAGGATGGAACCCTCAAAACCCTAGACTGACTTAACCTGAGTCTATTAGGTTCTACATGAGAGGGCCAGGGGGTTTAACCTAAAAACTATGCATGGAAACCCTAAAACTAGGTTTAATATAAAAAAGAAGCTTCTCACAAAGCCATCCTTCATGTAGAAAAGAGAAACCCTAGCCTCCATCTAGAGAAACCATCTCTCCACCCCATTTTTCGAGATTAAACCTAGGGCTTCCATTTTCTCCTCCTCCAAAGCAAGGAAATCAGGGAACTTGGGTCAAGGAGACTTGGGAAGGAAGAACTTCCATAGGGAACCATCTCCCTGCAGGTAAAACCCCATTTTATACATGTAATCTCTGTTTTTCTGTCGATTATTGGCCATTAGGGAACCCCTTGCTGTGTAATTCGAATTTTAGGGTTTTTGATTAGGTTTTGGTGACCAATATGGGGTTTTCCCCAATTATCAGGAACCCTAACCCTAGGTGGTTGTTTATAGACTGATTTCACCCTCCTACGTGTAGGTTAGATATTGATTTAGGGTTTTGTTTTGGGTTTCTCATGTGTTCTTATGTAAATTCATCTTTCTGCACTTCTTGTGCTTGGTGATATGTTTAGTAGGGTGTTTAGTTTTAGATCTATTCGAATCTTGCTATGTATGATGTATATATATATATTTATACCTATGTTTATAGATTGGATGTGTGTTCTATCTCTATCTATGTTGTAGATGTGTGCGGATGTTTAGAAGAGGGGAATATTGTGAATGATTCACTGTACAATCGGGTAGGTGTATTGGGGAAGGCTCTGTGTTCAGTCGGGTAGGTGTGAACTGTGTGTTTGGGTTTCCATTGGGTATCCAGATTTCTGTGGTTGGTGTAATTAGATTTCAGCATGAGAAGTGTTGGGTATTAGTGAACTTTCAGTCCTGTGGGTGTTTAAATTCTGTGTACAGAGCAGTTGGGTTGGGGGAGAAATACATGTGCATATGGCTGTGTTTATGTATCAGTACTTTGGGTAATATGTGTGTGTAGGTATATGAGTGTCAGTGTGAACTTGGGTAGTTATGTATCAGTGTGTCCCTGTTTTGGTTGTGTCTTAGTGTAGTGTATCAGTGTAGAGTTTCAGTTTTGTTGTGGGTGACAGTGCCTGTGAGTGCAGAATGTATCAGTAATATAGGTGTGTGGCTGTGAGAGTCCAGTGTCATGTGTACCAGTTAGGTAAGATGAGACCTGTGTGTGAATCAGTAGGGTGGAGGTATGTGCTGTGTGCAGATTGTGTGTAGGTATGTGTTTATGTGTCTGTGTATGCATGTTAACTAAAGGTTGCAATTGATAAGGATAGTAAGTTCAGTTTAAGATGAGTGTTCAGTTAGAATAATTTAGAGATACAGTAGTTGAGTTATTAGTGAGGTGTTTGTACTGAGGTATCAGGAATTTTGGGTAGAAATTGTGTAGGATTAGATAGAGGGTTATTTACCCCTAAACCAGAGTGTCTAAGTATCTGTGAGTGTGTGTGGAGTAAATTTTCCCAGGAACATAGAGAATACTATGTGTGTGAGTGAGTAAAATCCCTAGTTTCTGTGGAGCAGTGTGTATGTGTACCAATAGTGTTAACTGTGAGTGAGCTGTGTGTGTTTATGTGTCAGTTCAGAACATGTGTGTGTGCCTTTAGGATATCAGTGTCCCCGTGTCAGTATGTGGGGGATTTTGGTGGTGTCATAGTGTTCTGTACACAGTGTGTGCACTGATACTCAGTGAGTATCAGTGAGATCCAATTCACTGGAGTTTTTGTGTGAGTGTATTCTCTGGGTATAGAGAGTAGGGTGTTAGCTAGATGTGCAGCTGTACAAACTAATTAGAGTGTGTGAAGATGTGTATGTGCCAGTATGTAGATACCTGAATGGGTATCTTGAAACCTATGACTTATCAGTTATCTTGGTCATTATGGCCACCTTGATATTGTAATGTCTGGTAATAGGTGTCAGTGGGTTTCAGAAGGTCGGTAAGATACAAGGGTAGGGATAATGTAATTAATTGCCAAAGTTTTGAGAACTAGCCTAGGGATATGAAATAGTATACATGTATGATATAAATAGCTAGTATAAGATTAATACTAACTCGTATGGACTAATTACCTTAGTATCATTGACAATTATAGTTAATATGACTAGTATGGTTAAGTATGGCATAGATAACTTACCAAAGACCTAAAAATGACTAGTCTAGTTAGGTTTTGTCCAATATGGGCTATTATATATATATATGGGCTAGTAGTGACCAGTAGATTTTAATAAGACCTAGAGGCCTCATATTTAACTATTTAAATCTGTTATTTCTTTAATTCAGTTTCTGACATTAATATTCCATACATAGGTCATTGTGATTTTATCTTGGACATCGATCCTCACACCTTGCTTAGGACCACAGGCGAGTACATTCTCTGACAGTTTTCATTGTTGATTACTTCTATAAATTGTAGTGTATTACATACTTGATTCCGACACTGTGGATACATGAGTTAGCACCCTAGATCCCCATTATGAGGAGTCGTGATTGGAATCCACCGTGCTAGCTGGGGATGGGGAATTATTAGTAGATTATGTGATCATATCCAAATCCTTGCCATGCATCATAGCTCACCCCACTTCTCACGTCGGGTGCGGCCTGACCATCATCATGCTTCATAGCTGTTATATATGATTAGCCTGACCATTATCATGCATCATAGCTAACCATATGGTTAGCCTGACCTTCAAGAATCATAGCTAATCATATATAACCAGCCTGATCCAGTCCCAAGCCGATCACATAATAAACTAATATTTCAAACACATAGCTAGATGTTTTATCTTTATTCAGATACATTTGTTCTAGCATTCACTGTTTATTGTTCATTGCTAGATGCTCTATTGTCTATTTTATTTTCTCCTGTACTTCACATGTTCAGCTTTTATTTCCATCTTGTATCTCTTACACTGTTTATAGATTTTGTCAATTTAATGAAACTGCTGTTAGTGCTTGTGCTTCGCTCCAATCCTGACTGGATAACCAACATTTTCAGAGGACCTGGAGGACTTTTGCCCTACTCATTACGGCCCAGGAATAGA